>JARFXV010000306.1:0-585000 GCA_031761425.1 Cosmopolites sordidus
TATATATATATATATATATATATATACTATAAATATATATAATATATATATATATATATATATATATATATATATATATATATATATATATATATATATATATATATATATATATATATATATATATATATATATATATATATATATATATATATATATATATATATATATATATATATATATATATATATATATATATATATATATATAATCATCAGCCTGTATCGATCCACTGCAGGATGAAGGCCTCTTCAGCATGCTTCCAACTTTCACGGTCTGGGCTTTCCTCTGCCACTCGGGTCCAATATACTTAACGATGTCATCAATCCATCGTGCTTTCGGTCTTCTTCGCGGACGTTTGCGATCAAGCGGTATCCACTCCAGGATTGCCTTGGTCCATCTGTCGTCCCATCGCCTCGCTATATGACCTGCCCATCTCCATTTCAATTGCTTTACTCTTCCAATGATGTCACAGACTTTTGTTTGTTCCCTGATCCATGCGCAGGACTTTCTGTCTCGTCTTGTAATGCCAAGTATACATCTTTCCATTCCCCTCTGTGCCACCTGAAGTTTTTGAATTGATTGCGATATGAGTGTCCAGGTTTCACTTCCGTATGTCATAACGGGTAGAACGCACTGATCGAAGACTTTTCTTTTCAGGCAAAGTGGGAGTCTGCTCTTAAACACTATGTTGAGCCTACCAAATGCCTGCCAGCCACATTTAATACGCCGTTCCACCACCCGGGCGGTATTCCCTCCATTGAAATCCTCTGCCCAAGATATATAAAGCTATCCACAATCTCTGAATCCCTATATATATATATATATATATATATATATATATATATATATATATATATATATAATATATATATATATATATATATATATATATAATCATCATCAGCCTGTATCGATCCACTGCAGGATGAAGGCCTCTTCAGCATGCTTCCATTCCAATTTAGAAGTAAGTACCATTAAATAATGTATTTTTTTTCAAAATTGATATTTCGTGTGTGACTATGCAAAATACGCTATGATGGCCCATAGTGTGGTTACTTAAGATGGCCCGGGCCTTACTAGGACTATTAAAACTAACATTTCTTTTTTCATGCTGAAATAAAAAGTTGTGATTTACAATTTGATATAACATAATTGTTACATAAAGTAAATATACGTACAATTGTGTATTTTTTTGCACACAGCCTCAGTTAAAATGGAGCCACCTGTCAAGAAGAAAAGGGGTACATGGACAGAGAATCAGCTTCGACTAGATCTCGATGCTGTTAACAGCCGTCAATTATCACAGAGAGCAGCTGCAGCAAGGTACAGTATTCCACGAAAAATTTTAAGAAATCTTTTAAAACCTGCAAGCGATAAAAAGGTTACTGGTCTGCTAGCAACTTTAACCGAATCAGAAGCACAACAATTAGTGAAAAGAATGCATAAGCTCGCCAAAATTGACATCCCTTTACGACCTAAACTCGTTTGAAAGCAAGTGCATGAATTGTGTATGGAAAACGGAATAGAAAGCAGGTTCAATGATAAAAGAAGCACTGCAGGGAAAAGATGGCTTAAGAATTTTTTGAAACGAAATCGTGCTGTTTCTATTCGAAATGCTCAATATATGAATCTCGTGATGGCACTGAAATTAAATAAGGTCATCGTTCAGCAACATTTTCAGCCACTGAAGAAAGTTTTTGACGAACTGGATATCTCCAATCATCCAGAGCGTCTGTACAACATTGACGAGAAAGGCTGTCGACTTACATTGCACCATCAGCAGAAAGTTCTAGCTCCAAGTTACAATTGATATTACAATTGACAAAGATACCAAAGATAATAAAAAAATAAGTAGCGATAAAGTTATACGGTTGAGTCAAGTAAAAGAAAAGCCAAAACGAAGTACAGAAAGACTGTAACGTAATACTAATAAAAAGACTGATAAGACACTTAGAGAAGAAAGAAGAAAATCTAACGAGACACAAAAAACAAAGTACAAAAAGCGAAGACAAGAAGTAGTAGAGGGGTTGCGTGTTGCTGATAAGCAGAACGTGTTGCTGATAAGTGACAATGAATGTATGGGCTTAACTAAAGAAGACAAAGAACAATTTACCTGGCCAGGTTGCAACTAAACTAAACTTATGAAAAAAACAGATGTGATAATAATTTAGATTAATAAGGGTAGTTTTTCATAGACGAAGACTTGTTTCTTGTTATCTTGTTAAACATAAATGATAAAAGGTTTTCTATATATGATATTTTAGCTCTCTTTTCTTTAGTTTGTTTAGTTTACTTAGTTTGTTTACTTTTATTATTTTTATTGAACATTTTTTTAGTAAGTTCATAATTATAGTTATTTGTTTTGAGAACTCTAAAGGCTGTTGTTTCTTTTATGAGGCGAAAGAGCCCATTTTAGATTTGTTTAATTGCGTTGTTTTCATTGACAATATTATCTCTATTTTTGAAGTTGACTGTGATTTACGACACAGATGATATACACTTTTTGTTTATTTAATTACTTACGAGTTCATACATATATCAAGAATGTAAAATTGATGTATGAGAATAATTACCGTCCTTAATTAGGTAATACTGGAGAAGTACAATTTATTTTTTTTTTCATACATCTAAGATGGTCCAACAGAATTTAGGCATGAAAATCAAAGTCTGAAAACGTGATTTTTTCTTATGTTTCTATTAGAAACTTATGTGTCTGATTGTTAAAAATAAAAATAACTTTATTTTTAAACGTAGTTTTCATTTTATTGTAGGTTCTAGCGATGATACACCTAAGATAGCCCAGACGCCATTTTTTTTAATTAATGATTAAAATTAGTAGCCAATAAATTATCTTTAGTCGTTTTATATAATAATATAATATAACATAAATATAAAAAATTAAATTTAATGTAATTATACACACGTGAAAACTGGGCTTTCTTAAGAGAGCGGGTATCTAACATGGCCAAACGCAGGCCTTTTTATAAACTATTTTTTCGCATTAAATTATATAAAATAATTAAATTTTGTTGTAAATATTGAAAACTAAAATAGATTAATGTATCAAAACAATAAGATTACATTCGAATAAATGGAAAATGCTTGTTTTATTAAGGTTTTGCAAAAAGTGGTCCTTATAAGGTTCTCGTACCTTAGTATTATAATTTCTACTTTTTCTTCTAAAGAATAAATCATTATTGCCGTTTGAAATCACTATAACATAAAGCAATCCGTCAAAGTGACATTTGTTAATTAGTTTACAATTTTTAATTTCCATGGCATACATAGTTTTAGTAATGGAAAGTACCAGGTGTCCCATTAAGGATGGATCGCGGCCGTATCTTGAAAACTATTTATCCCACCGCTTTGGGGAAAAAAATTGTACTAAAAATGATCATGAGAAATTCACCAAAAATATTTTTAAGCTTCTAAAACGACCGCAAGAGGGCGTGACGAGCTGAGAATATTTTTAAAAATAATTTTTTTGTGTATTTTTAAGTGTAAGTAAATTCTCACAAATTCAAATTAATAAATTCTCTCAAATTCTCAATTCTTACTCTCCGAGTAAGAAAAATTCTCAGTTATAATTAGCAAACTGTCTCCTACAACTTTGTTTTATAACATTTTGTCGTAATGTCACGAATAGAGGGACGGGGGGAGTTTTACCTATTGAGATAAAAAGTCGTCTAATGTCCGTTTGCCTTAACCGATTTTCCTCAATTTGGATTCATTTAAAAGGCAATTACTGGAACAATCAGATAATCTGGGAGATAAATTATTTAGTTTATAAATTAAACCGCGAGGTGGCGTTACATTCAACAATAGTTTTTTGAAGTTTTGTTCAGTTTTTTCAAATGGAGTGGTACAGCTTTTATTACATGGCTAGAAAGGTAATTTAAAGAGGAATCATCCAGTGAAAACCCGAAATCGATATCTCTGACATGTCAAGAGATATTTCGATTTTTCTGAAAAAAATCAGTTAGTTTTAATTTCTACCGTAATATTAAGTTAAAAATTGGTCTTAATATTTAGGTCGCAATCGCAACGGTTGGACTATTGTCACTGGTTAAAAAAAAATGTGTAGTGGAAATAAACAATTCTTAAAACGCATACTATGGACTGATGAAGCTACTTTTAGCACTGATGAAGGCGTTAACTTACATAATATGCACTACTGGCCAGTGCTAATCCACACTGGATGTTAGAAATCAACCTCCAAAATAGATGGAGTGTGAACGTATGGTGTGGTGTTTTGGGAGACAAAATTATTGGTCCCTTTATTTTTAATGGACATTGGAATAGTGAAAGATATTTAAATTTTTTACAAAATGGACTGCCAGAACTAATGGAAGATGTTTCGTTGGAAACAAAAAGACAAATGTGGTACCAGCATGATGGATGCCCTGCCCACTTCTCGCAGGTGGTTCGAAACTTCTTGGATGCTTCGTTTCCAAATCGTTGGATAGGACGGGGTAGTTTATTTTCGTGGCCGGCGCGCTCACCGGATTTGACAGTCCTCGATTTTTACTTGTGGAGAAGACTAAAAGACCTTGTTTTTCAAACTCGTCCTACCACACGAGAAAACATGATTGAAAGAATTCAAAATTCAATAACCAGCATTTCAAGAGCGGAAATTGAAGCTGCCGTTTTTAGTACTCGTCGAAAAATAAATCTTTGCATTTCTAAGGATGGAAGGCATTTTAAACATTTAGAAAGGCGTTAAAGTTCAGATTCTGTTAATTATTACACTGTTGTGCTGTTAATTTTATTTGACTGTTGTTATTATTATTATCTTCGTTGTTGGCCCGTTGGCCTTTAAACACGCTCCAAATTAATATGGCACGAAGAATTTGGACCAGTCCTAAGCCTGGGTAAAGTGTGAAGGAAAGCAAGTGAAATAACTGATTTTTTCAGAAAAATCGAAATATCTCTTGACATGTCAGAGATAACGATTTCGGGTTTTCACTGGATGATTCCTCTTTAAATTACCTTTCTAGCCATGTAATAAAAGCTGTACCACTCCATTTGAAAAAACTGAACAAAACTTCAAAAAAACTATTGTTGGATGTAACGCCACCTCGCGGTTTCATTTATAAACTAAATAATTTATATCCTAGATTATCTGATTGTCCCAGCAATTGCCTTTTAAATGAATCCAATTTGGGGAAAATCGGTTTAGGCAAACGGACATTAGACGACTTTTTATCTAATAGGTTATCTAAATGATTTTTAAAAATGTTTAGCTCGTCACGCCCGCTTGCGGTCGTTTTAGGAGCTTAAAAATATTTTTGGTGAATTTCTCATGACCATTTTTAGTACAATTTTTTTCCCCAAAGCTGTGGGATAAATAGTTTTCAAGATATGGTCGCGATCCATCCTTAATGGGACACCTGGTACATGTTATTATTAAAAAAAATATAATATAAACCCATAAAAATTTTTTAGAACCATATAAATCGGTACGATTTGGTTTAAGGTGGGGCTGGTCAAGAATCGGTTGTTAGTTTTTCTCTAAAAAAATTCCTAATAGTACTTCTCGAAAATGGGAGCCATAAAAGTTGACGCAGTTGGCCATGACATTAGCAAAAAAAAAACATGTGGTACACTTTCTTAATGCCGTTTTCCGAGATCTATCCAACAAAAGAAAGTTTATGAAGACTGGTCCAGAAATTAACATTTAAGGAGAGTGGTAAGTCCTTAACCTGGACACATTGTATGTTTTCAGTAAAAACTATTCAGCCCACCCTCGTAATATTCTTAATTTCGATTTATCGCAAGAGCTGTCGCGTTCGTCTCAAGGTCATTCTTGGCAAAAGCACACCCCGAAGGAAAAGGTGGCTGAAGGTTGCACGCGTGGTTCGAAGCAGACGCCACAAATCATCCGAACAAAGGCGCCTGGAATGCGCGTTGTCGCGTGGGCAGGACATGGACTAAATCTAAACTTTTCAACTTTCAGGAGTCGGCGAGCGAGGCGCTGTTCGTCCACGTGCTGATCGAGGGCGGCGTGGGCCCCACGAATTGTCTCACGCATCAGCGAGAGAGGTGGAGCCATCAAACAATCAGAAAAATTTTGTACGGTTTTGGGTAGATTTCAAATGTATATATGTATATATATATATATATATATATATATATATATATATATATATATATATATATATATATATATATATATATATATATATATATATATATATATATTTATTCACGTATGGGCCCTGGTGGAGCACGCGAAGTACAGTTAGAGGCGTTTGTTGTTAGCCATCCATAATGATTTCATTCTTTCGGTATGAGCATTTTTCCTTTCGTCAGACCAAGTTGTTCCGGTCTTCCTACATTTTTCTCTCTGGCCAACCTCCCAAACGTCAACCTTGTGTCTGAAACAGCCTCTATCCTGAATTTCACTTTGTGTAATATTTGCTGATCTTAGGTCCTCTTTAATTGCAGCAATCCATTTAATTATTTCTACTTTAGCTCTACTCCTATTTTCATAAAATTCGACTATTTGTCTAGTTAGCCTACTCGGATTCATCCGTTTTATGTGTCCGTAAAACTTAAGTTTTCTTTTTCTCATATTGCTATGTATATCTGTGTATTGTTTGATTTCTTAGTTTTCTCGATATATGTATTAAAATTACTAGATTTGTGATATAATAGTTTTAGATTTGTAAAATCTCGACGTTTCGGCTTCCACTTTGAAGCCATTATCAAGAGAACTAGTTGATTTACTCCGAGGCCAAGATTCGAGGTTGAGATTTCACTAATCTAAAACGCGATTCTACCTGAGAAACTAGTAATTCTAACATTACCGACCGCGGAAGCCTTTCCGAACATTGAACATTTTCATCGGCCGAAATCCTTCCAAAATCTAATTATACATATTCGAAAGGACAAGTATACCATTTTTTTTTCTTGAAAGCATTTATTTCTCATCATCATTCCAATACGATGAACACATCAAAAGAATAATAACAACAGAGTCAGACAAGTGAGAGGCGGAATAGCGCCAAAAAGACGTCATTGTGGTCGAAAAAGAGTTGAATTTTAAAATATAGGATATCACAATGGGACTCTGTCAGAGTCTTTCGGGGCCGTGAGAGCCGCTGGGACCCAGATGGGCAGCGTCTATTCATGCCGCATGACTGCTGAAGTTTCTGAATGATCCGCTGGGAATCGTCTTTTTGGTATTCCTTAAAATAACAAGACGCAGCGCGATGAAAAGGACGAGCATCGTCAAGTTTGTTTGTGATGCGCGAAGGAGGATTAGATAAACTATTTCCACAATGATTTCGACTAAATCAACAGTTTTTTTGATTCATAAAAAATACAAAATATTTTATGAGAATATCGTTTATGTTTTCTTTCAATAAATGTACATAATCTATTTAATTACTTTTAATAAAATAGTTTAATATACAGGGTGTCCCGAAAGTTAAAGTCAAGTGAGCCGGTCGCGTTGGTGCGGCGGTAAGAGCGTCGGCTTTGCCGAATCCGCGCTGGAGCGATAGCTGGTTCGATTCCAGCGCTCGGGTGGTTATTTTTCTTTATTCTGTCCGTTTATCTTTCCTAAATGTTTGTGATTGTTTCTAGGCAAGAGTGTAAAATCCGACTATGAATTACCCCTCAGTCACGCCAGTTAAAGGCTGGGTAAGGCCGGATGCCTTCTGAGAAGTGTTCTACGTTGGTCACTCGCCAGTCGGTAGGTTTCCTGATAGACTTATGGGTAGGCACATAACTAAGGGATTATAGTCCGAGGGGGGTGCTGGTCTGGGTTTGTCGGTAGCTGATGACCGTGGTTCGGAACCCACGTTAAGCTGTAGGTCCAGTCGCTAAATAGCCTAGTTGCTGATGCGCCTCTAACCCAAACACTAAAAAAAAAAGTCAAGTGACTTCCGTAGTATTTATATTTGGCAACGCCGCGTAAAAGAAAAATATATAGAAGTATGCTTACAGTATCTCTGTTTCATCCAAAATTTGAGATCAAGCACAAAAAACTATTTCTCTTCAATATTAAAGTTTATTTATATAATACTATATATTTTGCATTCCGCATTCGATGTATGTTTAAATTTCGCGGGCGTCATCACCTTTTTGATGGCGTTGCCACATGTTACTAATATAGTACATTTTTCTTAATTATTTGCTAATTACTCTAATCACACGCTCTGAAGCTCGATTTGTGAGTAACCAGAATGTTCGATTTATTTTCTTTCCGTTGATACCACTTGCATTGTAATCTGAACGGTACTTTTTGTGAAATAAAATAAAATCTGTAATTTCTCAACTCAACTCAACTTTTTTTTTATTAATATCTTTTTTCTGGTTCTCTGCAGCTCTTTAAAATGTTTACTGGTTCATTGTCTTATTATAATGTACCAATATGCCAAGTTTCATTTCATTCATCACTACCTTAAGTGATAATAAGTATTGAAAAGTATTGTAAGTATTACTTACAATACTTTAAAAGTATTGTAGTATTACATTTATTGTAAGTATATTATTGTAAGTAAGATAATAAGTATTGTAAGATAATAAGTTTTGAAAATCTTGAAATTCGAGACCCTAGTGCGAATCTCCTTGTATTTATTGCATTCTTCTGCTGTTTGAACAATTCTGTGACGCAGTTCGGCTAGATTTTGTATTGGTTGTGTATACACTTTTTCTTTTATGCAGTCCCACTAAAAGAAATCAAGGGGGTTTAGGTCCGGAGAACGAGGAGGCCACTCAATTGAAACACGCCACCCAATCCACCTTTCGGGATACTCTCTGTTCAAATAATGTACAGGACGAGCATAATGCTCTGGGCAACCATTTGTTGAAACCACATTTCTCTGTAGATATTGAGTGGTACATCTAACAAAGTCTGCAAATCGTTTTGGAGAAAATCCAAGTAGTTGGCGCCATTAAAAGTATTTTTCTCATGATAAGAGTTTGTTGAAATGTAGTCGTTTTGCAAAAAAATAAGTAATTTTATTTTTTGTGGAAAGAAACGTGCCTATTGTACCATTTTGAATATAAAAATGAATTTGAAATAACTTACCTATGGTAGTGCAATAATTTTTTTTTTTAAGATGAAGAACGGGTTGAAGCGGCTCGCGAATTCCTTGATTGCTGCGTAAAAGAGGGCGAGACATTCTTGGATTCAATTGTCACTGGCGACAAAATCTGAGTACATTACACGACACCAAAGACAAAAGAACAGTCCCGTCAGTGGCGGCATTCAGGAGCACCGAAACCGCAAAAGTTTAAACAAACATTGTCTGCCGGCAAAGTAAGGGCGATTCTCTTTTGGGATAGCAAGGGGATATTGTTCATGTCTACCGGGACAACAATAAACGCTGATCGCTACTGTCAGACTTTGAAGAACCTTCGCCGTATAATTGAAAACAAAAGAAGGGGCATGCTGACGAAGGGAATTCGTTTGAACTCATCAACCAATTTCGATAGGATAACGTCACACAGCCCAGATCTAGCACCAAGTGATTATCATCTCTTTCCTGCGTTGAGGTCACACCCGGGTGGAACTAATTTCAGGACCGACGAGGAGTTGAAAGAAGAGGTCGTACGCTACCTGCGCGCCGCGATCGCAACTATCTTGAAAAATAGTAGAAGTCCAGGCTTGCCAACGATCTATAATTCATTGCAAATAAATGTGATTTTCTTGATTCAATCATGTTTTTGTAACGAGATGACAAAAGGTACTGTCTAAGCGCTATAAATTGGCAATCCGTTCATCGATTCTAATAATGGCGGTCTCGTTTTATATAGGAGATATACAGCTATCAGATTATATATTGTTTCTGTATCATTATATATTAAAATTTTAGATTGCCCCGGTAAAAGCGTATATTGTTATCCGACACTTAACGGCGGGTGCACCGGCTGACTCTTAACGCGGCACCTTTTAATTGCAACAACTTAATAAGTCGGTATAGATAGCGGTCATCACCGGCGCCCCTTTGTTTCAGGTTCGAGTACCTGCAGAGTCCCCCCCATCGCGATCGGTAATTTCATTATGCCCCGGCCCATTACCGCGCTCCGCATGCTGTTTTCCGAAGCTCACGGGGCCATTCGCGCCCCAACGCACAACGTGTTCATTGTTAATGCGTCCGCGAATAAAAATTAAGGTGCTTTTTTGCAGAAATTTTACATGTTATCGACAACGACCCAACAACGAGCACTAGCTCTATAGCAGGTTAAGTTGAAGTTGGTCATAAATTTTGCCAAATGTTTTTACATCAGTTGGATAGAGCGGGGCTAGTTGATCATAGGGGCAAGTTGTGTAATCGAAATATCTCGAAAACTAAGCAACCTACAACAAAAGTGTAAAGGGCGAAAAGAAGAGGTTATGGGAGGGTAATACATAGCGCGACTGTCAATTGCTGTCCGGTGCTCCAATAAAATAAGAGAACGCTTTGTTTTTGCGGTGTAAAAAAATATTACAGGTCATCATAATTTTTCTAGTATACTCGTATAAAAACACTTAATAAGGACCACATAAGTATTTAAAGATTACTTAATTATTGTTCTTTCGATTATAGATGGTTATTTGTTTTCAACTCTTATGATTTTGTTATAACCTAAGTTTTATTTTGTTGCTTCAACTGGGGCTAGTTAAGCAACGCGCGTTCAATACTTGATCGAGTAGCCCCACTAGATGTTCATTGTAGAAAATCAATTTTTTCTTTAATAAATTAATAACCATCAATTAAGTGCAAGTGATTGCAAGTGAGTGCAAGTGACAAAATTTACTAATTAAAATTACTTATATTAATAATTATATTAATGATTATTATTACATTTTAGGATGGAAAGTTGTCTGGTTTGTTATGAGCAATTTTCTGAGAACATACCTGGAGAAAACTGGATTCCGGGTCAGATTTGCAAACAATGGTCCCATATTAAATGTGTGCCGAACGTTGGTCTAACCTATGTTTGTATTAATTGCGATAGAGACAAAGATGATTAATAATTTAGGATTATTTATCATCTAGCAATATTCTTAAATCCATAATTAGTTACTACTTTAATTTAATATTTATTTGCATTATAATTATTCTTAAATATATAATTTTAAATATAAAAAGCGTAATAATAATCCAAAGATTAGAAAGATTTAATTTTGTATGATTTTAATTATATTTTTCCAGAGATATAATAACAATTTGATTATGTAATAATCATAATAAATAAATATTTGCTTGTTGATTACATTATTTTGTCTTCATACCATTCTATACATTCATCAAGTCCATTTTAAACCCAACGTGCTCAACTAGCCCCACTAGTGGAGCACGTTGAGCAACTTTTTTACAAGGTTTTCACACCACTAGACGTTTTGAAGAAGAGTAAATTACGAACCTAACACAGTAAGAATCAATTAAATCCGATGCATATTCTTAAAGTTATGGGAGATCAAGCGAAAAGCTGCTCAACTAGCCCCGCTCTACCCTACAACAGAAATGAAAATTTTACCAAATTTATTTTGGCTACCAACGAGGTCACATTTACAAGAAATGGAATAAATAAATTTCCACAACAACCATGTTTGGGCAGTAGAAAATCCGCAAGAATCCATTTTCAGCACAGATTTTCAGTAAATGTTTGGGTTTGCGTACTAAATGGCACGCTTCTTGGACCTTTCTTCCAAGTCGACTGATAGGTAAAAATTATTTAGACTATGATGGAGTTCCGCCACATTTTAGACGAGAAGTTCATGAACATTTAAATAATGAATGTCTAATAGATAGATAAGGCGCAATGGACCAATTTCTTGGCCTGCACGCTCCCCAGATTTAACGCCCTGCAATTTTTTTCTGTGGTGCTATTTAAAAAATTTACTTTATCACGATAGAAAAGTAAATACTATGGAAAAACTACAACAGCGCATCGAAAACGCTTCTCATGTTATTCGTGGACACCGGTATTTAATTTTGGACTATTCTACGGTGGCCTTCGACGTTCTTCGTTTCTCAGCATGCTCTTCCAAGAGCATGCTCACCGTAAGCTTCGACAAGCATTCGATGCGATTCTGTAGCAGTTTTCTTGAAATGGTAATAAAAAATCAATGCTGTCCGCTAATCGTAGTAGTTTTCAGGCACAAAATTCGATATATTCGACGCAATTTCAAACTATGCTGTTGTACGAAACTGGTATTGTTGTGAGTTGAAAATCTTTGTCAGGTGTCAACAAGGAAATAGCGCCAATGACGCGGCTTGACGGTAACTACATTGACAGCTAGGGCCATCTATGGGCAAATTCCGGTTTCATATTTACGAACTTGGTAATACCAACGAAGACAATGGGCATATTCCGTTGAAGTAGAAATTTGTCTTTTTAGGAGATTTGTGTGTCTAATTTTTCGTTTTGCTTGAATATTTATGAAAAGGAAAGCCACTCCAAGAGAATTTTATTGAAACGTTATCGCCAGTATTATAGACACCCCATTTTTTCCAGAGTGGAATATTCGAAAGACGAGCCGGGCGTATGCTAATGATTTTGGGGCCACCGCCGAGCCCCCTGTTGCGCGGGCCTGCGGTCTCGCCGTGGGTGCGATTTGTAATCCTTTTGGTCTCGAGCCGCGCTAATCCGATCGTATTTCAATCCTCACACTCCCTGAATGGCGAATGCTGAGGCGCAGAATGTCCATTTCGATTTGTCCGTTGTGGAAATGTATAAAACAAATCGTTGATATGTCACGTCTATCTAAAATCACTAACACGATTGATATTTATAGAGTAAATTCAGTATAAATATGAACTGAAACCAAATGAAGTAATCGACTGACATATCCAATATAAACAAAAAAATAATGTAAACCAAATTTCAAAAACTATATAACTTGCAATAAATAAGAGCTTGGTTAGAAAAATAAGAGTGTTTAGAAATAGCACGCACAAAAAAAAGTAGTATAACAAGGACAAACTAGTGAAAATCAACTTATTAGTTAAATTATCTCCTGATGAAGCTAACATATTTACCGAAACGTGCGTCGAAAACTTAAAAAAAAGTGATTCGTTGTTTGGTGGTAAATCTCTTTGAGTTTAGTTTTAGTTAATAGTTTGTTGGATAGCCTTTATTTTTCAAAACTGCGGTACTTCGTCTAGGCATGGAGTCTATTAGATTGCGGCAAACTTCCACAACTTCAAAATTTTTCACCCATTTTTTATAGGATTTATGTCCGGTGATTGAGATGGCCAAGGTAACAAACAATATTGTGGGTAGCCAAGCCAGTGTTCACATAAGTTCTTCTGCATAAGGCAACATAATATTCGGTAAGATGTTTAAGCGAATTTCTTTGATCATGTTTTGTTTTATCAAATGAATTGGACCAATTTCGGCATATGAAAATGAACATCACATTTTGATATTGCCAACACCATGTTTGACGCAACCAATAGTATTTTTTGGATTCAAATACTCTTCCATCGTTACTAAATAAATCTATTTTAGCTTCGTCGGAAATAAAAACATTTTTCCAACGTTCTTTCAATAGGGAATTCAAATAGGGAACTTTCCTTGCAATTCTGCCATTATAGCCAGATTATTGCAAACATCTAATACTTCTCGTACTAATTGGTAACTGAAATTTCCGTCTGGCAACCGTCGAAGTGAAAAACGGATTTTTACAAACGCGAGTTAAACGAGCATCTTCTCGAATAGCAGTTCTTCGTTTCCGGCCTCCGAATTCTGGTTTTTGCTCCGCGTTTTTTTCTTTTACTATTTTTTAAACTACGCAAGGAGATCTTTGCAAAGTTTGACAAATAAATGTATAAGATTTTATCTGTCTCGCAATTGCAAAATTAGCCAGCATTCTTCGTCAGTACAATGTTTAGTACGACCCATTGTTTTTATAATGTTTGTATACACAGCAAACTTACACTAACAACGCCAATCAAACAATAAAATTGTTTTTTGACCACATTTTTTAAATAGCATTGTAGAAAATTTGTTTTATCTTGCGATGATTTTTTATTTCATTTATCAAGACGGTGAATGATAAGAAAAATATTTTGTAGCAGTTACATTTTATTTTAAGAAATCCAACAAATTTCATTCCTTGAAAGTTTAGTTTCTTCTTTCTTTAAATAACAAAATCGCCGCACAATGATGACCACGGGCGTAGCCAGGATTTAGTTTTAGGGGGGGGGGTTTAGTTTGAAGTAAATAAAACAACAAAAATATACTTACGCAAATATACGTGCGCAACGTCCACTAGTTCGGATATATATTGAATTCAAATGTAATAATTTAACTATCTTCACTCCTCGTATTTTTTCGGTATAATATTAGGTAATATTTGGCTTATTTTGGGGTGGGTTTGACCCCCCCCCCCCCCCCCGGCTACGCCCGTGATGATGACTCCTTTCAAACAACACAATTTTTGTTTAATTTCCGAAGCCTACTATTGCTATGTTAGCTTCTTTTAGTTCCTGCCGACTGCAGATTATTTTAGTTGTTTTTGCTAATAACGGCTGCTCCAATAAAGACATGTGACAAAACATTTTTTATTTCCAATTTTGATTGATTTGTAAAATTATGTGAAAAAAAATACGATGTTGACATTTAAAAATATTGTTTTAGTAGCTACTGAATAAATCTGGCAACAGCGGAAAAGCATTGTTTGTACATTTTTCTTAGTCAAGTTATTTTCTAGAACTTTGCATTTGGAAGTACAGTCTATTACTTCAAATAAAAAAGTTAACCTAGGCCAGGTTTTCAAAAATTACGCTGTATATATACAGGGTTATTCAAGGTGGATGGTACATTAGACGTTTAGGGAGAACTACTAAAATATTGGAGATTTTCCACACTTCTGTAAATAAACATCAGCTTTCCATTTAAAATATTTTCGGTGCTGCGAAGTTGCCAAATCTACTCGTAGCTGATACCAAAGTTATTTTTTTAAATGGAATACCATATATAATATTGCATTGAAAGTTTTTTGTATAACATATGCTGTACCCCTCTTAAGCCATTTCGGAAATAAAAAATATATTTTAAGAAATTTGGCAAGAAACATCTCTCAATATAAAAATATTTTTATTTAGAATCAGCATAGCTAGATAACTGAATTTTTGAATGCAGTTCCTTAATGGGTTGCTTTATGATAATATGACATGAAAATTAATTTATAGCATACAGGGTGTTTACAAAATAGTGCGTATTTAATAGAATTAAAAATTCATGTTATGTAGGAATGTTAAATGGAACAACCTGTATTTTATAGTGGAGCACAAAAGAGTAATAAATTCTGTATCTAAAAGTGTTTAATGATAATATACCTATTTTTAGCGGTTTTCGACTAATAAGCAAACAAACAAAATAATATAATTAATACAAAGATATTTTATTTTAGTAGTGGGCCATGGCCGGCTAGGGTTACTTCTAAACAAATATTATGAAAATGTATGTATTTGACATTATTAGTTTGATAATTCATAATTAAATTATTTAAGCGTATTTAAATAAGTAATTGTCTGAGTAAAGAATGGAAGGATTTAACTATTCGAATGCAGTGACAAAGAATTTATTTATTATATATGGACAGTGTGACAAAATTATCGTTTTATATTATTAATTATTATTATTAAATCATATATTTAATTTAGCACGAATGAATAAAAGAAAATTTAGACGGATTCAAACAAATTTTATAATTTTTGGTTTTTCGAAGGCAGTAACATCTGATGAGGATAACGAGACTAGCATTCTGATTGATTTCCATGCGTATCCACAATCTTCTGTTAGAAGAGCTGAAGACGAGCTGCATATAACATTCTCCTCAATGTACAGAATACTGAAAAAACACGGCACGCTCTCTTACAAATTTTCTAAATCTTCGTTTCCCAAGCCAGACGACAGCTCTCAAAGAGTGGAGTTTTGTCAAAATTTATTAGTTCATTTCCAAGAAGATCCACATTTTTTTCAAAAAATAAACTGGACTGATGAGTCCAAATTTTTCAAAAATAGAAATTTAGTTTTAATGTTTTTTGTTTAATCATGGACAAACAAATTCAATACATTATTTACGATAAGTAGTAGAGAATTTGACAGAAAATCTTTCACAGGCAGTGTATGAAAGCAACTGGTACCAGCTTGATGGTGCTCCGGCACACTGTATAGAAGAAGTAAGCATGCAACTCTATATATCAACCTAATCTAAGACGGATGGTTTAGACGTTTGGGTCTGTGAAATTGGCCGTTGAGATCGCCCGATTTAACTCCCCTTGATTTCTTTCTTTGTGGTACTATAAAAGACGATATTTACAAAATGCCAGTAATCACTAGAGAGGAGTTAAAACATCGGGTGAATCAAGCATTCACAACTTTAGATCCTATTGAGATAAGAAGAGCCGCAACGGAAGGGGTCTATGTTAGAATGTTGAAGTGTTTGGAGGTAAACGGTCAGAATTAAACGGTCAAAATTTAGATACTATTATGTTTCTAATTTTAATTTTGTGTTATTGTTTACTAAAATAAAATAAACTGTTATCTTTGCTTTAATTGCATTATTTTGGTTTTTTGTTTATACGTCGAAAACCGTTAAAAATAGGTATATCATCCCTTAATACTTTTAGATAAAGAATTTATTGCTCTTTTGAGCTCCACTATAAAATATAGGGTGTTCCCTTTAAAATTTCTACATAACATGAATTTTTAAGTTCTATCAAAAGGTCACTATTTTGTAAACGCCCTGTATGCGAGAAATTAATTCTCATATCACACTATCATAAAGTAATATATTAAGGAGCCGCATTCAAAAATTTAGGTATCTAGCTATGCTGGTTGTAAAAAAAAAATTTTTTTTTAATCAGAGATGTTGCCAAATTTCTTAAAAATATTTTTTATATCCGAAACGGCTCAAGATAGGTATAGTATATATTACATAAAAAAGATTCAAAATGGTTCATAGATTCTATAAATGTAATTACATATAGGATAGTTCATTTAAAAAATTATATATCCAATTAAAATTATATATATATATATATATATATATATATATATATATATATATATATATATATATATATATAACTTTTTTTTTAATTTTTTCGATAACTGGTATCTAGCTGGTTGAATCTCTTCGGATTCTTAACCAGTCCGAGATACAAGCTATTAGCAACGAGCGGAACGGCCATCGAGAGCGCCGAAACATCGTAAATTGATTTATCCGACCGCGGGGACACCATAACTCACTCTAACACCTCGTAAACGGTGCGAGGGAGTGAGACCGGCCCCCGGGGCTACAGGAGGCTCCCGGACAATAGCCCCTAACCGAACATAGGAATTTCGTAGCCGATTTATCATCGGTATCGGTTCGGTTCGGTTTCACACCCGGCAACGTTCTTACCAGGACTATGTAAGAAGTTCCTCGCAGTATTGTTAAGGAGTTTTTCAGTAGAAGCATACGGTACATACCGGTAAAGTGCGGTTCAAGATATATCGTTGATTGAATGGCTGCAATAAACTGTTAACAACCCCTATCGTAACGAAAGCCGGCAAAATTCCAAAAAAAGTAAACAGGGCCGGGCCTAATAAAATAACAAGTAAAAAGATAAAATTAATCGAGTTCGTTCGATATTTCGAAACTACTAATTTTAAAAGAAAACATTTACCGCCCGATGCTAAGCAAATTGTTAAAATGTTTCTTTATTGAACATGGGGGCTTAATGTAAATGCAGCCGCAGCAGAAACACCTTCATTAACGAAAATGCCGCAGTTAAAGATATTGTGACGAAGCCAATTAAAACCAAAAAAGTTCGTATTGATTCTGGTGAAAGCAAATCTGTTGACGAAAGCGACAAAGACTTAATTCGAAGCAAAATTGATGTTATGTATGAAGAGCAAACTGTGCCTGCATTGCATTCATTGCAACAACGGCTAAGGAAATATGAATCCAACATTCTTTGCAGCAGAACTAGCCTCCGGAGAATATTACTTCTAATGGGTTTTGCATATCGGATCATTAATAAAAGACAAATATTAATGGAACCATAACGATTGCGGCGATGGCGGTTTGACTACTTAAACTTTATAAAAAAATACAGATTAGAAAATCGTCCCATGATCTACCTTGATGAAACATGGTTCGATACACATAAGACGCCAGCAAAAGGATGGGTAGATGCATCAAAAAAATGCCAAACTAAAGCCCCAGCGAACAAGGGAAAAATAATTACAATTTTACATGCTGGTTCCGAGGATGGATGGGTTCCAAATCGTTTACGGCTGTGCTCCAAAAATATTAAACATTCATCTTTGGACTACCATGACGACGCCATAGGAGAACTTTTTGAAGATTGGTATATAAATAGTCTTTTGCCCAATGTGCCTAAGGAAAGCGTAATTGTAATGGATAATACTAGTTTAGAAAACATTTATCCGACTCTAAGTGCAAGTGCTGGAACGTTAATTAGGAAGGTTGTAGATAGCATTCCCAAAAAAGTTGGATAAATTCGATTAACCATATTATTAAAATAGAAGATTCCTATGTATAATTTGCTAATAATATAGAACCACTTATTATTAAAGTAGATTAAAGTGACAGTGAGAGTAAAACCGAATTAAAAGTATAATTAAATTTAAGTTATAATTTTTATTTGCTAATAGATAAATTTATTTATTTATTTATTTTTATTATACTAATAAATTTAAAATGCACAAACCAATAAACAATGTTTTAGTCATATATAATAATAATAATAATTTAACAATAGTTTATTTTTTCCAAAATTATTCAGAAATGAAACCATTCCGACTCTGGCGCCTTGGAAGAAACTGGGAATATTTTTGTTGAAATGTATTGGGGCAATTAACATTTTACCGAAAGGCAACGAAATATCTTGAACCGGACTATACATAGATTCAACAGCTGTAAAGAGTGAAATAGAAACTCCACGAACTGCACTCGTCAATCGCAAGAACCTCATTATTTTACAGGACAGTGCGCGATCACATACAACAAGGGTGACTCAAGAATTTTTTCTTGGACGATCTGTTTTACCACACCCATCTTACTCCCCGAACCTTGCCGCGACAAACTACAGCCTTTTCTGTTTCTTACAAAACTTACAGACTGTCGAAAATGTCTTCCATTCCAAACTAATCACATGTTGCAATGAAAAAATTGATAAGCTGCAAGGAAGATGGGAGAAGATCACACATAACAGTGGTGAATTTAATATAAAAGGTATACTTTGCTCTTGCGTTTTCCTATAGATGGCGTTAGCGGTAAGTAGTCATCGAATACATCATAGACATATTTGGGGATCTTGTAAATATAACCCCATAACACCAGTAGTCGATTTGTGTTTACATCATAGAGTTATTCGCGATTAAAAATGTCAGTTTATGGGCCAAATTCTCGTCATTTGCAGAAGGTGTTAATTTTTTTTTTTTTTAACCTGAAGAAATTTGCGTCTGAGGCTCACCGAATGCCCTCACACTTATGGTGAGGCAGGCCGATATGATTAAAAGAACGTGTCGCGATATCAGATGATCTCGAGTTTCGACCCAGAGTAACCATTAAAAATACTCCATTATCGGTCTACTGCAATGATTTGATTGATCACAGCCTTTCTATAGTACGACTACAGTTACACCTGGCAGGTTTTACCCAAAATGAACATAATCTGCTTGGAAAATAGTACCAATCGCACAATACCAGAAACAAAGATAAACCTTGAGCAATTTCACGCAAATATTTTCACGTCAGTTATAATGAGAGATAAAATCTCTTAACTGTACCCTCGTAAGTTATAATTTTTTCACTCTCATTCTCTCGTCTTCTCCCTCTTCACCTCCGCAGCCACATTATATTTCTTAAATTCGTATATATTACTTTGTTCTTACAATGGAGCGTTGTGGTCTGGTCGGTGATTTATGGCTGATATATGACTGGCCGGTTCGTGGCCTGAAGAGGGACACCGTCCTGCGTCCCCGCCGAATTTATAGGGTTTTGGCGGTGTCGCCAGAATTTTTTTCGATTATTTATGTTTTATCGGCTTTTGTCGATATAAAAAATTATCAAGACTGGTTTCTCCGTCATGATTTACGACCAGAATAAATTTTATTAGTTTATTTTGCTTCTATGAGCGTCGTGTGAATCAGACACCAAATGTTTTTGATTCAGCACGTTTGGTAGTTGTTTAATTTCACATCAGATCTGAGCAAGTTTCATTTGAGCTGATGATTTCATCAGATCTGAGCAAGTCCCATAACTTTATCATCATCATGAATCTCATTTTCTTTTTTGAACAGTTTTGTACATTATTTCTTTGTTATCTATATAACAGGTTTTTTTTAGAGATGGCGCTGGAAACAGAAACAGTTCACAGTCTAATCTCTTGTCATTTTGTTGCTACGACAGTACCTTTCAAAACGCCCTTGATGTTTAAACGATTTCGAGTTAGGGTCATATTTTTTTCGTATGGTAAAGACGTTGACGTTCGAGCTAAATAAAGGCCATTTGTGACACGTAGTGCTTGTCCTGTTCAATCAAAAGAGAAGACACCATTTCTGCACTTGACTAAGAACTCTTGCCTCACCCACCCTCACTCACCAGACTTGGCCCTTTCCGACTACCACTTGTTTTCATAGATGTCTCACACGTTTTTCACGAGACACAATTACTGAGATGTCGAAAAATGGCTTGATGACTGGACCACCTCAAAAAATGTACGATTTATCTGAGAGGACATCCACAAATTGGCAGAGAGAGGAGAAAAATGTCCAGCCAGCAATGGTGCATACTTTGAATAAACCATTTTTTACCTTTCTCCCAAATTAAACGTGTTTTTTTAAAGAAAAAAATAAGAATTATTAACTGCCAGACCTGGTATGTCTCTATCAAACGCAACTTTTTAATAACAGTTATTCAGGGCTAAAAATGAACAAGTAGAAGAAGAAATAAAGGAAAATCTGTGACACAATCTGCAAAGTATCAGCCCGGCAAAAATCCGTTGATGGGTAATGACGCGTGAGGGGTGCCCACCGAACCAAAACCACCGTATCGGCCCGACATGACACCCATTGTCTGGCCCACTCCATTATTTCGCACTTTGAGAATATTGACGTTACAAGGGTGTGAGGCTACGCTTTATATTAATATCGTTATCCCCCGGACAGGACCTTCTGGTCCCGCTCGCCATTGTATACGATTTCCCAAATTTATTACGATTGACGGCTTATCGGAAGTATCTTTACCCATATCTTTATGTTCTCTCCGTGTTTTTTATGTTCTTTGTGTCTCTGACTGTTTGTAAATGAAAGTTGATAATCAGGTAAAACAAATTGTACTATTTTGTGGCGTTTACTATTTTTTTAACTAAAAACTTTTTTACTAAAAATCATCCCTTTTTCGTGATACAAAGTTGAAATTGTTGCTTTCCAGGCAACGATTTAAGGCGAGTAATTTCAACCTAGTTAATGTGTCTTTGATCAACTTATTGCAAACCATTGGTATCATAGTACTATGAAAAAAAGGGGCTAAATATCTAACAACACCCTTTTCAAATCAAACCCCATGACAGTAACAATTAATTGCTACTTTGTCATTCCAGCAATGAAAAAATGACGAAGTGAATATTAAACAGATCTGAAATTTGAAACGAAACGTGTAGCGCCGTATGCGTTACAGTTATACAGAGTTATCCATTTGGGGGTTTGAAAAATACAGCCCTGTATTTTGACAACTGCCACATTTAAATGTCATCTAAAGTGTGATTTGTCTAGTTTAAGGTTTGCCATTTTACACTATGGATTGTTCAAACCACCGAACAACGCGTTAGAATGGTGAACATTTTTTACAAAAATGGCGATTCTGCCGTAGCCACATCTGCACTCGATGAAGAATATCGCTGCTCTTAGTGAAAGTGTGGCTGAAAACTCAAATGTATCGATTCGTCGGCGTTCACAGTCTGTCGGCTTGTCTTCCGGCACATTATGGAGTATTTCGCATTTGGACTTCCTTACAAAGTTCAACTCACGCAAGAATTGAAGCCCGCCGAACGTACGCCGATTGGGTGCTTGGACATTCACCTGATTTTTCGAAGAAAATCTTCTTCAGCGATGAGGCCCATTTCTCGCTCGGCCGATGCGTAAATACAAGTGATTGTGGAAAGTCCATTGCATCTGCAAAAGGTGATTGTTTGATGACCATTATGGTCTGGTGGTGTCATTGGCCGGTACTTCTTCGAAAACGAAGGAGTAAGTGTTATATCCGTATGATAATCGAATATTTTCGTTTTGATACATATAAAACATATTACTTTACTCATATAATCTATAAAATATAACTAATCATACAGAGTGTTACCTTTTTTTATAATCTTTTTCAGAAATTATTATGTTAATAAATGTAAATGTTACTTCCGTTGTAATTTGGATTTCATTTTATTAAACCAGTTCATCTTTTTTCAAGATTTCCGAAAGATACAAACAGAAGAGCACAGTGGATTAACTTTATTATTTATATTTAATTTAGACAAAATTGTTAAAGACAAAAATGTTGACTCAAAACAATTTTGCAACATAATGTTTTTTTTCCCTGGCAATATGACTGCGCTGTTATGTCCCGCCTAGCTAGGACTCCCCTTTCGATATGCTACGAAGGGTTCGGATACCCCTGCTCGCTTCCAGCCAATCCTTGCGAAGACCGGCTAACTGTCGCCCTGAATCAAACACGGTGATGCCGCACAAAACTTACTTCAAATTATAAATATTTATAAAAGGAGCGGATGGGTCATAGGTGTCTTCTTTGAAAATAGATAGATGTACGCGAAAGTATGAGTTTTAAAATACAACTGGACGCTAAGTAAGTCAAAACAAGCGAAATTAAAGCCAATTACCATATCCAGATTAAAGACCAGCGTTTATAATTTATGCCAGATGTTCTGGACAGGATGTTCTTGAGCTAGGGTGAGTTGAACGGTATAAAATGTCCTCTTATAAAGAGCTGATATAATTTTTAAAAAATCATACGATCTACATTACCTTAGCCTTATTAATATATTTTATTACTTTATTTAATTACTTTATATTAATTTCCCAGAATGAATTTACCGAGCACTTGAAAAAACACACTATGTGATCAAAATTGACAGGGACTGGTAAAAAAAAGGACTTTTTTGCAATTTTAATACAAATCTATATTGTCACCTTGAAAAGAGGCTCCATTAGATTTGATACATGCAGCCAACGCTTGATCCAATCATTCATACACTTGGAATAGGCCTAGGTCGGAATGGCCCATCACTTCCTTCAGCGATTTTTTTTTGAATGTCCTCAATCGAGTGAAAACTCTTTCCACGAAGCGGATATTTGAGTTTGCAGAACAGAAAAAAGTCGCGCAGAGTTATATCCGGCAAATACAGTGCTTGAACGATTATGTTCGTAATGCTTGGCCAAAAAATCACAATTAGAGTCATATGAGATGGCACGTTTCAACAGATGGCAGAATATCAACCAAAATAAGTTGAGATAATCCAGGGCCTGATATTCCCGTGTATCAAAATGCGTCCGGTTAGCGCATGACGTCACTCGTTGAGTAAAATTCAAATATCTTCGTTGCTAGACTTTGAAATACAATTTAGATGCATTGTAATTGTAATTAAGGCTTTATGCTGAGGACAAATACGTTATCAGTGTGGGCAACAGACTACAAATCATATGTAACAGACATGTACACAATTTTATTTCAATTTAAGACACTACTTACAGAACAAAGCAACTTCGATAGTTCGAATAGTTTTTATTTATGGACAAATACATTTCGTTTTCGTTTTATAGAATAATATTATTTATTACGAGTATTTGAAATGTATATAAACAAATCATTTTATTTCTCAGTTTAAAAATGTATGTAAAAAATAATATACATTGATTATATAAAATTTCAATATGCAAATTGAAAGTTTTGTAAATATTGTTTTTTAAATGTAATATCCAGCTAAATTCGATATTTTTTGTCACAAATAAAATATTAATTATTCAACACACATCTAGCCATATTTTATATTGGTATTAAAAATGACAACATTTTGTTTCCTAAATTTAAAATTGTACATATTTCTTAAACTTATGTCCATTGTGAATTAGATATAAGTGTAATTATATAATAGTTTTAGTCATCTTTCTTTTACCTAATTTTGCACTTGCATTCGAGATCGAAAAAATGGTTTTTTTGCTCTTTCTGGGCGTTCAATGTGGCTACTTCTAAGCATCAGATTATTCAAATAATTTTTGGTCAAGGATTCTCCATTAACAGACTTAAAAAATTGTTCAAGCTGTTTCATTTGTGAAAGAAAATCTTCAGAAGTTTTGTGTAAACCTCCTTCACTTAAATGATCAGTCCAGGTATATTTGGACGTGCTGGGTCTTTCTAAACTGGAATCGTTTAACTTGAAACATATATATCCAGCTAAATGTTCGAGCCCATCATATTCAAGTTCATGAAGATCCTCGTCAATATTTCCTTCATGGGCATTGTTCAACATAAGTGGATCATTTTTGGTGTCGAGTTTCTTGATCATTGAATCACTTATTGGCAAATCTGGGGTATAAACATGGAGTATTAGAAATATTACTGCCATCACCATCATTACTATTTCTACCACCATCCCAACATCTAATCAAGCATAAATAAATAAAACACCATACTTATTAAAGCAACAAATTTATAAACACGATTCAATGTTTTTGGGTTGAATTTCAATTTCAATTATTTTTCTCTTGTGATAATTACCTGGTCAACAACTCGGCGACGATTTGTTTTCTCTTCATTTTTTCAATTCTGCCAGATTGTTCATTCGATACTGGTTTTTTAGAACTAAATGCCAGATTTTGAGTCGGTACAACATCATCCTTCAATCCTCGGTAAGTTTTTGGTGTGTAAGTTAACAATTTATGTTGACAATTTTCCTTGAAATCGCTATTTAAAAAGTGTTTCGAACAAGTACAAGCCGTTTTCAGGTTAAACTTTTCCTGTCTTTTTGTGGCATGGATCCACTTCTTACACGCAACTTCATTCTTGGGAAAATGAAAAAACTTCACATCACAAGGGTTCCTTTTCGACTGATCGGAGTTACACCCAAACACAGCACAACGCATTGTTATTATTGAATATTTTAGATTAACACCACACAAACGCCATACATAAACTTCCAGTAAACTTGTTATATGTCAAAATTATGATGTTCGAATTTTACTCAATGGATGACGTATTCTCATCAACAAAGCTCCACCCACCATGCGCAATATCTTACCTTAGTATTTATTATACCGTGGAGATAATCCATAAGAGATGCCAAGATCTTCTGTTATCTCTCTAACGCCAACATGACGATTTTCAAGCACGATTTTTTAAATTTTCTTGATGTTATCGCCGTTAACAGAGGTTGATGGCAGGCTGGCATGGGGAAAGATTTCAACAATCTCATGACCTTCACTAAATGCGCTATGTCACTCAACTACTCTGATTCTCCATCCCCATACGTTATTTGAAACATTTCCAATGCGGATGTTCCAGAAATTCCATTGAAAACACAACATTTCACACAAATTCTTTGTTCAGTTTTTTAATCCGTAGTAAAAATTGCCAGAGTAACTTTTCGTGACACAAACAAACATCTGCCAAACACACACTAATGGACATATCGCGCTCAAACTTCACAAGTATGTCAGATACAGTTGTACCAACTTAAGAAAAAAAAATCGATTCGAAAACCGCACGTGGTTTAAATGATTCAGTCCCGGTCAATTTTGATCACTTGGTAGGTTATGGTATTAATCTGAATATAAACAATTACTTTATTCATAATTATATGTTGACGATATATTTTAGAATAAATTTAAAAGTGTAATGATGTCCGATGGTCGCTTATCAAAAATGTGTTTCTTGAACTACCAGCCAAATGAATGGAGACTTTTTATAGATAGTTTCAAATGGAGTTTGAAATGTGTTTTTCTACATAATGACAATATGGATGGCGCGGTTCCCATTGCTTATTCCACTGAATTAAAGGAGGAGTATGGAACCGTATCTCTTGTATTGGCAAAACCATCAAGGACCAAAATATATATATATATATATATATAGTCTGTTTCAAAATATTTCATTGCCCTTCGGCAAAATGTTAATTGCCCCAATAAATTTCAATAAAAATATGGCGCCAGAGTCGAAGCGGTTAAACTTCTAAATAATTTTGGGAAAATAAAATTTTGTTAAATTAGCTCAAGTTTGAAGCTCAATTCAGCGCTCTCAGTTTGAAGCTGCCTACCAAGAGAGCAAACACTCGAGAATGTGAAAATTGTTTTGTTAGGGTGCATGTCGTTAAATATTTAAACTGTTCTGCGTGCACGATTTTCAGCACCATACATGAAAATTATTTCTGTCCATTTTTGGAGAAAGGAAAGGAAAGGATTTGCGGTTAGAGGCGCATTAGCATAAAAGGCTATTTAGCGACTGGACCTACTGCTTAACGTGGGTTCCGAACCACGGTCATCGGCTATCGACAAACCCAGGCCAGCACCCCTCAGGCTATCAACCCTTGGTTATGTGCCTACCCATAAGTCTATCAGGAAGCCTACCGACTGGCGAGTGACCAATGTAGAACACTTCTCAGAAGGCATCCGGCCTTACCCAGCCTTTAACTGGCGTGACTGAGGGGTAATTCGTTGTCGGATTTTACACTCTTGCCTAGAAACAATCACAGACATTTAGGTGTGGATATGTGTGGGCGTGTGTGTGTATGTGAGTGTATATAAGTGTGTGTGTAGGGTAAGAAGTAAGACGGACAGAAGAATTAAATAACCAGCTACCTTTGGATTGCAAGGCAGGCGACAACCCACCAGACCACCGCAGCCGGCCTTTCTTGGGGAGTATACACCATTTTAAACTGAATTTAATTGATTAAGCCGATTTTTTGTTAAAAAGTAAATAAATTACTTGTCGCTATTAGGTGAAAGTCACTTCTAGAAATAAACTTGACTGGTTCGTTTCTATGACGGTTTAGTCTGCATAGGAATGTCAAAGCCTGTTACCTTTTTGCAGACTTTTGGAAATGTTCGCGAAGAGTTCGAAACT
Organism: Cosmopolites sordidus; assembly: GCA_031761425.1. Taxonomy (NCBI): domain Eukaryota; kingdom Metazoa; phylum Arthropoda; class Insecta; order Coleoptera; family Curculionidae; genus Cosmopolites; species Cosmopolites sordidus. Next base: position 27,092 of record JARFXV010000306.1, read on the forward strand.
ATGCTCTATTATTATCTAGCCAATAACGGACCATATTTTAAAAATGTAATAAAGTGGAGGTTGAACATGAAGTCGTATTTTTTAATCCAGCTTTTCTGAGGCACCCTGTATAACTAAAAATATAATTAAAATGTTTCCCCCCTTAAACAAAAGTTGACGTGTTTCGACGTTTCGTATGAAAATAATTAGCTCTACCTGAAACTGGGGTGGCTACTTTCGAAATGAAAGCACTGTTAGGATTAAATTACTATTATTATTAAGTATGACTGAAACATTGTTTATTTGTTTGAGTATTTTGAATTTATTAGTACAATAAAAATAAATTTATCTATTAGTACAAAAAAAAATTATAACTTAAATTTAATTAAAAAAATGAATAAAACAATTTTATACTTTGTTATCTATCACTTTTATTTTTAAATTTGTGTGACTATAGTTTCGTAAAACGATTTTACATTCTCAAACACTACTTTAAAACTAAGGTTTTACAGGTACAGGTTTTAGCTGTGTTTACCAAACGTAAAAGTAATATTAAAAAAATCTTAAACACTTTAATTTTTGTATCTCTGTAACAGTCCCCAACCAGGACTCATGTTTATAGAAATTTTTATGTTAATTTTCGGTCCCTGAATATGTAGCTGATATTTTGACATTTCCTTATGAATCACCCTGTATAATGGATTAAACGATGACGAAATATTTGAAGATATTTTTTATAATGATACAGAGTCAACATTAACATAAAAAAAAATCTTCCATCGAGTTGTTTTTCAAAAGTTCTTGAAACCGTCACGGTACCATCGCTGTCGACAATAGTCATCTTGATGTCCCGTAAAAACATTTTGACATACAGCCACACAGTACCGGTCGATCCTATCGAAATGGAGTGCTTGGAAAAAATCCACTCTTAGATAAATATACACCACCTGTCACGTCTCAATCATCGAGAACTGTTTGTTTAGAATGTACGATACAGAATACGACTTCAGTTATGTTGGTGATTTGATAGTTGAGACTTACCGCCCACCAGATTTTAACGGAGCTAAGAATGTGTTGGGTGCTGAGCTAGGTTTCCGAAGATCGAAAAACATGATACTAATCCGGTAGTGCAAATATTGGAGAATACGTTAAGTGTAGGAGAACTTTCAGTGCGTTCTTCACAGGTTTACCAGGAACGGTTCGGTTAATATTTCTCAATTTCTTTAAGAGATGGCGATGGAAATAAGGCTCGGTTACAGTCTAATCTCTTATGTCATTTTGTTGCTACGACAGTACCTTTCAAAACGCCCTTGATATTTAAACGATTTCGTTAGCGTCATATTTTTTTCGGGTGGTAAACATATCAAGTTTCGAGTCAAATAAAGAGTATTTGCGGCACATTTTGCTTTTCTTGTTCAATCAAAAGAAAAACGCGAGTGCGAACCGTCGTATACTTGCGGAAACTTACGGTCACAATGCCCCAACGCAAGACGCCTGTGGGCGTTGGTTTAGATTATTCAAAAGTGTCTATTTCGACTTAAAAGACAAAGAACGCCCAGATCAACCTGCCAAATTGCAAGCATTGGTGGAAGAAGATGATATGGTGGTCGTCGAACCATTTGTTATCGTCTGCATGCCGGAAGCCCAGAAAAATTGGTACCATATCGGCTGAACGATAGACAAGGTGTCCCTTCAATTCTTCTATTGGAACCTTTGGTGTGAAACACTAAACTTGAAGAGATTTACCACTAAACACCAAATCTCTTTTTTTTAACTGCTCGACGCACGTCAGCATCATCAGGAGATGATTTAATCATTTGAGATTAAATCATCTTCTGATGATTCTGACATAGTTAGCGAAACGTGCGTCGAGAGGTTCAAAAAACGTGATTTGGTGGTTTAGTGGTAAATCTCTTCAAGTTTAAGGTATCCCTTATTTTTTCAAAGTTTTTATTTTCTAATGCATAGGTTCTAGTTTTATTTATTTGACCCTGAAACAGTCAAGAAATTATTTTTATCTATTTTGGAGCACTGCAGCCCGTGCCGACTTGCGCGGAAAACCGACTTGCGCGAAAAACATGCTCATACAAGCTGCACTGCAGGAATCGCGCGTTCTAGCCATTTATCATATACTTTCTGCTTGTCTGGTAGTTAACGCGTATTGTTTTATGTTTTGAGATGTTATGTCAGTGGAACTAAGAAGTATTAAGAAAAGTATTTTCTTGATTGGTAACGTAAATCACCAGATTATGGGTGCAAAATTACCTTCTAATTGTCAAGTTCTCGGGGTTTCATTTTTTAACATTCGCGAAGTTCAATTGACTGTAAGTGAAAGTGCAAATCTTGTCATTCGGGAATGTATTATATTCTGGGAAAATGCCAGAATACCAAAACTGTATCTAACCACGTGAAGAAGCTTGTGGATCTCTATCAATTTTGGCGAGAGCTGCAAAAAAACTGCAAAAACAACACAGAATGTTTACAGACGCTGCGGGGAGGATTTCCAAAAGTGTTTTGGATAATTAATTTGATATCGCGCACGCTAATGCTCTTGATAGAATGGATATAGATGAAGATACATTTTTCTTACAAAAACAAAGAGAGCCAGCCCGTCCATGTTGCTTGGCGGGCGTAGAGAAAAAAATAGCTGAAAAAGAAGAAAAAGCGAGGCAGAGAAAACTAGACGAAGAAAAAAATTACAGCCACGCAAATGTCTTCAGAGAGCTTATTGTCATCTTTTACTTCACTTGACTGTATACCGTCTCAAGATAAATCTACCAGTTCTGAAGAAAGTCCTGAATAACCTTTACTTTCAACATCACGAATTGGAAGTTCTATTTCTACTATGAAAAGAACAAGGAATGATTTCAAATAGATGTCAACTAAGATTAAGGGATTCTGTTTATATACTTCAGGCTACAGTAGAAGGTCTTAGTAGAAGGTCTTAGCACTAGGTCTTAGTTGCGACGATTACCCAATCAACTAATCTTCGATTCAACGCGGTCGAACACAAATGAGAAAACATAGAGCGGAATCAATAAAAACCGATTTTAAGAATAATGTACCAGAATTAGTTACCGTTCATTGGGATGGAAAATTATTACCTGGCCTGGATGTGAGAAGTTCGAACGAAGAACGTCTGCCGATCCTTGTTTCATTTGAAGAGAAGGAGCAACGTCTTGTAGTTCCTAAACTGTAGAGTTCTTTTAGCAAAGATCAAGCCAAAGCAGTTTCAAACGCACTGTATGACTGGAACTTAAGTGATAAGGTACAAATAATGTGTTGTGATACGACAGCATCTAATAGAGAGCGCTTGAATGGAGTTTACGTAATTTTACAACTAAAATGCCATCATGTTTATGGTCCTTAAAAATGTGCTTGAATGCAAGATCCACCTAGTCACTACTCACTCACTTAAGGCTATCGATACAAGCATTGATATTGTCAAACAGCATCTTTGTGATACGAAACTTAACGAATTGGTGGCGTTTTTTACTCATGAACTGCATCGTACGTGACGATTATCGGAACTGATCGAATTTTAAATTATTTTGTTGAGAGAAGACAAAAGATAAATTGAAATCAAATCTCCTGGCGCAATGCATCAAGCACGATGCATGGCAAAAGCTATTTACTCTTTGGAAATATGTTTGCTGCAGTCTCAGTTGAAAATGAGCGTAAAAGATACACAAGCATTGCAAGATGTTTGTTTATTCATTGTGGCAGTTTATGCAAAGCCTTGGTTGGATGTAGTTTGGCAGTGAATACGCCGATTCTAGATTTGCGTTTTTTAAAGGAGTTGAAATGATATGAAACAATTCGACAAATCGATTTCTAAAGTGGCTCTGAGCAAGTTCGGTCAACATTTGTGATACTTATCAGAGGAAATAGTCGTATTAACACTCTTTGATAATGAAGTTGATGAACAAACTAAGGTCAATATTGTAGCTAACTTACATAGAGAAAGTACATATGACTTTGGAACGAGATATGTTCCATCGAAAGAAGACATGTCTGTTTCGTTGTATGGTGAGAGTTTTGTTTGATTTGTTATTTTAATTAAATTATCAATTTAATCGTGATACTAATTTTTAATTACTATTATTTTAGGGAAATCCCTGACCCATTTTGTCTCCATCAACAACAAAAATTGGTTTTCGCGATCAAAAATTGACAGCAGTTTCCTATTAGAAAACGTATGATCGTGGGACGAAAACTCAGCCTATGTGGAAGCTAAAAAGAAGGTTTCTAGCTTAAAAGCAGTATAAATGATACAGCTGGAACAGCTGTTAAGCTAATGCAAAACTGCCACGGTTTGATTACTGCAGAAGAACAAAAACAGTTCCTATTACGCTGGGTGCAAGAACCAAAGAAAGATTTACCCAGACTGCAAAAAAATACCTTAAAAAGGAAGTACCCTGACTAGTTATATTATTTTGTTTGTCAATATGATTAAATCTATTACTTAAACTTGTCTTTTTATTAATAGTTAAGATATGCATACTTGCGATGAACCACCTATACTTAAATTAGTGTTCAAAAACAGCAGTTTACGTAATCTTTGGGGACCTGTTGGCACGGGTTAGCATTAACTTAGAAAATAAAAATTTTGTATCTAAATATAGCATAGTATATTAAAAATAAATAAAAGGTATGCGTTTCGATAATTGCAAAATTTTTCGTCTATATAAAGGACATCCTATGTCACATATATATATATATATATATATATATATATATATATATATATATATATATATATATATATATATATATATATATATATATACCAGGTGTCCCATTAAGGATGGATCGCGGCCGTATCTTGAAAACTATTTATCCCACAGCTTTCGGGAAAAAAAATTGTACTAAAAATGATCATGAGAAATTCACCAAAAATATTTGTAAGCTTCTAAAACGTTTTTAAAAATCATTTTTTGTGTGTATTTTCAAATGTTAACCGAGTAAGAAAAATTCTCAGTTATAATTAGCAAACTGTCTCCTACAACTTTGTTTTATGACATTTTGTCATAACTTCGCGAATAAAGAAGTGGGGGGGAGTTTTACCTATTTAGATAAAAGATAGATTTTCCTCAATTTGGATTCATTTAAAAGGCAATTGCTGGGACAATCAGATAATCTGGGAGATAAATTATTTAGTTTATAAATGAAACCGCGAGGTGGCGTTACATTCAACAATAGTTTTTTTTGTAGTTTTGTTCCGTTTTTTCAAATGGAATGGTACAGCTTTTATTACATGGCTAGAAACGTAATTTAAAGAGGAATCATCCGAAATCCGAATCCTGATCCGAAATCGATATCTCTGACATGTCAAGAGATATTTCGCTTTTTCTGAAAAAATCACTTATTATTTCACTACTACCTGCATTAAGTTAAAAAAATATTAACCTAATGTTTGCCTTTTTTCACACTTTACCCAGGCTTAGGACTGGTCCAAATTCTTCGTGCCATATTAATTTAGAGCGTGTAAAAGGCCAACGGGCCAACAACGATTGTTAGATATTATTATAATATTTATTAATAATCAATAAATGCAATGTTGAAAATGTAATGCATTTCAAAACTGACAAGTTAATTTGACTGTTTTGGTTTGTTTCCATGGTTCCCTTCTTACACCCTTTGTGTAATGTATCTAAGGATTGCATGCGTTTATTTGGAAACCCGAAAACGCATAAATTCATCCATTCATTTAGCTTAAAAGAAAGAGTAGGTATATTTATTAATGACTGATTTCAATATTCTGTCAAGTAGTATTTAAGCATCACAAAAGAGAAAATGCAACAATTGGGGAAAGACATTTTTTCCGCTTATGTAATTAAATTAGAAAATATCAAGGTCAGGATTAGAACATTTATGATGATTGATACTGAATAGATAATTTTATTTTTTAAATAAAATTGTTGCGGTTGCGATTGCGACTTAAATATTAAGACCAATTTTTAACTTAATATTACGGTAAAAATTAAAACTAACTGATTTTTTTCAGAAAAATCGAAATATCTCTTGACATGTCAGAGATATCGATTTCGGGTTTTCACTGGACGATTCCTCTTTAAAGTACCTTTCTTGCCATGTAGTAAAAGCTGTACCATTCCATTTGAAAAAACTGAACAAAACTTCAAAAAAACTATTGTTGAATGTAACGCCACCTTGCGGTTTCATTTATAAACTAAATAATTTATTTCCCAGATTATCTGATTGTCTCAGCAATTGCCTTTTAAATGAATCCAAATTGAGGAAAATCGGTTAAGGCAAACGGACATTAGACGACTTTTTATCTCAATACGTAACCCCCCCCCCCCCTCTATTCGTGAAATTACGACAAAATGTCATAAAACAAAGTTGTAGGAGACAGTTTGCTAATTATAACTGAGAATTTTTCTTACTCGGTTAACACTTGAAAATACACAAAAAAAAGATTTTTAAAAATGTTTAAACGTTAAAACGTCACGCCCTCTTGCGGTCGTTTTAGAAGCTTAAAAATATTTTTGGTGAATTTCTCATGATCATTTTTAGTACAATTTTTTTTTCCCCCAAAGCTGTGGGATAAATAGTTTTCAAGATACGGCCGCGATCCATCCTTAATGGGACACCTGGTATATATATATATATATATATATATATATATATATATATATATATATATATATATATATATATATATATATATATATATATATATATATATATATATATATATGTATATATCATTCAGCCATTGTCGATCCACTGCAGGATGAAGGCCCCCCCCAGCGTACTTCCAACTCACGCGGTTCTGAGCTTTTCTCAGTTCTAGTAAAATAAATGGAAAAGCTGCGCCTCTAAACCTGGAAAATGTGATCGATTGGGTTAAGATTTAAGAACTATGACGTGATGTTTTTAACGCCGATGAACTTGGTCTTTTCAATTATAATTTAACAATATTTTATTTTTGCCAAAATTATTCAGAAGTTAAATCACTCCGGCTCTGGGGCCTTTTAAGAAACTAGGAATTATTTTATTGACATTTATTGGGGCGATTAACATTTTGCCGAAGGGCAACGAAATATTTTGAAACAGGCCATAGCTACATTGACAGCTAGAGCCATACCTCAACAAGTTTTCCGAAATCAAGCACTTCACTTACAACATCAAATATTTCCGATCCCATACGATCTTCAGAATCACAATTAAGCCCGGTATCTGCCCCAGCCTTCCAAGTCACTACTTGGACACACGTCTGGAAAACAAGGAGATTCAAACGATTCCTTACTTCACCTTGTATCTCTAAAACAATTGATGCCTTACCCACGTACGGCACAAAGTACAAAGACATGTTCGTAAGAGAGCGAAAAATACAGTTATTACTTCATCTCCGTAGAAACAGGAACTTGTTGAAAAAGAACAGGACAATAAATAAAAATAAAGTAAAAAGCGTAGGAAAAAGAACGCATAGTAACTCTGGAGATACTGAGTGCCTTTACTGCCAAGACTTATATTCGCAGGTTCGGAAAGGAAGGATTAGTTGGTCAGGCTTGCGGAAGAAGGGCTCACTGTGGTTGTGTCGGCGTGGAAGATGAGGAGAAGGATTTTGTTCACATGTTCTTTTTGTGAAGTCTGAATACTGGAGATGGTTAGTATCCCTTAGAGTGGAGCATGACGGGGTAAACGGAATATTTTTTATTGATTGCTAAGAAAGGTTGTTTTTTTTGTTTCGTTTCATTAGATTATGAAATACTCTCGATTATTTAAATAAAAGTTTATAATTTCTAGAATTACATTATGTAGTTTTTCTAACCTATAAATCTTAAAAGCCCCGTCTTACCCCACCTTCCCCTATATGGTTCCCCACCTTCCCCAAGCGATTTCTGCTGAACGTCATCAGCAATAACTGATGTGGTCGTGACGCTCTGGAGAGAAATGTCCCGATACTGGAAGAGAAAAAGAGCGCTGGAAGATTTTCTCGCAGGTATCCTATTTTTGAGACTTGGCCCCTTCGGTGTTTCATATTTTCCGATCCGTACAACATGAACTGGTTGATAGCCGCTTCACTTCTCTTGAAGAAGTTGAAAAAGGTCTCAATTACTTTATCCCCAATCAAGGCTTGTTTCTATTCTGAATTTAACAGTAAGGTGAAGTAGAATACAACACTTATACACAACTTACTACAAAACTAGTCAAGGCCGAGTATTATGTTGAGAACACAATATAATAAGAAATTTCATAAAGAAGTAGAGTGGATTTTCTGTTCTTAGTATTGATGTCTGTTTGCGTGAATAATAGATTAGCCGAGGGAAATACGTTCCTGAAACTTACCTTCATTTCTCTGTCCTCCAACGCCTCCAAACACTCTTTTCCTCTGCTACAAACATCCATAGTTCCCTCCAAAAGAAAACTGTTGTTATATTGCACTAATATCAAGTTCACTGAGAAAAAAAAAACAAAGAGAGTCCTTTCTCGTACTGTAAAAGCAGCACCTAATCTGTGTGACTCTTCAACCACTGAACGCCCATGCTCTTTTCGCGCATCCAACAACGTCGAGCATCACTGCATTCGTACCATGAGACGACTGGCGAAGAGGGCCCATCTACCCAGCTATCCTTGATGATGAACGACGACAGGCGATTGGTCGAGAAGGCGGGGATCGGAGGCGTTACGGTTACGAGAGGCCCGCCTACCGCACTATCGGCGTTCGATTGTTTTTGTTTGCTTTTTCGTAATTCGGTTTGTAAAGATTTTTCGGGGCGGCGCTGACTTGGATGACGATCACGATGATACGGGAGGTTTTTTTTTCATTCTTTTGGGTGATCGGTTGGTAAAAGTGTATGAGTGGCGGCTTGATGCTTACTAGTTACATACGTTTATGGAGGAGAGCTGATAACAATTGAAATAATAAACTTTTTTTTGTAAATGTAATTAAAATTTATTTTTAAACTTTAATTTGATATCTAATCCTGAAATCCAAGTGACCTATAAATGTAAATGACCAACACGAAAAGTTGGAAATGATTATCATAAAATAGCAATTTTTTTAAACCACGACATACATCTATTGCATTTTTTCAATTTTTCTTAATAAGCTTTTCCTTTGAATTACATACACAATTATTAACGAACGCATTAATAACGAAAATAATCATAATATTTATTTTGAAACTAAAATAAAATAATGTTAAAATAACTCTATAAGCGCATGTCGTAGATTTTTTATGAAAAATAGTGTTGATGAAATCCAAACAACGAACATTATTTCTTTTAAATAATCAAATATATATATACATATATATATATATATATATATATATATATATATATATATATATATATATATATATATATATATATATATTATATATATATATATATATATATTATGAATGAATTAAAATTTATAGAATTAAAAAAAAATCACGTGCCTACGAACGCGCCGCGATGAGCTGGCATGTTTGTGACGTCATTATGGTAAAGTGTTTTCACGTCAGCATTGTCAACGGTCTCTATCTGTATATATACCGTCAAAATTATTGTTGGTTAAGTGCAAAGTAAAATATTGTTGGTTACTAATTTAGTTCAGTAACGTTTGACAAAAAGTTCATAAATGGTAATTCTGATAATACACCTGCTGTGGATATTTTTATGGTCGCAGATTTATAATATTAAATTATATTTTTATTATAATAACTTGATCTTAATTTATAAAAAAAGAATAAGAACATTAAGTAAATTTGTTTTTGAATTAAATAATATAAATAAAAGTTATAAAAATGAATGCATAAAACAAAAGGAACCCTAATCTATCAATTCAATATTTCATTCTGAACTTATCTTTGATCCTCCATATCTTTATGTAAAAGTATATCAGTATAACGTCGAAAATAGAACCGAAAGCCTAAATAACAATTAAAAACAAGTATATTTTCAAATCGCTAGCAAACCAATAAATACATTCAAAAATTTCGGTTAAACCTATAGAATAATGACTAAGGGCCGGTTTTATAATGATAGAATATACCAGGTATACGCTATACTTAAAATAAAATTTGAAACACCCGTAAACACCCGCCCGGTGTTTTAAATTTTATTCCTAGTATAGCTTATACCTGGTATATTCTTGCATTGTAGAACCGGCCCTAAGATCGATAAATTGTTTTATTTGCCCCGGACTAGGATTCTTTCCGAACGTCTTTTCGGAAAAGGTGCGAATAAAAATTTCGGTATAACATCCGAATTGTTCCGAGCTGAGCCGATATTGGCCTTCGTGTTTACGTTTCTTACCATTGTGAGGTGACATGCGCTCGAGTTTTTTTCGAGAACTGTCGGCACGTCATCAGTACAAGGTTTAAAATTTGATATAACTTTTTAATTATAAGGAAAAAATAAAAATAAAAATAGTTTTTTTATAAAACTCATATGATCTTTTCATTTATGACAAAAAAAATATTTTCAAAACACCAATTGACCAAGTCCATATTTTAAAAAGGTATATAGGAAAAAATGACCAAGTGGACTTGAACAATTTCTCCTGCCAACGCTTCTAATTTTTTTGTATTTGGCCAAATCGGGATAGCCATCGATTGTTTTAACGTCAACAGTTTCAGTTCGACGTTTAAATTGTAAACATTATTATTCAGTTGCGTGTATTAAAGTACTAAGAATTTAAAAATTACAAGAACTATAAACCTCATTATTGCTTGTAATAATAAATTTAGATATTTTACTCTGGCTTCTGGTAAGTAATATTTTAGCAGTGGTGGCTCGAGGGTTTTTAAAGTGAGAGGGCGTAGAAGAAAATAGTGCTGAAGATTTTTTTTTGCTTTCCCGTTCCTCTTTTTTACTTTTCGTGCTATTGAAAGTGTTTTGCTCTGGAAAATTGTTTACTGTGATAAATGCAGGAGGCGCGGCGCCCCAACGCCCTCCCCCACGAGTCGCTTCTGTATTTTAGGAAATTTTGTGCCTTGTTCGATAGTATGTTCAGTATTTTAGTTTTAACATGAGCGCGAACAGTTCAAATAATTATTACAAATATTAGAAGAATGTTTATTGCTATGAATGACAATAGAAATGGGAGGATCGGGTATAATATCTGGATATTATAGTCTATGAGAGAGTTTAGTAATTCGAATAGCAAGGAGAATGATATGGATATGAATAGTATAGACCATAGACCAAAGGTAGAAGAACCTAAGACGCGGAGGCAGGATAATGGAAGAAGAGATCGTGAAGAACTATATCACAGCAAAAATTGGCCAACAGGTTGCTGAAGAGCTGTGGCACAAGTTTTAAATTATTGTTATATTTGTTAATATATATTTTAGTGGCGGTGGTTTTCATGATGACATGAGATGGCTCATCAAATCTAGCTGTCCCATATTTCGTTTTATATCTTGAAATCAGGGTATATAAAATACCGGGTAAATGCCCTTCTAATCCACTATTAAGCTTATACACTTTGCGAATTCTACGAGTCTGAAACATCTCCGAGACTCCCCAAGAGGTACAATTTCTTTTTTCCGATGCGAAATTCGTTGCTCTGCCTCACCCCACCGCCGACAACAAACAAAGCAAATAAAGGGGTGGAACGGTCTTAATTGCAACGAGAACATGTGTAAGTCCGTGTAATTGTAATCCGCGTAAAAGGATCAGGTCCCACATTCACATCTGCCGATTTCTGCGCTGGTTTTTCCTATTCGACACTGTACCGTTTCTAGCTTTGACCGACGGCTGGAATAAAGCGCATTCCAGCTTATCTTAAATTGAAATTTATTGACAAAACAAAGCGTTCATGCTGTTACACGAAGGGATATTATATAAAAACTCATCTCCTCGAAGTCATAGCATTGCATTACACTTTTCTTATTCCTTTTAAAGAAAAAAATATTTAAAGAAAATATAAGAATTATTCTGAAATATTCAAATCTCCCATTAGATTAGGTTAATTCAAGAAAATATGGTAGATGATCCATAATTACCAGAATAAATTACATTCGTATTTGCAGATCAATAAGAGTCGAATGGTGGATTTTCTACGCTTCGCCTTAACATTTCAAAAAATTCATCAAAATAGGAAGAAATATCTTCGTTTTAAACAGGAGTTATATTTCTACATTTCCTGTAGGATGAATAGTTTAGTATGTATGATCAAAAAGCAAAGCGAATTCGCTCGCTTTACATATCGACCATTACACAAACCATTCGTTTTTTTAAGTTGGTATGGAGTCCTTGGCCTCTGATAAAAGTTTCATATCATGTCGCTTGTTAGGTTGGTATTATCACATTTTTAATAATTATTAAACATTTTTTGTACTGTACATCGCATATTGACTGAAAATTTGAACATGAGAAAGGTGTGTGCAAGAATCTCACACGAATAAAGCTGAATTTTTGCATCGATTCGTAACCATGGATCCATTACTTCACACCTGAGACGAAGGAATAGTCCAAACAGTGGACTGAAAGGGGAGAATTAGCTCTAAAGAAGGCGAAGACAGTTCCATTTGCAGGAAAGGTCATACTTCAGTTTTTTGGGATGCGCGTGGAATTATCTCCATTGATTATCTTCAGAAAGGAAAAACAATTAACGGCGAGTATTATGCGAATTTATTGCATCGTTTATGTGATGTAATCAAGAAAAAACGACTGCATTTGGCGAAAAAGAAAGTTTTGCTTCATCAAGACAAAACACCAGTTCAAACATCCATTCTTGCGATGACCAAAATTAATGAGTTAAAGTTCGAATTGCTTCCTCACGCACTCTATTCGCCAGATTTAGCCCCCTCGGGTTATTTTCTGCTCCAATCTTGACAAAATGGCTCGGTGGTAAAAGATTTGCCAACAATAAAGAGGTGGACTCTATGGTTAATGGCTATTTTGAGGAGCTCGGTGATTCTCACTCTCGAAGAAGAGAATCGAAGCATTTGAACATCGCTAGGAAAAGTGAATCGAGCTAAAAGGAGACTATGTAGAGAAATAAAGATATTTTCCCAAATTTATTGTATTCCTTGTTAGGTCGGGTACTTTTGGAACTGCCCTCGTAAATCTGTTAATTCTTCAAGTGATCAGTCAACACTTTTTTCAGCAAATCCGAAACAATGTTTCAAGAATGTTTAAAAAAATATTTTTTGGTCAAACTTAAGGTACACCACACAATGTGTTGTTCAAGTCACAAAAAATAAACTCATTTTTGTTACTCATTGTCATCTGAGTAATTAGACCGATTTCTTGAATTTGACTGTTAAACTATTCCCAACTCTCCTAAAACTTCACCGGGAACGGAAAAAAAATCCGAGTCCTCGCAGGACTGCAAAACTGCCAAGACCGTCGTCCCCGGTTTCTGCAATTACCGATGACAAACACTGCAAATTCTCGAATAGTAATTCGATTGAGTCGACGCCGAAGAGGGGCTCGGAGAAAGGGGGGAGGCGGCGTCGGGCGATCGGGCGTGAAAAGCGGGGTCCTGCAGGACCGTCGTAACTGTATTGTTCGGACGAGCGAGCAGACCGACGCCGGATAATCCTGTTACCGAGGACCTTTTGCGAGGGGCCCCCCGTTGTCAAACGACAAAGTCTCTGTGAAGATCAGCCCTTTAGGGAAATAATTTTTTGTTTCTTACAACACTTGTTAAAAATGTTCTAATATAAGAAAACTCAATGATTAATATAGCGAATAAATAAAGGGTTGTCCAATATGAGTGTCAGAACTTTAAAATGAGGCTCAATAATAACTAAAGGGTGATTTTTTAGTGTGTTCGAACTTCCGATAGGAGTCTTTGTCAAATTATCATGACAAATGCCATCATGGTATATCAAATGTCTGGCAAATCATCATGGGACGTATAACATCAGAGCAACGCTTGCAAATTGTCGAAATTTATTATCAAAATCAGAGTTCTGTGCGCCAAACTTATAGAGCACTTCGTGAATTTTATGGTGCACATACATAACCGCCCAACCGAGAGATGTATTCGCCGAATTATCGACAAATTCCGAACTGATTTCATGGTGCTCGATATTAAAACAAAAACAAGTCTAAAAACTGTACGTTCCGAAGAAAATATCGCCGCCGTTACTGTGCAGTGTCGCCGAAGGCAGTGTCGACGAAGATCCAAATTTATCAATTCGCTGATGGAGATCGTTACAGAGCGATTATCAATTATTATTTAAATCCGCATTTGAATGATAATGATCTGGAGGAGATTTGGTTCAAACAGGACGGCTCCACATGTAATACAACCAACGCAGGAATTGATTTATTCAGGAAAGAACTCATTCAGTTTATTTTATTTGGGGTTATATTAAATATTATGTCAATGATGATAAACCAGCAACTATCGACGCCTTAGAAGCCAACAAAAATACATTTTGATCATAGTTAAGTACACCTTAGTACTAAACTATAATCCAAATTTTTCCTGTAATCCACAAAAGTATTCTGATACTTCCTGACTTTGAAGTTCAGCGAATGAAGGTGAATTAAAAAGGCGCACGTGACCAGCCGACACATCGCATTAGCCATGAAAAGAGCCGTTCCTCTACCTCGCCCGAGCACAGCCCCATCGATTAGACACGACCAAGTGGTCGAATAATCAAGGGTGCGTCCCTAAAGTTCGATTTCCACCCACCGCCCTCCTCCTCCCCTGACCGTCGGAATTCTCTCGCTCCTGCATTAATATTGCCGAGATACATCCTCTCCCAAACAACATAACGAAATCGTACAAAATCTAACGAATAACCTCGCCAAACGAATGCCGAATATTTGAACGCGGTTCGTGTCGTCTCCCGTGAATACGAATGGAGCGTAGACGATAATCTAGTTATCTGTAATACCGGCGGCCCACTTTTGTATCTCCGAATTGATGTTTTATGCGATCGTCACAAAATGTACGGTGCATATTCATGAATTTGGCTATAGGGGGCTAAAACCGACAAAATTGAATCTTGATAAAAAAAAATACATCGAGAAATACGTGGGTACAACACAAACCGATTATTCCGGAGGTTCCCAAACTTTTCAGATTTGAGGAGCACTTTTTAACTAAGTTGGTACTGACACAAAATTGGGAACAACATATATATATATATATATATATATATATATATATATATATATATATATATATATATATATATATATATATATATATATATATATATATATATATAGTCGAAGAGAACCCGAAAGAATGGTAAAATCAAAGAAGGACAAAGTGGATTCTGGGAAACTGCTGTAGAGAGGAAGCGATTTTGAGATTGCTTTGTCAAACCGGTTTGCTGTGTTACAACATCCGGAGGAAGTGGAACTATCAATTCAACATGAAGAAATCGCCAACAATGTGCTTCAAACGGCTGCTTCAATAGCACCAGAAGAAAAATGCCTCAAACAGACAAAAATCTCCAGTAAGACCATTGATTTAATGAAGAAACGGCGGGCAATGAGAAATGCAGGTAGTCCTTTTGGCAGGATCAAATACACTGAGCTCTGCAAAAATATAAGAAAACGTATCAAAAAGGACACGCGCCGATTCAACATGCAGCTAGTGCAAAAAACCCTGGAAGAAAACAAACGAATTAACAAGGTTAAACAGAAGCCGAGAAACAAAAGAATGCAAATATATGCCTTAAGGCGTGAGGATGGCACAGTATGCAGGGCGCGTATACAAATGTTAGATGTTGTCAGAAAACTTTATTCCCAGTTATATGAAGATCAGAACCAATCAAAGACAACAATATCCACGGAAGAACAAATGCCAGACATTCTAGTGGAGGAAGTAACAAATGCTATAGAATCGATGAAAAACGGCAAGGCTCCAGGAAAGGACAGTGTAACTGTCAAAACACTGACAAAATTATATTCAAAATGCCTCAAAGAACAAAAAGTACCTGACTTATGGAAAAATGCAGAAGTGATCATTTTACATAAAAAGGGAGCCCAGGAAGATTGAAAGAACCACCATCCAATAAGCCTCCTAACAGTACTGTATAATGTTTTCACTAAGATAATTTCTAAAAGAATATTAAAACAACTGAATGACGCACAAGCAAGAGAACAAGCAGGATTCAGAAGTGGATTCAGTACAATGGATTACATCCAGGTTGTACAGCAGGCCCTAGAAAGACACAACGAATACACCATGACACTGTGCTTGGCTTTTATCGACTACGAAAAAGCATTTGACTCAATCTCAAAGCATGGGATAATGGATGCACTGCTTAGCCAAGGGGTAGATAAAGCATATATAAACCTATTAAGAACAATATATGATGGAGGGGGAGGGATTTGGGGATTGTGGACAGCTTTATATATCTTGGGCAGAGGATTTCAATGGAGGGGAATACCGCCCGGGAGGTGGAACGGCGTGTTAAATGTGGCTGGCAGGCATTTGGTAGGCTCAACTTAGTGTTTAAGAGCAGACTTCCACTTTGCCTGAAAAGAAATGTCTTCGATCAGTGCGTTCTACCTGTTATGACATATGGAAGTGAAACCTGGACACTCACATCGCAATCAATTCAAAAACTTCGGGTAGCACAGAGGGGAATGGAAAGATGTATGCTTGGTATTACAAGACGAGACAGAAAGTCCTGCGCATGGATCAGGGAACAAACTAAAGTCTGTGACATCATTGGAAGAATAAAGCGATTGAAATGGAGATGGGCAGGCCATGTAGCGAGGCGATGGGATGACAGATGGACCCCAAAGCAATCTGGGAGTGGATTCCGCTTGACCGCAAACGTCCGCGAAGAAGACCGAAAGTACGATGGATTGATGACATCGTTAAGTATATTGGACCAGAGTGGCAGAGGAAAGCCCAGGACCGTGAAAGTTGGAAACATGCTGAAGAGGCATGTTTCCTGCAGTGGAAAGAGGCATCCTGCAGTGGATCGACACGGGCTGATGATGGTATATATATATATATATATATATATATATATATATATATATATATATACAGTGTATAACACAGTATATAACAGTATATAACAGTGCTTTCATTTCGAAAGTAGCCACCCCAGTTTCAGGTAGAGCTAATTATTTTCATACGAAACGTCGAAACACGTCAACTTTTGTTTAAGGGGGGAAACATTTTAATTATATTTTTAGTTATACAGGGTGCCTCAGAAAAGCTGGATTAAAAAATACGACTTCATGTTCAACCTCCACTTTATTCAATTTTTAAAATATGGTCCGTTATTGGCTAGATAATAATAGAGCATAGTTTCGAACTCTTCGCGAACATTTCCAAAAGTCTGCAAAAACGTAACAGGCTTTGACATTCCTATGCAGACTAAACCGTCATAGAAACGAACCAGTCAAGTTTATTTCTAGAAGTGACTTTCACCTAATAGCGACAAGTAATTTATTTACTTTTTAACAAAAAATCGGCTTAATCAATTAAATTCAGTTTAAAATGGTGTATACTCCCCAAGAAAGGCCGGCTGCGGTGGTCTGGTGGGTTGTCGCCTGCCTTGCAATCCAAAGGTAGCTGGTTATTTAATTCTTCTGTCCGTCTTACTTCTTACCCTACACACACACTTATATACACTCACATACACACACACGCCCACACATATCCACACCTAAATGTCTGTGATTGTTTCTAGGCAAGAGTGTAAAATCCGACAACGAATTACCCCTCAGTCACGCCAGTTAAAGGCTGGGTAAGGCCGGATGCCTTCTGAGAAGTGTTCTAGATTGGTCACTCGCCAGTCGGTAGGCTTCCTGATAGACTTATGGGTAGGCACATAACCAAGGGTTGATAGCCTGAGGGGTGCTGGCCTGGGTTTGTCGATAGCCGATGACCGTGGTTCGGAACCCACGTTAAGCAGTAGGTCCAGTCGCTAAATAGCCTTTTATGCTAATGCGCCTCTAACCGCAAATCCTTTCCTTTCCTTTCTCCAAAAAAGGACAGAAATAATTTTCATGTATGGTGCTGAAAATCGTGCACGCAGAACAGTTTAAATATTTAACGACATGCACCCTAACAAAACAATTTTCACATTCTCGAGTGTTTGCTCTCTTGGTAGGCAGCTTCAAACTGAGAGCTGAATGATTGTGGCGTGTTCATATATGTTTTCTTTTTTTTGGGTTTTTTGCCACGATCTAAAACTCAAAAAATATTAAAAATATCTGTTCTTATGTAACTAAAAGAATCACTGGGTAAAAAACAAAACGGAGACTAAGCTCTCAGTGATTCTTTTTCTGTAATAAAATTGCATAACGAACAAAAATTTAAAAAATACAAAATTTTCTAAAATAAATCCAAACTTTTGAACATTAACATTTCGGGAGATCTATTCTTCCTGTTTTCAAAACGAATCTAAAAATAATTTATATTATTTTGTAAATAATACTCTAAAAGATAGTAAGTAAATATATATGTCAATGATACTTCTTCTTCTTTTCGGTTTATGGCTCTGCTGTTAAGCAATTTGCCAGCTCATTTGAGGGAACCACCAGATGATCGAGCTGTGCTCCTGGCGATTCGGAATATTTATAATGGTAAGGTTAAGTATAACCTTGAATGAAACCTTGTGCAGTTAGTATACAATACGAACAGAGGTATAGACATGTACTGGATCGACGGTATTTTTCTTTTTTTTTTTTTTATTGGGGGGCTTGTGTGGCACACTTATCGAGGTACTGATTTGCTTTAACCTTATTGCTTATTTAACCGTTTATTTTTTGGTATTATTTATATTGGTTGCTTATTATTGTTTTTCCTCCATCAGAGCTCCATTCTATTTAATGTAAAAAATTTTGAAAGGAGGGCCATCGTCCGACCATTCGAAAGGGACAATATGCTGGCGATATGTATGGGGATTTGATACTTACACTAACAATATTTTTCACTGACAGTGACATACTCCCAAAAAATTATATATATGTGAGGTTTGCTGTGTGATTATTGTCTATTGCAATAATTAAAGATTTTTAATTGTATTCTTTAGAATCGGGAACCATAATGAATCTAAATCTACCGAAAGCATAGCAATACAGTTATTTTTATTTAAATTAATTATAGCGTTTCTTTTAATCATCTGTATTTTTGTTACAGATTCTTTTAGTACCGTTTTGGAATTATTCCAATTGATTTTATGTCCCGATTCCCATGCGTGTTGACAAATTCTAGATTTATTAAAATCGTCCTTTCTAAAAAGTTTTTTTATGTTCTTTTATTCTAACATCTAACGGTTTAGATGTCTCACCTATATAAAATTTGCCAAATTCGCAAGGCATTTTATAAACCACATTTTTGGTATTCTGTCGTGTGTTCTTTGTGTCGTTCTTATGTTGTTTTTATTTCCTACTCTTTTAATTGTGTCAGAAATACTGCGGATGTAAGGAATTGTTTGAGGGTTGTTATTATTGTTATTAGCAAGTTGTCTGTTATCAAAACTTTTAAAAGATTTATCTATGAAATTTTTCGTGTAATTATTTTTTATTAATTTTTAGTGATTCTTTATTTTTAAGATATTTTTGATATATTTAGAGTTTTAGGTCGTGACGAAAAACCCAAAAAAATAAAAAAAGATCTGAGTTCCGGCACTATTATAAAGAGTGGACAAACTGTGTTCAGCGTTGCGGGGCTTCCCAACTACTTTGAAGGAGAGAATGTAGAATTGTAGCCCTAAGTGCGAGCCGGACCACGTCGAGTATCAGTTCTCGATAAATGAAGTTAAGAGACGACGGTAGCGCCCGATGTCTAGAAGGGTGGCTATAATATAGGCAACCCTATAAACCGACGGATATCAAAAGCCAAGGGTTTCCAAGGCATGTGACGCTGAATAAGAATAATGTAGAATTATATTTTTTTTTTTCTAATAAATTACAACAATAAAAAATATAAAAAATCAGTATCATTACTTTATTTCCACACCCCGTACGCGTACTATACTACACCAATACACGTTTCGGTTTGCTACTTTTGAAATGTACCTCGTAAGTATTGGAAATCGGCAAAATGCGTGTTATATATTCAGTTGGTAACGCGCCAGATGAGTCTGCTTAAAATTCTATCCCATTAGGCCAGATATCCGATTTTGTTCGTTACAAAAAGTAGCTCAAAGAACCGCATCATTTGCATGTTACTGAATAGTCTTCCTTTGATTCCGATTACGCGTTGATATTTTAGATAATTGTGAGGCCAAAGCGTTAATATTAGCCTGTAAAGACGTAAAATATTATAATAAACGAAGTGAGGACTTACAGTGGGTAAAAAGAGGTATATTGAACAAGAAGTTTTTTGTCGACAATGTATTTATTAATGAAGAGAGATAAACTTGTTTAATTAATTACTTGCTAATTACTTACTTTAATTAATTATTGTTTAAAAATACTGTGTATGTGTATACATTAAAAAGTGTTTCGATACACAGTGCCTCTTGCGAATACGAACAATATTGACTATTTGAAATATAGTAAGTATTTTTCTAATATACACTCATCGGCAAAAGTCTTGCACCCCCCTTTTTATTTTTGTTTTGATACGAAGATAAATTGGGGTGTTTTTTCAAAAGAAAGCTTAAAAGATTAGTGAATGCGTGCTGGAGAAAAAATTAAAATTTTTTTTTTGAACTTGGTTTTTATAAATATAAAAAAAAATGTATGCATCAAAAAAAAAGTAAAATACATTCTCAAAAAAAGCTAAATTAATGTAAATATTGTTCAACTAATAGGCAGTATTACCTCCCCTACTTCTTATCAATGCGTAAACGCTTCCAATAATTAGGTTATTAATAGTGTCTTGTAATAAATTGTCCCATTCCTCTTGAGCGGCTAAAATTAGCTCCTGGATTGGATTTATATCCGGTGATAATGGCGGCCAATCTAATCTGTTAATTCCAGCTTCATTTAGAGCCATCTGGACGATCCTAGCCTGTAATGGATAAATAACAGGTCTGATGATATGTTCCATGTACAAATGTAGAATGAGGTCTGTTCTTCCATTGTAAAATGTTCCTCCCCAAAACATTTCGCTGCTGTATTAAGCTGTATTAAGACGATGCCGTCTTCCTACCTCCCTCCAAACCCACTGACGATAATCATCGCTGATTAAACCAATTCTTTTTTCATCGGTAAAAACGACGTTTCTCCATTGAGGTAATAACTTGATGCTCTCTGACCCATTGAAAACGCCTTTGCCTTTGCTGGTAACTTAACAAGGAACTCTAATTGGGGGTCTGCGATGCAGTCCAACGTTGAAAAGCCTTCTGGAAACCGTACGACTTGATAAAGCACGATTGTACGTTTGTTTGAACTGACATTGTATCGCTCTAATCGGTACTGAGCCGTTTATTCGTGCGTATTGAGCAAGATAACGATCTTGTCGTTCTTTTGTAGCCCTTCTTCGGCCACTTCTGGGTAGTGAGGCAATATCACCAGTTTCTTCGAATTGTTCTACTAACAGTACTCCGAACAATATTGTAACAAGTAGCAATTTGATGTCGCGAGAAACCTTCTTGGAACAAGGCAATAATTCTGGCCCTATTAAACGCAGAAACTTCAGCATCAAGAATTTTTATTACTATACTGTACGATTAACACAAATAAACTGATGTAGTAAAATATCGTATAAATACATTGCTGGTAAATGTTAATAAAAAATCCAAAGTTATTTTTGGCACGTTTATGTTTAATAATTTTTCTGATAAATAAATTCTTTAGCTCTTATTGCGCATAGACACCATATTGAGATTAACTTATTTTTTAAATAAATAAAGAGGGTGCAAAACTTTTGCCGATGAGTTTAGTTCATATTTGAAAAAGACACTGTTTATCGAAACAGTTGTAATACATAAAAGTTTTAAACATAGTAGAAATTTAGATATCAATCTTAGTTTGTTCAATTTGTCTTACAAACTGAAATAAATTGCACAATTAACGACAAATAATAAAATTCGCAATTGTTTAATATGTGGTATGCATACCACGGGTATCGATAATTGCTTTCAGCCTATGAGGCAAAGAATAAACAAGGTTTTTTGTCACTTTCGACGATATTTTCGTTCATTCTTCCCTTAACACTCTTATCAAGTCATTTTTATTCGAGATTCTGTGTTTTCTGATTTTTAAACCCAACAAATACTACAGATTTTCCATAGAGGGAGTTTCTGAGGGCTTTTCAACCTTTTTTAACGTTATACAAAAACCACTCCTTCGTCTTCTTAGGCATATACTTTGAATTGTTTGCCCTCTTGTAAATAAAAATATTCTTACAGATAAAGTTACCACATACTTCCCTGAATTCTTCAACCCCTCAGTAACTTCTAAATTTCCTACCTCAATTGATGCCATACATCCCCAAACTATTACGCTCTCTCCAGAAGATAGGGGAATCACCCCGCTGATCCGAATAAATTAAACTAAAAATACTATATATAGTTTTCCCAGAAAATAATAGTTTTCCAAAAGTCCTTCGTTTTCTGGAAAAAAAATTTGAGCAGACGTTTTATCATGTTTCTTTCCCTAATTTCTGTCTTGCCCTTTTATTGAATTTTCATGAATAAAATTTCATACCGACTTCGAAATAGGTCAGTCCTATGAGACCGAACATCAAGAACTCCTGAGTACTGCATCGCAACAATGCACTTTACAACGCAACGATTTCACCAAGTTGTGTGGCAAGTAAAAACATCACTGTGGCTGCACAGTTTCCTTATTCAGCATATTTTAGTCCTTGTGACTTTTTCCTTTCCCAAATTGAAAATTAACATCAAATGACGCCATTTTGGGACATGGGTGAACAATGAAAAGGTCGTAACCGCCCAGTTGAAGGTCATTCTAGTATCTGAGTTGGCAGCCCCTTTATTTACTAGACATGAGTCCTTGTGACTTTTTCCTTTGCTCAGCTGGAAAATTTACATCAAAGAACACCATTCTGGGATATGGGGGAGCATTAAAAAGGTCGCAACCGACCAGCTGAAGGTGATTCCAGTGTATGAGTTTGCAGCCCATTGATTCACCAGACCTGAGTCGTTGTGACTTTTTCCTTTCCCCATATTGAAAATTCACTTCAACAAACACTATGTTGGGATAGTTGATTGAAGATGCATATCAGATTGAAAATGCATATCAAAGAAGACCATTTTGGGACAGTGGAGAGCATGGAAAATGTGGTAAAGGACCAGATGCTATGAAAAGTAGGCAACTCGCCTGCAGAACTGTGTGGCAACCCAAAGCAACTACTTTCAAGGATACAATGTAGAATTAATGTAGTAATTAATTTCAATTGAATAAAAAAATATATAAAAAGTGTTGTACAGTTTTTTTTTTCGTATTAAGACTTATTTTCTGTCCCCGTTAACCCAGCCGATTCTGGCCGGACATCTTATTGTTTAAAAATAAAAAGAAAAATTCTCATGGCACAGAGAGATAGTTTTCTTCGTATTTTAATCGTCAACTAATGAAAATTAAGAAGCAATTAGTTGCCGCTACGAAGTCCCTCATAAAATCCGTTCGAAGACGGTCGGGAACCGAGGGCCAAAGGGACCGCGCCCCAGCGGCTAATCGGCTGATAAATATTAATAAAAAAAATGAGCGAGACGGAGACGGTCGGCGGTTTGATTTTTGGGGCGCGCCGCTGCCTTTTGGGCGGGTTATAAGCTTGATTTAGGGCCAATTAAAGCGTTATTGATAGGGATTCTTTATGTAACGGCAACTGGCCGCGATCTGTTTCGGATCGACTCGGGATTTGTCTTATGCGGAACGTATTTTTTTGGTTTTGCTCGTTTTGCTACGCAGGCCACTGCAAAAAAAGTCTGCAAACAACAAGAAACCCAAATGTGTGCATGTTTGTTAGGTCCTTCATATTTTTCAAATTATTTTTATTATGCAGGGTGTAAGGGTAAGTACTTTCGTAAATTTAACTAACGACTCTTCACGTCATTCTAAAGAAATAAGTTCCTTACAACAAACGTTAAAAACCTAAAAACAAATTGTAAAAAAGGGGGAACCTTCCCACTTCACCGACACTTGAGTTCGGCTTACGACATGCACAGACATGTTTCGTATTATATCGTTTAAAAACAACTATGTCATTTAGGGCCGATTCAATGCCAGAATATACCAGGTATAAGCTATACTCGGGATAAATTTGAAACGCCAGTAGCCCGCCCATTCTGTAGAACGGGCGTAACGGGGGTTTATTCCATGTATAGCTTATACTTGGAATAAACATGCATGTATAGCAAGAATATACCAGTCTTGCATTGTAGAACCGGCCCTTAAACGAAGCAAAACTGTTTCATCTGCATCAAATAAAAAAAGAAAAACATCTTTAGAACATAAACCGAGGAACATTAGAACATTATCGAGGATTTCGGTACAAAATTAAAGTTTGTGAATTGGCATAGAAGTTTAATATACCAGAATCGAGGACCTTAGCCGACCTTTCCAGATCTCTTTCTTTCCCCTTTTCCACCTCTCTTCCCTCCACTTATTCTCTTTATCCTCCTTGGATCCTGCCTCCTCCGAACTGTAACTTCTCCCTCTCCAAATTTAACAAATCATCCCATTCTTCTTCCTTCTTCCAGTCCCATTTTCGCAACCTACTCACATAGTTTCCTTCCTCCATTCTAGTCTTCACAGCCGTGCTCTGGTGTTGATGCAGCGACACTCTCTCCCCATTTTTCAAATAAATACAAACTCTCCCCATTTTTCAAATAAATACAAACTCCATTCCAATACATCCATTCTTTCAGCTGAGCTCTCTGCGATTCACGATGCTCTAAAAAGCATCTTTGCTCAAAAAGCTCACCCATTAATTCACAAAATTTGGGATCGTCTCCACTCCCTAAACTCATTATCCTACAATGTCTCTTTTATCTGGATCCCTAGCCACATGGGCATTGAGGTTAACGAGAGCCCAGATCAACTGACAAAAGATGCCATATCTTCTGGGTAGTCCTATCCTCTTCTCTCCATTCACAGAGACTATTATCCGGTTATCTCCAACAAAATTCAAAATCTCATCCAACTTGAATGGGATCTTATTGACGAAAACAATAAACTATGGCAGATAAAAAAAGACTTCTTCTCCCACTCCATATTTCCTCTCTCAAGACAATCCCACACCAAAATCAATAGATTAATGATAGGTCACTGCCGCTTTTCTCATCAACACCTTATGGATGAGAGTCCTCCCCTGCTCGCTTTGGGGTTCCTCCTTATCTGTCTCTCACATCCTAACCTCATGCTCAGTTATGACTCCTCTCCGCTCTAGATTCGCCCTTCCTAGATCCTTAGAGGATTTCTTCGAATGTCGAATGTCGGGAAACATAAATTTCCTAAAGGAATCTGGATTTTTTCCAGAATCTAACCGTTGAAATGATAACAAATTCCTTTATATCTAGTCATTTAGTAGTTCTTTGTCCCGTATAAATCTAGTCATCTTGTAGTTCTTCGTCCTGCATAAATCTAGTCATATTTTTCTTGTTCCTGTCTAGTTCTTTGTCACTCATATTCTATATGTCACATAACCTCATAAAGCAGTCAAAAACAAAAGCCATGTTTACTAGTTTTCTGCCTCCATAAAATCCAGTACCTAACTCAACTTTGCTTGATCGCCAGTGCCCAGAATATCAGCTCTTCATTTATTGATAGTTACTAAACAACGCCTGGAGCATTGACGTGACTTAAACAAAATAAAACAAAACAAACAAACTATCAGAATCGACAGTCAGAACAATTATAAAAAAAAATCTCGAAGCTATGAAATACAATCAGTCTTTTAATTCAAGTATCATTCGTAATCGTCATCGAATTATCGCTGAGATGGAAACATGGTGTAATAATCAAGTAAGAGTAAAAAACGGTCCTGTTGATCAGAGCACAGTGTACTCGAAAGATAAGCTGATTTTTGAGAGATTAAAAGAAGAAGCTGGAGAGGCGGCCAAAGATGAAATCTTTAAAGCTTGTAAAGGGTGGTTCAGTTGATTGAAAAGTCGCTGTAACTGGCGGCAAGTGCTGATAAAGAGGCTGCGTCTCTCTATAGCAGCCAAACCGTATTTAATATGGATGAGGCTGGATTATTCTGGAAGAAGATGCCTGAAAGAACTTTTATCGCGCGTGAAGAAAAACCTTTCCAGGTTTTATGGCTTCCAAAGATCGATTGACAGTGATGGTTTGCGGGAATTTATCTCGTGACTGTAAGTTAAAACCTCTCATTTAAGGTGATACTATTAATCAACAATGAAATGACAAAATACTCTCACTAATTTCGACCCACGTGCGAAAGTTGAATTTTTGCCACCAAATACAAGCACCTTGCTTCAACCGATGGACCAGGATGTTATCAAAACATTACACGAGACGATCATTTGCACATCTCCTTTAAGATATGGGGCAAAATAATGAGCTCCCTGTTATAGACTTTTCAAAACAATTTCATTGTTTTTCAAAACAATTTAATGTTTTAAATGCCGTAAACATTGTTGGAAAATCTAGGACGACAAAAATTATTTCAGTGTCTCAGTGCGTGGAAAAATATATTCTGTACGCGAATATCAGCAATACCCTTCTTATTTGCGGGGCAGCTACCTAAAATTCCGAAGGGGCTACACGTATATACGGAACGATACCGCGAAAGGCCGCTTCCAACTTCGGCAAAAATTTGTCCAAGACTTTTGGATAGGGTAGTATGGTTCCAAAATTTCAAGAATGAGGACGGCAGCGAGAATATTAATAGAATATTAAAAGAGGAATTACTCTACCCTTATCATGTATAAAGATTACAAGCTCTTTTACCCAATGATTTTTCATAGAGACAAAAATATTGCGAATGAATTATTGACCAAAATCAAACGAATCAAAAATTTGTGTTCAATATTTCATCAACCGACGCAGCTTCTTTCTCGAGGAATGGGATGGTGGATATTTCGAACAGTTAGTTTTATAATATATAGTGGGGTTCAAGATATATCGTTGACCGAATGGCTACAATTACTTGCTATTATTACAATTACTTACTACAAACTTTTAACAATCCCTGTCGTAACGAAACCCGGCAAAGAAGCAAAAAAAGTAAACAGGCCCTAATAAAATAACAGGTAAAAAGAGAAAATTATTTTTATATCTGGTTTAATAATTTTCGTAATATTTTCGTTTAGTTCGCATTATTCTCTTAAACAGTACAGTTCTATAATTTCGATCGTATTTTTATTATTCCAAATATGCACAAACTGTGGATTTCTTGGCAAGATAATAATCATTGCGCCTCCGGTAGTGCTAATTTTAAAAGAAAAAAATTATCGTCTGATGTTAAGCAAATTGTTAAAAATCTGTATGCTTCTTTATTAAATAGGGGGTTTAATGTAAATGCAGCCGCAGAAGAAACGTCTTCATTAACAAAAACGCCCTTGTGTACAGTTAAAGATATTGTGACGAAGCCAATTAAAGCCAAAAAAGTTCGTAGTGATTCTGGTAAAAGCAAATGTGTTGATGAAAGTGACAAAGATTTAATTCGAAGCAAAATGTATGCTATGTATGAAGAGTAAACTGTGCCTGCATTACATTCATTGCAACAGAGACTCCGGAGAATATTATCTCTAATTGATTTTGCATATCGGACCATTAATAAATAAAAGACAGATATTAATGGAATCACAACGATTGCGACGATGGCAGTTTGATTTGTTACACTCTATAAAAAATACAGATTAAAAAATCGTCCCATTATCTATCTTGATGAAACATGGTTCGATACACATGAGGCGCCAGCAAAAGGATGGGTAGATACAGCAAGAAAATGCCAAACTAAAGCCCCAGCAAACAAGGGAAAAATAATTACAATTTTATATTCCACTAATTTTATTTTCCAGTAAAATCAGCCTTGATAAGCCATCGATTCTTGAAAGAACTAATGTAACCCGGAAGGATCTTTTAAGTATAAAAACTCTATTAGTTTGGATTGTTCTTATTTCAACTCTACATATGGTTTTTTTTGCATCATGTTGGGTTACACGCTCATTTTCTCGGACAATTTAATAACCACAAATTCATAGAACATAAAAGCAAAAATAATTCGATACGCTCTTCCGCAATTTATGTTGCATTCATCAAAATTTTATATCACGTTTGTCAGGATTTTACGATCAAAAAATACAGTTTTACTTCTACCGGTCTGTTATTATCATTATCATCAAGTTTGCGTGTTTGAAAACGTACATTTTACAATAACATTTTATGAGTTTTCAACTGCGCTTCGATTTTTATCAGTAGTTTCTTTAAACACACTTCCATTCGCGTCCTGTTCGTAGATATCTTGATTAAAACGGACGACAATGATCAGATTATGATAGCCATACATAAAATATCTCACTCTTTGAGGCAATTCAAGTGGAAGACTCTCTATAAAGCCCTAAATACCCACCTATTGAGAGTTATTAGTATGTTGTTAATGTAACGTTGACTGAAGTCACGTGGCGCCTCGTAGGGGCGCTGCGGACGCAGTGAAGTGACCGATCTCGACTGAGGGGGGCCGGATCATGGGTGGGAAATTCTGATCCCACCGTGAGAAGAAGCTTTTTCCTTTTACGAAATTTATATCAAAGTAAAAAGGACACAATATACCCAAGACTATTTAACTGAAGTTAGTGAAAACACTGAAAATATACAGAAAAGAACAATGAAAATATTGAGATAGAATATGCCAGAGAAGGAAGTGAGACTGAAAGCAAACAAAGAGCTAAAAAACGAGATTTCGGAGAGGAAAACTTTGTATTAACCCTTTAAGGGGCCGTGTTGCATGTCTGCAACATATTCTTTAAGTTTACGTAAAAATACAGCAAAGGTAGATCGATCGTTTTTACGAAGAGTTGTACATTCGCAGCGAAGCATTCTATCTATTTAGTAGCAGATCAACCAATTAGATAGCAGCACTTGTATTCGTTTGAGCCATTGAAGTGATGAACACGTACAAACCGGTTTGTGCCGGTCGAGTTCAATTAAGAGGAGCGATTTATTGTGAAAATCCTGATAATTGGCTTTTAAAATTGACGTGTAGAAAAGGTTAAAGTTTAACTTCAGTAACCAAGTAAAGTTTTATTGTAAAATCAAGTTTTTATTAATTTATGAATTGATTTTTTTCTACTGTATATTTGAATCTGATATTTGTTTTCACAATGTCAAAAATGAGTCGCAGATTGCGTAATTTGACTGATCAAGACCTGGAAACTATTATATATCGAATTCGAAAGAAAATCATAAAGAGGCAAATAGGTAATAGAAAAGGTAGATCAAAAGCACGATGACAAGCCAATGTGAGAAGAGATGCTGAAGAAATACTTCACATTAAAGGGCAAGGAGTTGCTGGAGATCAATCTGGTTGGTGGTGATCAAGGCCCACTGACGAATTGTAGCACCACAGGAAAAAGAAGAAGAAACAATTAGATTTCAGTGCATCTCCGACTGTATCAACCCTGAAGAATGTTAACATGGTTAGCGAAACGAGTGTCGAAAAGAGTTAATCTCTTCGAGTTTACAGTTTCACATCGAAGGTTCCGATAGAAGAATTGATCTTGCACATTGTTAATACTTCCTGCGTAATATTTGTGTTAATTAGAAAATTAACTTGAACGCACACGAGATGTGTAAAACAAAAAAAAATAACAACAGTAATAAGCCTGTTGCAAAATGCGTAATTAGACTCTACGATTGTTTTAGCTGCTTCTCTTCGCAGCCGTTTCTGAATGACTTGCACACGATCCGATCGAACAACGATCGTCATTTTCTCGATTTTTCCGATATCCTTTTCAATTTCACGCCAGATACGTAAACAATCGACGGTTATTAAACGGGATAAGCGATCCTTCTCCGACCTCTTGGCCATGCCCACCTTTAAAACGTTGTGTAACCGGTAATTACGGCGGATTGTTCCATTTGTTTTGAACGAAACGAGATAGATGGCGTCGATTTATCATCTACGTACGAGAACTTCGTTCGCCGTAATTGATTCTGAACAAATAACATAGAAAGTTCGAGGTAACTGTAAAAAAAAACCTTTCAATGACAAATCATGTCTTATACTTTTCTCGTTGCTTTAAGAGATTGTAAAATAGTTTCTTTACAACAAAAGGCAAGCGGTTATTCAAAGCATAATATGAAAATTCTGGAGAATTGGAAACAAAAAATTTTAGGTGAATTACTGGGAGGTATAATAAAGATGGAATAATTAGTGTAAATGGAAAACTGTTGATAGACTACATAAAGAGAAGAATATGATGATACAAAGCTAAACGAAATACATATTAATATAATCAAAAAGTAAGGCGACTTTTGTTAAAAATTCACGTACCTTTGTACGAGGGTTGCTATTTATGTATCTGGAATTGGCAACAATGGTGTTGCTAGGCGCTATCTGACATATACATCGTAAAGTTTGATATTATTGACTGTATACGTACTCAGAACGTTTTGTCATACAGGCGCTATTTGTGTTGTTTAGTGACTTGAAAATTTCGTCTCGGTAAGAAAATGGAATTAACTCAAGGGAATTTTCATCCGATGATTTACTACGACTTTTAACGTGGATTATCTCAACAATAGTGCATCGATCAACTCACTTGGCGATGAAGCACCAGCTAAAACCACTATATATGACTGTTTTAGTAAATTCAATCGCGGCCGTCGTTCGCTCACAGACGACTTTAAAGAAGGTAGTCCCAAATCGGTTGTTGTGCCAGAAAACATCGATATAGTGAGTTTCAAGATATCTCGTTGACCGACTGGCTGCAATAAACTCTTACAACCCCTGTCGTAACAAAACCCGGCGAAGTTGCAAGAAAGGTAAACAGGGCCGGACCTAACAAAACAACGGGTAAAAAGATAATATTAATTTTATACCTGGTTTAGTAGTTTCGAAATATTTTAGTTTACAGTGAAGTGCTTAAACAGTGCAGTTCTTTAATTTCAACCGATTCTTCTTTGATTTTTTTAATTTTTAATTTCGATTAATCGATCGATCGTATCGCCTGATGCTAAGCAAATTGTTAAAAATGTCTTTATTGAATAGGAGGCTTAATGTAAATGCAGCCTCAACAGAAACGTCTTCATTAACGAAAACTCCGTTATCTACAGCGACTAAGGAAAAATGAAACCAACATTCTTTGCAGCAGAACTAGCCTCCGAAGAATATTATCTTAAATGGGTTTTGCATATCAGACCTTTAATAAGAGACAAATATTAATGGAATCACAACGATTGCGACGATGGTGGTTTGATTAGTTACACTCTATAAAAAAATACAGATTAGAAAATCGTCCCATTATCTACATTGATGAAACATGGTTCGAAACACATGAGTCGCCAGCAAAAGGATGGATAGATACATTAAGAAAACGTCAAACCAAAGCCCCAGCAAACAAGGAAAAAATAATTACAATTTTACATGTTTCCGAGGATGGATGAGTTCTAAATTGTTTACGGTTGTCTTCAAAAATATTAAACATTCATCTTTGGAATACCATGATGACACCACAGGGAAACTTTTTGAAGATTGATTTATAAATAGCCTTTTGCCCAATAGGCCTAAGAAAAGCCTAATTGTAATGGACAATGCTAATTATCATAACCACCAAAAAAATAAAGTTCCTAATGCAAATAACAATGCTGCCGATATCGGACATACGGTTTTACGCCTTCCCCCGTGTTACTGTATTTTTAATCCAATTGAGCATATGTGGCATCAGGAAAAATTGAATGTTTGAAAAATTGAAACATTTCTTTGACTCTAAGTGCAAGTGCTAAAACATTAATTAGGAAGGTTGTCGATAGTATTCTAAACGAAAGTTTGATAAATTCCTAAGTATCATTTACTAATAATACAGAACCGTAAATCAAACAGTGAGAGCGAAATCAAATTAAATTTAAGTTATAAATTTTATTGTACTAATAGATAAATCGATTTATTTATTTATTATATTATAATATTTATTTATTTAATAATTATATGAAAATTATTCAGAAGTTAAACCATTTAGGCTCTGGCGCCTTTTAAGAAACTAAGAATATTTTTATTGACATTTATTGGGGCAATTAACATTTTGCCGAAGGGCAACAAAATATCTTGAAACGGACTATACATAAGTGGTTTAATAAGTTTTGATGTGGTGAAACCAGACACTCCGCGCTCAGAACGGCCTGTTGGGATTACTACTGAGGAAATGGTCGACAAAATCTTTGATTTCTTATTGGCCGATCGTAGAATAAAAGTTTGGGAGATTGTTGGGATGATAAACATATCGAACGAACGCGTCCCGAATATCTTACACGAACATTTGAATGTGAGAAAGCTATCAGCGCGATGGGTGACGGGTTTGCTTGTGTGCAAAGACGCAATCAACTGACAACAGCAATGTTTAGACATGAATCAGCGCAATCAGAAAAAGTTTCTACGGTGATTCGTGACTGTGAATGAAACTTGGATTCATCACTATATATCAGAAATAAAGGAACAGTATAAATTGATTGGTTTTAACATGGGACTAAAGGTGAAGATTCTTCCATCAACCGGAAACGTCATGGGCAATGATTTTTGGGAAAAGGCAAAGACGACCACAGGAGAGCATTATAATGCATTATTTGTCAAATTTCACGAAAACTTGATAAAAAAAGTTTGCAATACCGAAATTGCCCAATTTGTGCTATGAATTATTGCCGCCGTATCCACCCTGTCCTCCGGACTTAGATCCCCCCCTGACTTCTTTCTCTAACCAAAGATGAAAAAATTACTGACTGGGAAGAAATTTACATCAAGTGAAGAAATCATCGCCGAAACCGATGATAATATTGTAACACCTCGGTCAACAAGTCCCCAATCTGACTATAGATAGCGTCACTTACGAATGGCCGATTGTGCCAGCCTTCAGACCTCACGTATCAAAAGTGTATGACAATATGTCTAGTACTTTTTGAGTTGTGGAGCTTTAAATGGTGATACTTTCGTTATTTCCAAAACAATAGAAAAATAAATCCTTGTGTTGATTGAGCTTTGCTTTTTATTGAAGAAAAATACCGTTGAAGCTAAACAATGACTTGATAAACATTACCCGCACTCTGCCCCAAGGAAATCAACCATAATGCTGAATCCAGAAGCTGAACGCTCTGGTCGTCCAAATGAGGTGATTATGCCAGACAACATAATAAAAAAATCACAAAATCATTTAGCAAAACCGTAAAGTAAAGCTGAAGAAGATATCTGATATCACGAAGATATCGAAAGGAAGTGTTTACACCATTTTGCTTGAACATTTGGGAATGCATACGTTACTATCGAAACGGGTACAGCGTTTGCTCACAGCGGACCAAAAACAACAATGTATTGATGATTTTGAACAATGTATAGAGCTGTTTTAGCGAAATAATTTTTTTCATGCGATATGTGACAATGGATGAAACGTGGATCCATCACTACACTCTGGAGTCAAATCGGCAGTCAGCTAAGTTGATAGCAGCCAATGAAAGCCGTCCAAAGCGACCAAAAGCTCAACCATCGCTAGGCAAGAGGTTATGGACTCTGTATTTTGGGATGCGCATGGGATATTGGCCATCCATTAACTCGAGAAAGGTAAAACCATCAATAGCGAATATTACATAGCGTTATTGGTGCGTTTGAAGGATGAGATCGCAAAAAAGGCTCCAAATGTACAAACAAGAAGGGCTGTTTCATCAAGACAATGCAATGTTGTTCTCAACGATTATTTCCTGTTCTCAGACCTCACAAAAATGCTCACTGGAATGATATATTAAAGGCAAAGAGAAATTGTTCTACAAACAAGCAGTAGAAATGTTAGAAAAGTGTTGGAATGATTGTATTGCTCTTCAAGGATAACATATTGATGAATAAAGTCGAAATTTGGAAAAAAAGTGTATTTTATTTGACAGACCGGGGATTTATTGACTGATGAGTCAAGTCAAGTCGACTTTGCGTTCTACCCCCGTACATTTTTATGATAATAAAGGTTTTAACATCACAACACTGGTTACAGGTTTCATTAATTGAAAATCAAACTGACTTATTCAATATTTCTTATATTTTATTGTTTATTGAAAGGAAAACAAAATATTTCTCCTAAATATAGTTAATAAATCTTACATATGGGATATGTAAAACCAAACGCACGGAAAAAAAACTGTTCGCTATTTAGTAAGTTTTTATGTTTAGATTTTTCTTTTCTAAGCCGTAATGACCATTTCGGATG
Source organism: Cosmopolites sordidus (assembly GCA_031761425.1). NCBI lineage: Eukaryota > Metazoa > Arthropoda > Insecta > Coleoptera > Curculionidae > Cosmopolites > Cosmopolites sordidus. The sequence continues at coordinate 61,258 of JARFXV010000306.1, forward strand.
ATCGATCATCGAAAATCTGTTGTCGGATGTTCTGGCTCATCCATCATTACTTTACCGTAACCAATGCTCTGATTTTACCGTAAGATGTCAGTAAACGTCACCTATCAAACGGACGGTTAGATCGACGGCGTGGTGTAGTAAATGAAAAACAGCTCCATCCTCCAATACTGGTTATGGTATGGTTTTGCACAGTCTGTCTTTATTACACTTGGCGTTATTTATATTTTTCATTGCTTCTTGTTGAAAATAGACTCATTGTGAATCAATTACAACACTGGCAATTTTTTTAAGTACCATTAAAACTCAGTTTTAGAAATTGCCTTCGATACGAAGACGAAGATTTGTGTCTTAGACACGAATTATGAAAATAAATGAATTGGTAGGGAAGGTCCAGTACCGTGGCCAGCCAGATCCCCAGATTTAACGAAACTTGATTTTTATGGGGTTTTGTTAACTTTATATTTTTTTCGTAAAAAAAAAACCAATAAAAAATAGTCTTCGGTATTCAAAGAAAGAGGGCATGATTTTTTTGAGGGTGTCATCTTCAGCGCCATTTTATAAATAATTATATTTTTTTTATTATAAATATGATTTTGTATTCTTATTGTAATATACCTAACTTTGATGATCGTTTTTCATTATTTTCACCTTCAAAAAAATCCTAAAAATGCCTTAAATTTCTTCTGGCATTACGTAATAGAGGTGAATATCGGCTAATTCCGTATTAGTATACTTATGCATATTTCTGCCTTGCCCCCTAATGAGTTGTAAAGTTACAATAACGCCAAATTTTTTAGGTTGCTAATGACTAACACGTTGAAAATTAAGCGCCACTGAAGTTTTGTCAATCTGACGTTTAAGAAAATTATTTAGCTTCATAGGTAAGTTGATTCCATTGTATTAGTTATTTTATCATGCCCAGTTTGTCATGAAACCGAGGCAGATATGAAGAAATATCAAGATGCACTTTTTGTAGAGCATAACATTCTGCGTTTAAAAATGTATTTAAGTTTAATTTTTAACCAAGACCGTACTAATATTTTTTAAATTAATTAATAGCAAAATCCTATAACTCCGCCACTGGTTGAAGGGCTTGTTATTTTCTCAGATTATGGCAACCGGAAGGATGATGATGTGTATTAAATTTGGTTACAATACTTTTCTTTATGCGAAAGATATAAATTAAAAGAGAAAAAAAATTGAAATCTTCAACCCCCTAGATCTCAAACACGAACGATTTCCAGACCCATGTTCGTATGACATTTTTATATTATTTTGTGAAGTAGAATTTGCCGATATATATATATATATATATATATATATATATATATATATATATATATATATATATATATATATATATATATATATATGATCGAAAAATTGTGAACTGGGCCCGTGGAGAAAAGTACCAAAAAGTTAAGGAAGTTCACCCGTGCTCCACATCGTGTTTTGCCATTCCTTCATCCGCCATCCAAACGCCAGCAAGCGTCTCTCAAGACCGGTTTCGTGCCTTAAGCCGTCATCAGTTGGGCTCAAGCTGGACACCTGAAGAGCGGATGAAGGAACGACTAAAGCCATGACCATTTAAATTGGCCATGTCGAATGAAGGAATGGCAAAGCACGACGTAGAGCAGGGGTGAACTTCCTTAGATTTTTAATACTTTTCTCCACGGGCCCAGTTCACAATTTTTCGATCATACCTTCTACTTACCCAAGGTTAGATGGGTTAGGGTAACAAACGATTTCGCACAGTCTGACTGCAGCGACCGTTTACCGCAGGATGGCGTGGCTGTGTGTGATCGCAGCTTCCCTTCGACATGACAATTTAAATGGTGATGGCTTTAGTCGTTCCTTCATCCGCTCTTCAGGTGTCCAGCTTGAGCCCAACTCAGAAACCGGTCTTGGGAGACGCTTGCTGGCGCTTTGGATGGCGGATGAAGGAATGGCAAAGCACGACGTGGAGTACGGGTGAACTTCCTTAGCTTTTTAATATATATATATATATATATATATATATATATATATATATATATATATATATATATATATATATATATATATATATATATATATATATATATATATATATATATATATATATATATATATATTAAACTAGGCCATTAGACTTGGGCAGAAAAGTAATAAAGAATCACCATGGGAGAAGACCTCTTCTAAAACTAAACTAGATCATGACACCCAACACTCTGACTATTGTAATTATATTATACAGAAATTACAATAACTAATATTGTTACTATGATGTGAATATTTATCGTTTTACGCAACTATTTGTGCGCTTATATATTCATGGACATTTAAGACCAAGTGGCATTACTTCCAGTTAACTAACCAACTAAATGAAGAACAGAGAAGAAAATGAAAAAAATTCCACTGTTTCATCTCGAACCACATCAAGATAAATCGTTCAAACTTAAGCGCCGTAATAGAAATACATAATTTAACCATATTTAACTCAAACCCATTCAATTTCGTTTCGTCTATAGCCGAACGAAGACCGCCTAATAGAGAATAGATTTATCTCGACCGAAAACGAGAGAGAGAGAGCAGATAAGACAACCAAGCGTATTGATTAAGATTTTAAAAAAGCCTGCCCACACATACTCACACACACATGAACAGAGCGCGCGTTGAAAATTTACATTTAAACGAAGTATGGGGCTCCGGTAATCGGGGCCCCATAAAAATGCGTGCGAGCCGCCTTAAACAAACAACGTAAGCGACGAAAGAATTATGGCCAGACTATCAGAACTGATATATTTCCAACCAGATTGTTTTTAATTAGTTTTTCTTCGACCTATTCATTTATTTTCGGCCGATGTGCCTTTTCCTCCTCTTGTTCTTCGTCAAGTAGTGGTGGGTCCTCTTCGTTTCTCGATATGAGCGGAAATGCGATGCGGAATTAAACAAATAGATGAATGCGTCGGGCGGCAGTTGCTTGACATGGGTCCTATCACCTAGACCATTTCGTTTTTTTTTTATTGTAGCAATAAAAACAATTATAAGAGTAATATTATTTATTGGACCTTTGGGACACAACTAGAGAAATATTTCTAAACTGATTCTAATAAATAATACGGGTCGACATGATTTTTGTAACACTGATGATAATGCTCGTTGTGCGTTTCATTTAAGTAGTTATTAAAAGACGTTTTTCACAGAAATGCCCTAACACGTTCCATTTTCAAGTACCTACTTCTCCTTTATATCATGGGCCAATTGAAATTATTTGTACCTGCCTTTGGACTGGACAATGTAGCAGTTACCACAAGACCGTAGAGAGTTCTTATATATTTTAAGTACCAAAAAAAATATTTTGACAAACAATAAAACCATTTTCAATGATAAATATTTGTTTTTATTTATTATTCCGGATACATAAATAGAAAAGTATTGTCTAAATGATTGTAACGTGTTCATATATTTTCCCCCTTTTTTTTAATTTTTTCGCCAGGGTCAAAAACTCAAAAAATATCAAAAATATCTGTTTTTATGCAATTAAAGAATCACTGGGTAAAAAACAAAAACAAAACAGAGACAAATTTCTCAGTGATTATTTTTCTATAACACTAATAATTTCCTCGACACTGGTAACAAATTACATTAAAAGTTTTTTAATAAAAAACAATTACCCAAAAAATGTTATTCATAAATCTTTTCAAACTTTTGATACCAGACAAAACAGAGTTTAAATAAATCACTAGTCATGTGGGTTACAGGTCTAAACTAATGCTCTGACGTCTACAGGTCTAAACTAATGCTCTAAACGTTGCTCTGAATTTAGTGACGTTTCGAAATAAAAATAAGCTCCGGTATAATACGGACAAAGTGAAAAAAAGAGAGATGTGGCAAATTCGTTTGCGAAAAAGTTGCGACACACTTGATTATGACCGGGAGGGGGCCCGGGGCGACGGGGAGGTCGACGATGGGGATCAAAAGGCAGGAATGAAACCAGGGGGGAAGGCAGCGAGGCAGCGTCCCGAAAAATAAGAAGAGTTTTGCGTGGAACGAGACCCCGCACCTAATTGGATGTGAATTTTAAAAAGAGCGCCGGCGAAAATTCACAAAAGCCCCGGAACGCTCACCGACCGGAAAAAAACTGATCAGCAATTTAAATGACGACCACTCATTTTCATGTATTATCTTCTTTTTTCATTATCCTGCGCTTTGCCACCACCCCGACGCCGAAAAGAAAGACAGCGGTGTTTCTCCCTCCTTTTTTATACAACTTTGATCGTCGATAAGCTAAAGTTTTCCCTACTTTCTACTCTTTTATCGAAGTTTATATTTTTTTTCAGAACATATGATCTACAAATTCATGCGTTTTTTGCATGGCATTTCCTAACTAATATTTGCGAAATAAAAAAGGAATAAATCAATTTTTTACATTTACATTTTACAGTTTTAAAGTAGTGTTTGAGAATGTAAAATCCTTTTACGAAACTATAGTCGCACAAATTTTGTTTAAAAATAAAAGTGGTAGATAACAAAGTAAAAATTGTTTTGTTCGTTTTTAAAAAAATGAACTATCACAAAGTAACGGACAAATCAATCAATAATTTGTGAAATAGTTCGTTTATTTTGTAATGGATATCAGAAATACCACGGGAGTCGCACGAAATTAAATCAGGCGAATAGGAGGACGGTCGAGGAACACCTATCTCTCCTCTGCTAAATCCTACATTTTCACTACTAAAACACTGAATTTATAAATGCCAGTGAAGCTTCTCGGCGAGTCAAGAGACACTTCTTCAGGTCGAACTGTTATTCTATACAGGGTGTCCCATAACTTATCCGCCACAGAGCCACTGGTGATAGTAGAGATCAAAATAAGATTTAGTCAATAAAAGTATTGGCAAATGTTAGTTTTTAAAAAGGTGAGCGAAACTTTCGAAAAATTGACATAATTTAAAATCGGTTGAAAATATCAGGTTCAAAATCGGGGTAGTTGGGTTTTCAAAGGTGACAAATTCCAATTTGGTACTAGCTTGAGCCTAAATTCTAGAGGACGCTTGCTACCTACTTTGTGAGGAATTAATCATCTCATTTTTTTTTTTACTCTATAAAGGTGGGAATATATTGACTTCAAAATAGTGGAGAGTCATAATTCCCACGAAAAAAAGGTACCCGTGGTCAATATCGATATCTCACGCCGTTTGCGAGATATTTTAAATAAATAAATAAATACACACTTTATTTAGAATATGCAGCTAATAGTAACAAAACAAAATCAATATACAAAAAAAAAATAGAAGTAAGAAAAATTCTAAAAAATCTTAACAAAAGAAAATACAATCAAAAGGCAATAACCAACATTGTTCAAATGATAAAACACTCTATTGCTTCAAATAATAATTTAACAGTCTATTAAATACATGCACATTAGGAGCGCTCCCTATGTGGGCGGGTAAAGCATTGAAGAGACAAACACCTTCCCAAAACAATGTCTTCTGGAGAGCAGTAGTTTTCACAATTGGTACATGATGTTTATGTACATTTGTACATGATGTTTAAATATTCCGAGATTTATGGGGTAAAAAATATGAGCGAGTTAATTCCACACAAAGTAGGTAGCAAGCGCCCTCTACGATATAAGTTCAAAGTAGTACCAAATTCGAAAACCCAACTACCTCGATTTTGAACCTGATATCTTCAACAGTTTTTAAATTATCTCAATGTTTCGAAAAGTTAGTTTCACTTAAGTGAATCTTTTTAATAACTAACATTTGCCAACACATTTACTGAGTAAATCCTCTTTGTTAGATCTCTATTATCACCAGTTGCTCGATGGCGGATAAGTTATGGGGCACCCTGTATAATTTCAACTACTGAAGTGAACTACAAATTAAGAAACACCCAAACAAAAAAACCCTATATGTTCAGTACTTTTATTACTAAAAAATCTTACATAAAAAAATGCTCAACATTTTTCGTAGTAAATAAAATCTGGATCCGTCGACAGATAATCCTGGATATTCGTTCAGGACGGCTAGTTCTCCACCACCATTACCCTCATCCTCTCCCCCTGATCCCCCCCCCCCCCACCGCTCCTTTGCCCTCGCTGCTTTCGCCAATCTGGTGCCGCCGCCCTGTCGATTGTGACGGTTTCGTGTTGGCATGGTAACAACTGGCAGAAATCGGGAATCAGTTGCAAAAGTTGTTTGGAGGATCGACGAGCAACGACCAGGATTTGAGATATCTGTTCTGACACGTACAGTATTTTATTTCGTTTTTTTTTTCGTTGTCGCTCTTAAACTCGTCAACTTGGAGAGGATGCTTTCTGATTTTTAGATGAAAACACGTTACGAACCTGCCACATTAGAATGTAGTATTTATTAGGGTACTCTATAAGTTTGAGCATTTTTTTTTCTTTCACTTTACAGTACGCTGCTATTTATGCATCCGGAATAATAAATAGAAGCAAATATCTATCATTGAAATGGTTTTAGTTTTTTTTAAAATATTCTTCGCGATAATCGATACAGTTTTGCATACGCCTGAACCAATTTTCATAGTACTTTTTCCATTCTGGTTGAAATATCTCCAAAACATTTTGGTAGCATTTTGAGCTCATCGCCCACTTCTTGTGGCGTCGAAAATGGGTGATCACGTAGTTTATTCTCTACAGACGGATACAAAAGAAATCACTGGGTGCCAGATTAGGACTGTACGGCAAAAAAAACATTCCGTTTATACACATACACAAAAGTTAATGCCCCATCATGATTATATTCTTAGTCAAGTATGTAGACAAGGGAAAGTTCCAGAAAAGTGGCTCAAATTAGTATTCAAACTACTATCAGAATTAATCCTAAACCATGTAACAACTGCAGGTTATTCAGCCTTACCAACCGCCGGTTGAAAATCTTATTAAAAATAATCCAGAATAAAATCTGCGCAAAATCTTACCAGAAGAAACAGAAGGAATTTCGTGGTGGCATGCGAACTAACCTGCAAGCGTGGAGGCTAAAAATTATTTATTTTAAGAGATGACGTTAGAAACAAGGGCGGTTCTCGGTGTAATATCTTATAATTTCAAAACACTTGGCTACCAAGTGTTTTAATTATTATCATTGTTACTATGTTTCACCAAGTGCCAACTGCGCAATCAATCGAAACTATTATATCATTTTGTTGCTATAACAGTAGCTTTCAAAAGTAGCGATTTCGGTTTGAAAGATAAAGAACGTACAGATAAGCCGAAGAAGCCGAATTACAAGCATTGCTGGAAGAAGACGATATGCAAACTGAACAATAAATGGAAGAGATATTAAATGTTGGTCATTGAACCAATATAACCGTCTGTATGCTATGGGAAAGATGCAGATGGAAAAGCCAAATGCCGGTGTGCGAAGCTTTGCTTTCTCGGGATGAAAAATACTCTTTTGCATCGGATCTACATGGGTTTGCAAGACCGAATCGCTTTGGAAAGAAGACAATGACTTGCATTTGGTGCATCAGCTCCTGACACCAGATGAAACAGTCAATACCGTTCGCTTCAGTCAACAAATTATCAACTAGAACTATGCATTGATCGAAAAGCGACTAAAATGGGTTACAAGATACGGAAGAGTGATTTTGCAGCACGACAACGCTCCATCACACACGGCGAAAGGGCTCAGAGACACCATTCTGCACTTGGCTGGAAACTTTGACCTACCCGCCGTACTCACCAGACTTGGGCCCTTTTGACTACCACTTGTTTTCATCGATGTCTCACGCACTTTCCATGAAGCACTTCAACCATTACGGAGATGTCGAAAAATCACTTGATGACTGGACCATTTCATAAAATGTACGGTTTTTTTTGGAAGAGCATCCACAAATTACCATAGGTCGGAAAAAAAGTGCAGCTAGCGATTTTGGAAGACGCGGAATAGACGGATCCTAGTCCAAGTATACAAAGTCCGGTAAATAAGGTGTATGGGACAGAACATCTAAATTGAAGCGCAACACTTACTAATACATTTGTTGTTATAGACTAATGCCGACTACAGCGTTTTGGAGGGTAAACATACATCATCAAAAGCCAGTTCGTTATTAATTGTCATTGTGCAAAAAACATAGTTTTGAATAGGTCGAATATATACCAGAAAATGACGTTTTGCGGAGAAGTTTAATAACCTTCTTTCATTTAAAGAAAACGGCTGCTGAAAGTTCTCGATTGTCGGTTGAAGGTTATAGTAAACATGCTCTAACCCAAATAACTTGTATACAATGGTTTAAACGCTTTAAAAGTGGTGATTTTAATATAAAAGACATAGAGTGTCTGGGATAGCCGAAAAAGTTTGAAGATGCAAATTTGCAAGCATTATCGGATGAAGATTCAACTCATACGTTGATTGGGTAAGATCCAGATGGAAGGAAAATAGGTTTCATACGAATTGAAAGGCGAAAAACCACTTGAGAATTTTGCTTGCCAGATAAAAAAGAGTACTGCTGAAACCTGATGAATGCTGGAACCTGGCGATCGACTATTGATAAAATTGAACCGAGCATTGAAGGAAAAACGACCTGAATCTGATCAAAGATGCGATAAAGTCATTCAGCATGTCAATGCGGGGCCCCATGTTGCAAAATGTGTAAAAAAACTACTTGGAAAACGTTAAATAGAATGTCCTACCCCATCCGGTGTATTCACCGGACTTAGCCCCTTCGGACCCCTTATTTCGATCGATGCAGCACGGACTTTCAGAACAGCACTTACATTCTTATGAAGAAGTGAAAATTTGGCTTCATGAATAATTGGCGTTAAAAAATCAAAAGTTCTGTTGGCGTGGAATCCATTCTTTGACATGGGAAAAGGTAATAACTAACAATGGCTAATACTTTGATTATTAAGGTAATTGTTTATATATGTTTATTTTTATGAATGTTTATATATAATTATTAAGAATATTGAACTTATTGCTAATAAAGGGAAATGATGTAGCAAAGAGATTATTAATGGTATACCACAAGGATCTGTACTGGGGCGGCTTCTATTAGGATACCCAACTTTTGTACTCTTTTTACCTCAATGATATTGATAATGCTATGAAATCGGTTAATGATTTGGAAAGACTGCGTGAATTATCACATAAACACCAACTTGAAATTAACATAGCTAAAGTCCTGTTATATGCTTTTTTCCAGAATTACAGATCCAGTTTTAAATAATTTTGTATTATCGATAGATAATAATATTCTAAAAAGACGTCACATAGTTAAAAATTTGGGCTTAACTTTTGACAAAGACTTGAGGTTTCGACCACAGATTATTAAGTATGTTAAGCAAGCCTATACTAATTTAAAGATGCTATATCCACATCGACACTTTTTGTCTATATATATATATATATATATATATATATATATATATATATATATATATATATATATATATATATATATATATATATATATATATATATATATATATATATATATATATATATATATATATATATATATATACACAATTCACCTTGATGATCTTGAAGTGGGAATTAATATAGAACGAGGTGTACGGCAGGGTGACGCAATATCGCCTATTCTTTTCTCGGTTGGCCTTGAAGAAGTATTCCGTAAACTGGATTGGGAACAGGATGGTGTAAAGATCAATGGTGTAAACTTAAACCATCTTAGATTTGCAGATGATATTATTCTCATTTCACAAGACCCAGAGGAGTTGCAAAGATGCATACAAGAACTGCAAAGGGCTGGCGAACCATTTGGCTTGAAAATAAACCTGGAAAAGAGTCAGGTTATGTTCAATAACTTCGCTCAGGACAGAAGAATTTCAGTTTTAGGAAGGGATTTAGAGATTGTGGACAGCTTTATATATCTTGGGCAGAGGATTTCAATGGAGGGGAATACCGCCCGGGAGGTGGAACCGCGTGTTAAATGTGGCTGGCAGGCATTTGGTAGGCTCAACATAGTGTTTAAGAGCAGACTCCCACTTTGCCTGAAAAGAGTATTCGATCAGTGCGTTCTACCCGTTATGACATACGGAAGTGAAACCTGGACCGTGAAGGTTGGAAGCATGCTGAAGAGGCCTTCATCCTGCAGTGGATCGATACGGGCTAATGCTGATAATGATATATATATATATATATATATATATATATATATATATATATATATATATATATATATATATATATATATATATATATGGTATCAGAAAGTTCTCTCTGAAAACGCACAAATTAAAAGAAGCTAACTGGATATATATGGCAAAAAGACGAAGAGTACACACGGTCGTTGTATTTCATGAAATAATTTGTGATAAATACCCCCCATATCTCATTGACCGTCTAACATACCGAACCGATGTCCATAATTTGAATCTTAGGTTTGCGGGCCTCATATCGCCTGCTTCACATCGACTATAAATTTTTAAGAGATCATTTCCGTATAATATTTATAAACTTTATAACAATGTTTCGCGCAAACTAAAGAAATTATCACCAGACTCGTTTAAATATCCCTATAGAATGAACGTCGGATAATGTATCCTGCAACATCAAAAATTAAAGAGTATAAAGGGTTAGAAATTGCGAAATGGATATTTTAGAGCAATTTGCTGATGTATGATTTTTGCCAGCTGATTATGCCGTCCTAAATAAGCATTAGGAGCAAGGGCAACCACCAATAAGGTGCTCAATTGTTTCCCCCATAGTACCGCATTTCCTGCACTTATCCTTCCATGTAATGTTCGTCCTTTCCAATCTCGAACGCAATCCGTGAGTGTTGTTCTGCTATCAATACGGTTTTGTTTATTTAAGTTTAGTGGGGTGAAACCCCGGTCCTCATTTGCAACCAATTTCATTAGCGCACTGTTCGAATCAATGAAGTATTTTCTCATCCTATTTTCTTGACTGAGACAGAATTTTTTTTTACGTTCACAAGGCCTCTACCCCCAAACCTTCTTGGGATGTATAGTCTTTTCGTAGATGAGTTTGGATGCAGGCATCGGAACTTTGTTAATGTTCGGCTTGTCAACCTATAAAGTTCATCAAGGTCAGTTTTTGATATATGTCAAAGTTGGCACTGCCCAACCGTTGATCGCTCTAATGAGGTTTCCACTGTTCAGTTTGGTGTTTAAAAGCTTTGTAAGTCTCTTTTTGTATAGAGTTGAAATGTCCTTCTTTAGCTGGTTGTGATCAAGTTTTTGCTTTTGAGGTATTCCTAAATATTTGTATGATTCTTCTGGTGCCAGTTATTGTATGTTACAGAATGTTGAATGTTGACTCTGTACCTTTTCCTTCTGTATGCTCATGGTAGAACATTTGTCCAGTCCAAATGACATTCGGATATCCCTACTAAATATTTCGACCATTTTTACCAAGGAGTTTAATTTTTCTCGAGTGTCTCCATAGTAGATGAGAGAGCTTTCTTGGATTCCTCAAGTTAAGTTTATATCCAATATTGCTGCTATTCCTTTCTCGATATTTATAGTAGCAATGAACTACTGATCTACAAAAATATTTGTTTTCCACTTCCCCATCAAGCACTTTAATGAATTAATAATCTGGGGGCAATTTTATAGAAATTCAGAACTTCAACCAACCAACCGTGATAATAATAAGTTATTGATCGTTATTATTATGATTTTGTTACGGAAATAAAGGCGCAAATGTTGCTTCCCGTATACATTAAAGTAAATATAAATATTAGAATGTCGTGTATTTCGCAAAAATACCTTTAGAACTCGTGCAAGTTCAGATTTTGTCTAGAACCGTCCTCGGGGGCTACAGACGACTCCAATGCGAACCAACAACCGGTTGGTAACGATCTTATTTTAAAGCAGCCCAGGGCAGCAATTAAAAAGCTACCGGTAAAATAATACCTTTCTGCCACTGTTCGCCAATAAATAAGTTCAATTAAAACTCGGTTTTTATCCTCCGTTGTTGCTCCGCTTCGTTTTCCTCTTATTAAAAACCAGAAAAAACCAACACCCAATTTATTTTTACTGGTAAGCTTCGTCACAAATAGTTTTCGGAAGTCTCGGTCTCTGTATTATCGATATCGCGAAAAGGGAATAAGATTATTTTAATTAAAACAAATATTCGCAAGTCTCCTCTTGTTGATAGGCGATAAAACCAATAAAATAGGTATATTGCTCACACAGTTTGGATATCTATAAACACGGTTACGAATGCACAAGGCTAATTTGGAAACACGTAAGCCTGGTATTTGAAAAACAAAAGTAAAAATACTCTACGCAGTCCAAAAAAACTATAGAGCCCCAGGTTTGGATGGAGTCATCGCAGAAGTAACACAAGTCGACATGATTTTTTTTATGGAATTAGCGGTGTTTTAGGTTTTACAGCTCTTTCAGCTATAGCCTATTTATTGAAGAAATAAATTAAACCCAAACATATTTACGCATAGTGTATGTGATCTTACAGGACCGCACTAAGAACTGCGCTCTTTTTGGACGGGATATAGCTAATATCGATAACAGAAAAAAAGATACTGTGGAATATGCAGCATGGTATGATGAACATCAAGAGCACTGCGATGCTAATAATGAGGGTAGTGCCGGTAAAATGGAGGTGGATGGAATAATAAAAATGTTCCAAAGGTCTGAGGAGTTGTACGGAGTGAAATATTCTAATTATATTAGAGATGGAGGGAGATACAAAAACTTTTAAATCTTCGTTAGACGTAAATCCCTACGGTGACGATTTTGTTCTCCGTAAAAGGACGTCAAAAAACGTCTATATAAACGTGGTACAGAAGCCAAAAAAAATATACGCAACTACAAAAGGCCAAAAAACAGTTATTGGAGAAAGAAGAAAAACAAGAAAAGACTAAAACTAATAAAAAATGCTCCAAAAATGACAACGCCAAGAACAAAAAATTCACAAATAAATTATTGCAAGAACTTTCTACATACTACGGCTTAGCAATTCGTCGACATACAAATTCAGTTGAAGATATAAAGAAAGAAATATGGGCGGGATTTTACCATAAAGTTTCGATGGATGAAAATCCGCAACAGTTATACTGTCCGGTAGGTTCCGAGTCTTGATGTAAATGGCGTAAAAGTGAAGCTGAAGCTACTTTGAATACCTTTGAGCATCCATCTGCTCTAGATGATGCCGCGCAAGAAGTATTAAAGCCGATTTACGAGGAATTGACTACAGACGATTTATTATAAAGATGTCTCGGCAGTAACACCCAAAACAACAACGAAAGTTTTAATTCTTGGGTATGGCAACTTGCCCCAAAGCATCAGTTTTCCGGCGGTCGACGTCGCTACATACTGTGTTGCTTGTACATTCAATAAAGGTTTTGCAGGTATCTTAAAAATAATGGACATTACTATCGGTTCACAAGCAAAACAACTCGCCGGAGAACGTGACGTGTGGCGAGTATATAAAGCCGACTGTCAGAGCACTAGTGACTTTAAAGAGGCCAGAAAACATCGAAAAAAAACCAAAGTCAGAAGAAGCAGAGGAATATGAGCGAACTGAAAGGATAATGTATGGTGCTGGTATTGCAGATTAACTACAAGTACATGGTTATATCATTTTTTTTCGAAAATATACATACTTAAAACTCATTTTTCTCAAAACTTAGTCTCAAGTGTAGTCTCATACACAAATAGCCCTTTATGAAACCTAGCTTTTTACTTAAATAAAATCTTCAAAAACATAACGAATTTCTCGCCAAAACAGTCAATAAAAAACTCGGTGGACCTTACAAAAAAGCTTAGCAAACTATCTATACCAAAATACGGGTTTCTAGCATCCTTTGACGTTAACATGTTCCCGAATATTCCAACAATGATTGTCTACTATTAATAGATAATTTTCTCATAAAAAATAACACCAATCCAATTATTAAGCAAGATATTTTAGAACTCTTTAACTTATGCATTAATGAAAATGATTTTCAATTTAATAACGTTTTTTACAAACAAAATGATAGTCTAGCAATGGGTTTCCCACTAAGCCCTTTATTATCAGAACTGTTTATGTCAAATTTGGAACATACTTTTTTTAAAAACGGATAAAGCAAAAAATATATTGTTTTGGTTTAGATATGTAGACGACATTTTGGTTTATTATACTGGAAATGACAGACAAATAGAAGGAACATTAAAGCATTTAAATAGTATCCATCCAAAAATAAAATTTACACTAGAAAAAGAACAAAATCGAACCATAAAGTTTCTGGACCTTTCAATATCCAAACAAAATAATAAACTAGAATTTAATATCTATAGAAAACCCACATACTCACATATAACAATTACAAAACAATCAATCCACCCCATTACAAATAAATACGCTGCATATAAGTCTATGATCCACCGAGGTTTCACAATTTCACTATCTAAAAATAACAGAAAAATAGACCTGCAAAAAAGAAAACTAATAGCACAAAATAACGGCTTCAAAGAAAAATAAATTAGTTACTTAATAAATAAAAAACGGAAACAATTACTAATTCAAGTACCGTAAAATTTCATATTTCGGTCCAATTTCAGAACAAATAGCTCGCTCTTTGAGAAAACATAATTTGCAAATAGCGTTTAAAACCACCCACTCAACCAGTAAATTAATTTTTAGTGCCAAAGATAAAACATCCACAAATACAAAATCTGGAGTTTATATGTTAAGTTGCAACGAGTGCAGTAGCTGCTATGTTGGACAAACCGGCAGAAATTTTCAGACCAGATACAAAGAACATAAATCTGCATACATATTAAACAAACACTCTAATTTTGCGAACCATTTCATAGATACCGGACATATATTTCCCGAGATTACAAATTTGAAAATTTTACATACAGCGCCCAAAAGCAAAAAATTTAACATTTTAGAAGCTATTGATATTTATAAATATAATAAAGATCCGTCTAGACAGCTATTAAACAATCAGACGGATCTCCGAAATTCCCCACTATTTAAAATATTGTAAAAAATTAACCCCAATAAAAGTATAAAATTAGGTACATAGAATAGATATACAGCTGTAAAACCTTAGTTTTAAAGTATTGTTTGAGAATGTAAAATCGTTTACGAAACTATAGTCACACAAATTTTGTTTAAAAATAAAAGTGATATATAACAAAGTAAAAAATTGTTTTATTCCTTTTTAACACACTCTTATTTTTAAACGAATATCAAAATTTATTGCTTTTATAAATTAGTAGTATATTGCCATTAAAGTATCCGTAACACAGTCGAAAAGGAAAGGAAAAGATTTACGATTAAAGGCGCATCAGTATCTAAGGCTATTTAGTGACTGGACTGGACAGCTTAACGTGGGTTCCGAACCACGGTCATCAGCTACCGACAACCCCAGATCAGCACCCCCCTCAGGCTATCAACCCTTGGTTATGTCCCTACCCATAAGTCTATCGGACTTTTCAGCTTGTTGCTTGCTTTCAGCAGAATCGGGAACCATATTGAATTTAAATCTACCGAAGGCATAGCAATACAGTTATTTTTATTTAAATTAACTACAACGGTTTCTTTTAATCTTCTGTATTTTATTACCGATTCTTTTAATACCGTTTTGGAATTATTCCAATTTATTTTGTGTTGACAAATTCTAGATTTATTAAAATCGCCCTTTCTAAGAAGGTTTTTATGTTCTTTTATTCTAAGATCTAACGGTCTAGATGTCTCACCTATATAAAATAGGTCACATTTGTCGCAACAAAAAATAGATCGTGGCGAAAACCCCAAAAAAAGAATAAAATATATTAGAATACGCCACAATCATTCAGACATTATAAAGAAGGTAATTGTTTCAAGTATCTAAAAGAAATATTTCCTCTATTAACTGATGCAAAACTAAAAGAAACCATATTTATTGGACCTCAAAAAAGGAAGCTTCTAGGTGATTGGAAGGAATTGGCAGCTTGGAAGTGTTTCGTAAGTGCAGTGAAAGAATATCTAGGCAACAAGAGGAAAACTACAAAAACCTCATAGATGAGCTCTTGAAAGCCTATGATATACTAGGTGATCGGATGTCCTTAAAAATGTATTTTTTACACCCCCATTTGGATTTTTTCCGAAAAATTTGGGTGCAGTAAGCGACAAACAAGGGGAGACGTGTCATTAGGACATCAGAACGATGAAAGCAGATTCCAGGGTCTCTCTATGCACATCTATGCTGGGCGACTCCTGCTGGGTTTTAAAAAGAGATAATGCTACAGAACACAAGAGGAAAAAGTGAACGTTTTTGTCGCCGTCTGACACGTTTACCCGTAACACGTAACACCGTTCCCACCACCGACCTCCTGTAACCAAAAAAAGCAAACTACTAAATACTTCAAATACAGCTATTTTCATCAATATTAGCTCAAAAAAGTTTAAATTTATTGACCAGTGTAATTAAAGCAATGGGTGAAGTAGGGGCAGACATGTTTCACATCTACCAGAAACTGTGGGATACGGGATTGTGGCCAGAAGATTGGTTGATGTCAGGATTTATATATCTGCACAGAAAAAGGTCTAAGAAATGCGAAAATTACTGCCTATCGCTTTCACTACGCATGCAAGTAAAATCTCTCGTGGTCGTTTAAGACCCAAGAAGGGGAACAAAAGAGGAGAAAATAGTTATAACGGATATAAAGTTCGCAGGAATTAGGAGGTTAGAACCGCCTAGGCAATGCACCTTACCTCGGCTACCCTTATTGCTCTGGATAAGTGAAAGGTACTCCAGCTTAAGGGATAGACTCGGGCCCCGGGGGCGTCACTCCCCGTACCTGGAGAAAATACCAGGCCCCGTGAGGGATTAACAAAAATCAGGTCGGGTAAAGCAGCAATGGCCTGGCACAGCCTGGAATCGAATTATTTTAACGAAAAACATAAAGTAAATATAAAGGAACTTCCAAATTAAGCGGTTTGTTTGCATTGCTCAATTGACGAAAGTCAATTGCGGCTCCACAGACGACCACTCTTTTGTCAACATTTTGGATGACATTTTGGCATAACCGTGGGCTCTATCTCACCAATGACTAAGATAATTTTATCCTTTAGTTCAGGAATTGATTGTGGATTGTTTTTATAGACCAGGATTTTCACGAAACCCCAAAGAGAATAGTCCAGCGGTGTTAAATCACATGATCTTGGTGGCCAATTAGCATCACCGTTTCTTGCAATAACTCGTCCAGAAGTTTTTCTCTCAATAAATCATTTATTTTATTACCAAAGTGAGATGTAGCGCCATCCTGTTGGGATCACATACCCTGTCAATCAATTTTATTCAATATCAAACGCCATTCAACAGTTACAGTTTCAGCAGCAGTATTCTAAAAAAAAATACGGCTCAATTACGTCTCCTGACCATATTGCCCACCAAAACAGTGACTCGTTTAAGATGTAAGGTTTTCTCATGAATCAATCACCGATTTGTCTCACCCCAAATACGGCAATTTTGTTTATTAACCTACCCAGCAGCAGTAGAAAGGAGGCGTAAAGCGAAGTTAAAGTTTCTGGAGAAAAAAACGGAAGAGAGTAAAATTGAATTAAAATAATAAACAAGAGAGGTCAAACAAATATGCAGGACGAAACGAAGACAAGTTTTAGAAAGGGATATGGAGGAAACTGAAAGCAACTATAATCAAAAGCAAATAAGGAATGATTACGGATGTATTAGGAACGAAAAGAATGTTATTTTGAACGAATATTGAACAAGCTAGGAAGCACTGATGAAGAAGAAGACGATAGAACGGGCAGAGATATCGAGAGGGAAGTGGAGGAAGGAGTGGAAAGGTAGAACGCAACGGAACCCAACATTGAAGAAATTAAAAGACACATGAAAAATAATCAAAATCCTGGCGTGAGCCAGATTAGTATAGAGCTGATAAAATATGCACCCCAAAGCTACTACAGGAAATTATGGAGATACTAGGCCAGTGCTGGAGCAAGAAAAAAATGCCAAGGAAATGAGAACAAGCGGTATTGTGACCAATTTACAAGAAGGGGATAGAACATCATGTGACAACTACAGAGGTATAGCATTGCTGGAAGTGGTGTACAAAATACTAGCGACAGCAATCAAGAACAGGATAAGGAATATCTCGAAGAATCTAGTGGGAGAGTACCAATGCGGCTTTAGGAGTTACAGATCAACACTAGGCCAAATAATGTTACTAAAGCAACTGCATGAAACACACTACCGACAAGGCTTAAACATGAACATGCTCTTTATAGATTTCCAACGGGCCCCTATGACTCAATTGATAGAAAGGAACTAATAAAAGCAATGGGATAACTGGAGGTTAATAGAAAACTAATAGCTCTAACAAAAGTGACTATAGAAAATACTGTCAGCTTAGTTAAAGTAAATGGCCAACATTCAAAACCCTTTAAAGGGTAACTCCTCAATACAAACAAAACAAAATACATAAAAATGAGAATTAAAAAAGACGAAACGACTAAACATTAAAGTAGGAGAACAAACACTACACTTTGAAAGGGTTGATCATTTTTGTAACCTTGGCTCAACATTCCAGAAAATAGCAAAAGGAAATAATTGTGCAGCGATGCTGCAGAGATTCCTGAGAAACAAGAATATATCAAGAAAAGCCCAAATAAGAGTTTATAAGACAATAATGAGACCAGTTGTAATATATGTCATGGGGATCTGAACCTTAACCAGTAGCAGTGAAAGAACATTAGAGGTGTAGAAGCGTAGAGGACTGGGAAGAATATACGGTGATATCAAGGAGGAGAATCAGTGAACGACCAATGAAGAAATAATACCAATATTTGGAGAACCTTCAATAACGCAGATCATTAGAGCACTGCGAATAGCCTTGCTAGGACATATAGAAAGGCTACCAGAAAGTAGATTAACAAAACAGGTTATGTGCAGGGGGTGAGGTAAGGGAAGAATAAAGAGAGGGAGACCGAGGAGAAAGTGGCTACAGGTGGTGGAGGAAGATTTGGAAGAGAAAGGCAAGGAATAGAGTAGTTTGGCGGCAGATTGCAAACCAAGCCAAAGGCCTTAAAGACCTGCAAAGCTGTACATATATACATAGCCACCAATTACACAATGTGCTGCAACTGACAAGATGATTTTTTTAGAAAAATCATCTGTTTGTTCATTGATTCATTGATTGATTAACAAATGCACGACGTTCTGAATGATCCCTTGGCTTTAGTTCCTGTGATGTTTGAACCTTGTATACATTCAGAGTTAAATCCTTTCGTAAAATAGACCATGTTGTGGATTCAATGAGTCCAAATAGTTGTAAACGTCGACTAATGATAATTTTTTAGGTCTTCAGCAACAATTTCCCGTATCAAATCAATATGCTCATATGAACGATCACTACCACTATATATTACTTTTCTTTTATCTTCCACTGAACCAGTTTCGTGAAATTTGATCGATTGAAACCGTAAAGATCACATAATTTTCTAAAAACATTGTTCACTAAACGTCCATTTTCATAAAATAATTCAACAATTTCAACGCATTGTTGTATTGTGTACGACTCCATTTTAATAAACGTCATACATTACACTTCTGAAATGAGACTCGACCTGGGCAAGTTCACAACGCCATCTGAGTTTTATTCAAGAATTAGAAAAACCGCTCAATTTGAAAGACCTGTTATTATTAAGTTCTTTTTTTAATTGTGTTATTTGTTTTTATCATTTTAAAATACAAATAAACAATGTTAGACATATAATCGAGGTGTGCACATATTTTTTACTAAACTAGTCTCTTGTTCTTTGCAACTGAGCAAATTACCGCCAGTCGGACCACAACAATCGAGACGTTTCGGACGAGGGGGCAGGATGATTTGTAGGGTGGCGCAATCTGGCGGAATCGAAATTGACAAGGAGCGTAAGAGAACTACGGCCCTTTGTGGCCTGGGGGTTAAAATATGTAATAATTTAATTATACTCGAAATCCGGTCGCCGGTAATCGCATAACCATATCAATTGATGCTTAATAACATCCTCCAACCGGATAATCACCCCCCTTTAAGACACAGGACCCTACTGGCCCTTCGATAATTTTCAGATTTAGTTTTTATCCAGGCTTAAATCATACCTGACCTGGAGTTGCCAACAAAAATAGCGTATCTTATCCTTTGAAGAAAAAAAAAAAAAGTATTTTCAAATTTAAGTTTTTATTGCCTTAAATACATTTTTTTTGTACTTTTAACACGCGCTAAAATTTTTGGTTGTCTTTGAAAGTTTCGTAGCGAGTTTTAAATTCTAAGTTTAGATTCAAATAGATAAATAATTCATTTTTTATTAAAGATATGGACGATCTGTTTCGCTCTTCTCGCTACTCCACACTCATCACCGAAAAAAGTCTTTCGGTGAAGGCTGAGGTTGCGGGAGCAAAGAATAGGGTAGAGCGGGGCTAGTTGATCATAGGGGCAAGTAGTGCAATCGAAATATCTCGAAAACTAAGTAGCATACAACAAAAGTGTAAATGGCGAAAAGAGGTGATTATGGAAGGAAAATACATAGCGCGACTGTCAATAGATGTCCGGTGCTCCGATAAAATAAGCGAAGGTTTTGCTTTTTTTCAGCGTAAAAGAAAATAGTACAGGTCATCATATTTTTTCTACTGTACTCGTATAAAAACACTTAATAAGGACCACATAAATATTTAAAGATTACTTAATTTTTGTTCTTTCGATTATAGATGGTTATTTTTAACTATTTTTTTATAACCTAATTTTTATTTGGTTGCCTCAATTGGGGCAGTTGTGCAACGCGTGTTCAATGCTTGCCCCACTATATGTTCGTTGCAGAAAATCAAATTTTTTCCTAATAAATTAATAAACCTGATTTAATTTGTGCATGTGATAATTCCACACAAAGTTTACTAATTATAATATGACTTATATCGATAATTGTATTAATGATTATTATTACATTTTAGAACGTGTTCATAGAAAAGAAAGACCTCAAAAGGTTTAGCTACTAGTCAACAATTGAGTGATGCAGCAAAAGCTATAGAGGAGAAAAAAATGAATATAAATGCTGCAGCCAAACAATTTAATATTAACAGGATGACTTTAAAAAGATATGTTTGAATTAATTGTGATAGAGACAAAGATGATAAATAATTTGGGACTATTTATCATCTAGCAATATTCTTGATCTCATTACTACTCATTACTACTTTAATTTAAAATTTATTTCTGTCATAATTAATCTTAAATATATAATTTTAAATATAAAAAGCGTATAATCCAAAGATTGGAAATATTTAATTTTATTTTTCCAGAGATATAATTGTAATAATCGTAATAAATAAATAGTTGCTTGTTGATTACAATTATCTTGTATTCAGATCATTCTATACATTTATCAAGTTCATTTTAGCCATTGCTCAGCGCTTGAGCAAGTCGGAGTGCTGTCGCATTTCCGACAATATCTTGCACTCGGATCGTTTTTACACTGCTAGACGTTTTGGAGAAGAGTAAATTACGAACCTAACTGAGTAGGAATCAATTAAATTCGATGCATATTCCTAAAGTTATGGGAGAGCAAGCAAAAAGTTGTTCAAATAGCCCCGCTCTACCCTACAAGTTTGGTCTACAGTTCGACCCCTTGGAAGGAATTTCGAAAACAAGAAAATTCTAATAAAGAACTCTATATTTTCCAACGTCAATTCTGATGCTCTTTATTGTATTGTAAGTGTTATAAATAATATTGATAAACAATCAAAACATATCTGATACGGTCCTGATCAGCTTTGATCAGCAATCGTCGAGCCATTGTCCCCATGGGGACGCAAATTACACCCTCTTTGCACTCGACAGGGTCGCGGAGGCCGTCCGTGTTGTGACAGTCTTGATTCCTGTAATTTGCTTATCGGGGCCCCCATTCAGCCAGTCAGGGGGCAGTACGGTTGTTATCGATGGTGGCGAACGACGCGGAAATTATCCGACCCCCCTTTTGGTTTTTTTTCCTTCCACGAACTGCTCTCAGACGTCTAATAATCGACGTGGAAATGTTGATAAGGGATGATGCTTCAGCAGATACAAGTTTATTTGTCGACCCATCAAATTTTTTCATATGATTTTTGATGATGACAACAGCACAGATCATCGATCAAATAGGTGTTTCGGTTAATAATGTCGATTTTGCTAGGAGATGGCGTTACTAATACACTTGTTAGTACAGACTAATGACGTCTATGGCGTTTTAGAGGCCATATACATATGCCATCAAAGGTCGGTTCGTTATTGTCATTGTGCAAAAGACAGCTTTGAATATGTCCAATTATGTAGCAGAAAAATCCATTTTGCGGGAAAGTTTAATAACCTTCATTCATTAGAAGAAAAAATCTGGTGTTTATGATTGAAGCTTATGGTGAACATGCCCTAACCCCAAAAAAACTTCTGAAAAGTCTGAAGATGCAGACTTGCAAGCATAATTGGATGAACACTCAACTCACACGTGGAAATTTTGAAACAATTGGCAGAAACATGGAATCTTGCCCGAGCCACCATTTCTGAACGTCTACACGCTTTGAGAAAGATCCAGAAGGAAGGAAAAAGGGTTCCATATGAATTAAAGGAATAAACATTAAAAAGTGAACCACTTGTAAAATTTTGCTAAGATGTGGAACTAATCTTGATTTAACCCAATGCATCGTATTTTCCAGGTTTACACTCGCAGCTTCTCCATGAATTTTACTAGAACTTATATTTTACGGTTTTTTGAATCTATGTAACCAACGCAAATTCCAAGAAAATTCAACAACATTAAACATTTTCGCAAACTTTTCAGCCTTTGCCCGAAGAATGGGCCCAGTAATTATAGTATTCATGCTTCTGTGATACGTAAACCATTGAAGTAATGCTTCATCGATGTTTTTTTGAATAGGTTTGCTAATTATTTTACCTTGTTTCGAAACTCCGCGAAATTTCAATATTTTATGTTTGTTTTTCAGTATCGTGGACACTGTTGTCTTTTTCAAAAGCCCTGGATTTGCAGATGTCGACTTGTTTAGCACTACTTCTGTTTACGAATTATTTTACCTAGTTTCGAAATTCCGCGGAATTGTAATATTTGATATTTGTTTTTCAGTATCGTGGACACTGTTGTCTTTTTCAAAAGCCCTGGATTTGCAGATTTCGACTTGTTTAGCACTACTTTGTATCTCCCGAATTATTGAAATTTTTTTATCCATTGTTAAAGCCTTCCGAACAATTTTAGTGCGACTAACTTCGGTTGATTCATCCATGCTTAAAACACAATTCGTTTATAAATCCTCTTAGACACAATCACAAACAGTACAACATTACTACACAACACCAACAAGAAAACTAAAGTTGTTAAATAAAATTATGACGAATAGGCTATTTAATACAAATAAATACCAAACTGTAAGTAAATCGCAAAAAAACTGCGGTAGCGTTTGTCGGACGGTCCAAAGGCGGCCTTTTGCTTTAATTTCTTGCCATTCTACGGCAGAATACATAACGGTACTTAAATAATTATAAAATTAACCAAATAAAAATAAAATTTAAAAAAAATTGGTACTTTCTATCAGAAGTACTTAATAAGAATATGTTATAAAAATGAATTATCTATTGAATGCTTTTAACTGCCGGGACTTGATTATTCGGTACGTTAGATCCGTAGATACCTAATAAGCATAAGTGAGCTTTACTGGATATATATATATATATATATATATATATATATATATATATATATATATATATATATATATATATATATATATATATATATATTAATACTAAGATTTCATTCTTTGATAACCCTCAATATATTTCGTCAGATTTTTTCTAACTTCTTCAGGAGGAATAATAGTTACAACAATGTCATATTATAAATAAACTTAAACCATAAATATACAATGACGAACTTACAATGTTTAAAATTCAGTCAAAATGTTAAAATATATATAATAAAACAAACAGAAAATATATAACAACACTAAGACGTAGGAACAAACGTTTCTAAAGAAAATATATACAGTTAAAATCAATGATATTGTTTTTTTTCCTCCACATATACTGATCCTTTTTATCCCGTATTGATAGCCGAAATATCAAGATACTAAGAATTAAAAATATTGTTTTCCTTCAATTTTACTTAAATTATTATTATTATTATTCTTATACTTTCTTCTTTTTCCCATATTAGATTAGAGATATGTAATCCAAAGCATCGATATTAATTCATTGAAATTTGCATTGTTCTCCTCTCTTACTTCATATTATCACGGATGGTAGATAATGTTCGAAAATCAGCATATAACAAATTTCTCAGTGATTCTTTTTTGTAATAAATTTGCCTAACGAACAAAATTTTAAATATATTAAAATGTTATAAAAAATTTTACAAACTTTTAACGTTAACGTTTCGGAGGGTCCTCTCCCCCCGTTTTCAAAACTAAACTAAAAAATGTATTATATTAATTTGTAATATATAAATTATCGAGTGAAAGTAATATATTTTTTTTGTCTATGTCAATCAAAAAATTTTGATACTAGACAAAACAGACACGTTATTAATAACAATAATAATAACTCTCAAACAATTAACCTCACAATTCCTTATATCCGCGGTATTTCTGACACAGTTAAAATAGTAGCAAATAAATACAACATAAGAACGGCATTTAAAACAAAAAATACTCTTAGATCTCTATTAACAAAGACTAAACCAAACAATATATAACAAAATACCAAAAATGTGGTTTATAAAATTCCCAGCGAATGTGGCAAATTCTATATAGGTGAGACATCTAGACCATTAGTTATTAAAATAAAAAACCTTCTTAGAAAGGGCGATTTTAATAAATCTAGAATTTGTCAACAGGCATGGGAATCGGGTCATAAAATAAATTGGAATAATTCCAAAACGGTATTAAAAGAATCGGTAACAAAATACAGAAGATTAAAAGAAACCGCTATAATTAATTTAAATAAAAATAACTGTATTGCTATGCCTTCGGTAGATTTAAATTCAATATGGTTCCCGATTCTAAAGAATACAATTAAACACATTTAAATATTTGAATACACAATCAGTACAATAAACAAATCACACAGTAAACATTACCTATATATATTTTTTGGTAGTATGTCACTGTCATGAAAATCTATTGTTGTCAATGTAAGTATCGTTGATATACACAAAAAGAATATATTTACTTTCACTCGTTACTTTATATATTGCAAATCAATATAATTTAATTTTTAGTTTAGTTTTGAAAACGGGGGGAGAGGACCCTCCGAAACGTTAACGTTAAAACTTTGTAAAATTTTTTATAACATTTTTATATCTTTAAAATATTGTTCGTTAGGCAAATTTATTGCAAAAAAGAATCACTGAGAAATTTGTCTCCGTTTGGTTTTTTGTTTTTACCCAGTGATTCTTTCTTTACATAAGAACAGGTATTTTTTAATTTTAGATATGAAAGCAATTCTCTCCCACACTCGATACTAACAAGGGTATGCAGGAATTTTTATGCAGAGATAGAAAAAAAACAATTAAAAAACTGAAAATAAAACAATAAAATTGGATTTTTATATGTGTTGGCGCCAGTCATAGTAGAAAAACCAACAAGTGATTAAGAGAAAGGGGCGTTACAGTCCGAGATAAATCATAAGAACGGTTATAAAACGGACCGGCAGCGTCGACGGATCAGGAACAGCCCCCTTTTTCTCTTTATTGCCCCATTTTGATTTATTGAAATCGCATTTACATTGTAACTCGTTCACCTACACTGTAACAAAGTGCTGATTACGTTGATAAACGTAGCATTTGTTGCAAAGCAATTTTTGGACTTTGTGGTTTACCAACTATCACCCATAGATTTGCATGTGCAGTATTTTCAATACCAAATATTTCTTTTAACTTTTCGACGCTATGTCAACATCAGGAGATGATTCAATCTAATCAATTAATAACTAATCCGTTTCCCACTATATTAAAGTAAACATAGGCCGCGCTAGACACTCTACTGCTGAAGAAAGGCATGCTTGAAACAATTTTTAATTGATTTTTGGGAAACCGGTTGCCAATGTTGTTCATCGATTATCTCGATAAAGGTAAAACCATCAATAGCGAATATTACATAGTCTTATCGGTACGTTTCAAGGACGAGATCGCCAAAAAAAGTTCCAAATAAACAAAAAAAATTGCTATTTCACCAAAACAATACACCGTCTCACAAATCTTTGACAACGATGGCTAAATTGCACTTCACGGGCGTAGCCAGGATTTAGTTTTGGGGCGGGTTTAGTTTGAAGTAAATAAAACAACAAAAATATACTTACATGAAATTTAATATCTATATATTCATCGGAAAAATTACGACATATTTACAACTTTACGACAAAGTTAAGTTCTTAACTTTAAACGAAATGGTTAAATTAATTTCGTTCCTCTGCGCTAAATCTAAAACCATTAAAGAAGAAATCTTCGGCTTTTTCTTTTAAATATATCCACTACTTCATCTGCATGAATTTCTGTTCCATAGTGAATGTTCATGAGAGCCAAACCATTAAGTCTGTTTTCACTTGTAGTGTTTCGTAAATAGTTTTTCAGTCTCCTTGGGCTTAATAATTTAACTCTCTTCACTCCTCGTATTTTTTCGGTATAATATTAGGTAATATTTGGCTTATTTCGGGGGGGTTGAAACGCCCCCCCCTGGCTACGCCCGTGTTGCACTTAGAAATGCTTCCTCGTCCACCGTATTCACCAGACCTGGCCCCAAGCGACTATTTCCTGTTCTCAGACCTCAAAAAAAATGCTCGCCGGAAATAAATTTCGCTCAAATAAAGAGGTAATTGCCGAAACTAAAGAATGTTTTGAAGACAAGAAGAAGTCGTTCTATAAAAAGATGTAGACGTGAGAGAAAAGCATTGAAATGATTGTATTACTCTTCAAGGAGAATATATTGATGAGTTAAGTCGAGATTTGCAAGAAAGGGTGTTTTAATTGTCAGACATCGTATACTTCTGCTAAACTTAGAGGCACTCTCCTGCAAAATCAGACTTTTACTTCTTTAGGTACCTATATAGACATGCGTGATTGAATTCCTATATGGGTGAACTGATTCTAATGATTTAAAAAATATATTCGAGGTTGTTTTGTATATTGCGTGAGCAAAGGTATTTTAATTGATCCAAAAAGAAAGTATTTTAAAATATTCCTAAACAACTTTTTTATGTGAGAAAATACTTTTTGGCTATGCTGCGCGGAAAAAACAGATGGTGCAGCCATAATATCTTTCTTTCAAACTAAACTACATGAAATTACAGAAAATATAAAAAAAATGTATATTAAAATAAAAGGTATATAATTTTGCTACCGCCGTTTTCCTATAGATTGCGTCAGCGGTAAGTAGTAAGTAGCAGTAAGTAGTAGTAAGGTTTAATTTATTTCTTTAATCTGAAGAAATCTGCGGCTGAGGCTCACCGAATGCTCTCAGACACGTAGAGTGAGGCCGCAATGAGTGAAAGAACGTGTCGTGAATGGTTTCGACGCTTCAAGAGCGGTGATTTTCACGACGAAGACCGGCATAGCGGTGGAAAAGCGAAAGTGTTTGAAGATGAAGAATTAGATGCATTGTTTAATGAAGACTTGTGTCCAAGTCAAGAAAAGTTCCCAAGGTCATCGGGAGCGACTCAACAAGCAATTTGAAAACGCTTCAAAGACCTGGGAATGACCCAGAAGCAAGGATATTCAGTGTCATACGAGTTAACACCGAGAGATGTTGAATGCCGTTTGTTTGCTTGTAAACAGTTGCTTCAAAGACAAAAACGAAACAGATATCTGCAACACAGTGTAACTGGGGGCGAAAAATTGGTTTATTGCGATAATCCCAAGCGTCGAAAATAGTATATCCCGCCCATGCGGACGGCCAAACCGAATATTCACGTCTCCAAGGTCACGCTCTGTATTTGGTGGGACCAGCTCGGTGTAGTGTATTAAGAGCTATTAAAACCGTTTGAAACAATCACAGGGGATCGTTATCGAACGCAATTAATGCGTTTGAGCCGAGCATTGAAAGACAAACGGCCGCAATACAATAAAGTTATTTTACAGCATGATAATGCTCGTTGAAATGGGAAGTCCTACCCCACCCGCCGTATTCTCCAGACGTTGCTCTCTCTCTGACTATCTATCACCTGTTTCGCTCTATGGCACAAGGCCTCGGTGACCAGCACTTCCGGTCGTATGAAGAAGTCTTAAGAGATCTTATGAAAAATTGGATCGATTCGTGGATCGCTTCAAAAGATGACCAGTTTTTTATCGCGGGATCCGAACACTGCACGAAACATGGGAGAAAGTAGTGGCCAACGATGGACAATACTTTGAATCATAAATGTATAACCAGTCTTTTACAATAAAGCCTTGAAATTTGGAAAAAAAACCGGCGGAGCAAAGCTGTATACTTTTCAGTTCAAACTAGTATAGAATAAAGCGTACCGGAATTTTCATAGTGTGTCCCTAGAAACAAAATACTATTGTAAAACATCAACAACATTCTAAGTTGGGAATGATAGCGTTCTATAATAAATAGCTATAGTTATAATTGTTACAGTGCAACAATACAATACTTTATAGCGAAATAATTATGGATGATTTACACGTTTTTATAACCTCAAGTTTTACAATCTCAATAATACATAAAATTAACTCCGGTATAATATATGGTTACATTTTAAATGAAAATGAACAGCATTCCTTGCTGTGTAATAGCCTGTATCACCGGAATCTTCCGTAACACCTCTCGTGCTCAGTCGGTATTCAGAGATCCTTGATTGCGCAATGCCGTCCTTCCCCTTTCCTGTACTGATTGAAAACTCAAAGCTTCAAATTATCCCATCCCCCGGCGAGGATTGTGAGGGTGTCTTTCACTTTCATTGAAATCAGGTCGATCCGTTTGCGCGAAAACGTGCGTATTTTTAAATGTAATGTATAGATATTTTTGAATCTCAAAGGTCGCCATATTAAAATTATTGTCAATTATTTGTCGAGAAAAGGTAAACATAACGATAAAAAACTCGAATAAAATTTTGACCATTTGGGATATTTTTAAAGCCCCATCTTAGACACGAAAAATATTCGCCTGCCTGCCCTCATTCCTCTTAAAGCGATAAATAAGACGCAGAAATACGATATGTGAATCCCAAGATTTTTTGATTTTAAATATTTTGCCTTTATAAATACCTCCACGGGACGTCTGGCGCATCCGGCATTTTCTAGAAGGATACCGTGGTTGCATAATAAATGAAAAAAATAAAATAAATGGTCTGAGGTTTTTGTTTAACGAAATTTAATTTCTATTCTATTGTAATCAAATGTTTCATTAGAAAGAGTTTTTGTAGAATATTTAAAACTTTGAGTAAACACATGCCATAATAGACAACATACCAAAAGAACTACTGAAGCTTGAAGGCAGAGAATTATAGGTAATATAGAATAGTGAGGAGATATCTGAAGAGTGGGAA
Source organism: Cosmopolites sordidus (assembly GCA_031761425.1). Taxonomy (NCBI): domain Eukaryota; kingdom Metazoa; phylum Arthropoda; class Insecta; order Coleoptera; family Curculionidae; genus Cosmopolites; species Cosmopolites sordidus. The sequence goes on from JARFXV010000306.1 coordinate 90,719, forward strand.
TAGACGGTAGCATGCCAGATTCATAAGAACGCCAGAAAGACCTATTATGAAACATGGCAAATGTTACAAGGGCTGGTCTGGTAAGAAATAAAAAAAAAAGGACAAAAGTGGACAATCGGCGATGACATTAATGTTGTGAATTAATTTACTTATCTGGGAAGCAAACTATACCCTCACAAAAAAAAACAAAGAGAGATGCTTGTAGTATTTGAAATTTTCTATTCTCACACGCGTTTCTTTAATCGCGTTGGGATCATCAGGGGATGGTTCAATTTAATGAATCAGGATCAATCATCAAATGATTGAATCGTCTCCCGAAGATGCTAACGTGGTTAGCGAATCACGTGTCGAGACATTAAAATTAAATGACTTAGTGCTACATTTCTTTGACCTTCATTCATTAAATGCAGGTAAAATATTTTATTACATAAAAGTTTATTGGAAAAAAAAGCGAATTTACCAATACAATAATTCGAAGTAACATTCAGATTAACAATAAAGGAAAAAAAAATAACAACCAACTGTCTTATTAGACGTAGTTATATTTCTGACTGAGATATTAACGTACAATATTAAAACACATACATACTGAACACCAAACGTTTACACTAAAAAAAAAAATAAAGTGTCTTAAATTCTAAAAGGTCCTCTATAGGCCCGTCTCTTAATCAACAGCATTACTTTTGAAACAAAAAAGAATATAAACTAATTACATCAATGTAAAATTTTAATTGGAAACTCTTCTGCCTTAAGCAGTCTCGGCCTTCTCGGCAGCATCGGCACCTTTGGTCGCCACTTCCGCACCTTCGGCTTTGCCTTCCTCTCCGGATTTGTCCTTTTCGGCACTCTTAAATCTGCGAAGGGTTTTTTTACCGGATATCGTAAAAAGTTTCGTAATGTACCTACCTGTCGTATCTTTCCCCATTTACGCGGGAATCATCGTCATCGTCGTCGCTTTTAGTACCGTCACCTTCCTCCAACAACTCTCCCAAATCTTTATCCACAGACTCCCAGAGTTTATCTTCCTCTGTCTTACCATCCTTGCTGGCGTCTTTAGCGTCGGACGTATCCATGGCACTCTCATCGCCTAAAATTCAAACACGTTACCTTTGGAAACAATAAACCGCACACGACCTCTACTACCTTCTTTCTTAGATCCCACCTCTTTCTTTTTCTCCTTTTCGGCGGTTTCCTTTCTCTGCAACTTCTCAGCTCTCTTCTTGAGTTCCTCATTCTCCTTGTATCGAATGTAGCGTTGCATATGCGGACGCTTTCTGCAATGCCTGTTAAAAAACTTGAAATATAGTACGCATGAACTCTTAAATCGAGACGCAAACTTACGACGACAAAATTTCCGCATCTTCATCGGTTGCTCCCCTTCTCAAGTACATCCTGCACAAATCGCAGTAGTACACATCAATTTTCTTGATTTGCTCAATGCCGACGTTCACTTCTTCCTTCTCCTCGTCAGCGGAACCGGCATTCTCTTCTACTTCTCCAACTGAATCGATAGTGGTGAAGTCCTCCAGATTATCTTCTTCAGCTGATCCCTCACCATTAGCGACGGCTCTCTGTTTGCGCTTGAGATGTTCAATGGAGCAAAGGTGGTTTTCATAAAACATGGGGCTCTTGAAAGTCAGTTTGCACACCTTGCAATAGGGCAGCAGGTACTTCTTCATGTTCTTGTGCGCCTGGCTGCTGTGGTGCACCGACTTGGACTGCTTGAAATTCAGCTTGCACAAAGGACAGAACTGGGTGCGGGAGCTCAGTTCGTCGCTGCTAGTGTTCTTCTCCAGCTCGTTCTGAGCATTGCGCTGAGCCTGACGCATCTGGGACAAGATGGTCCTCTGTTTGAGAGCCACCTTGCGCATGGACAACTTGTGAGTTCTTCCGCGAAGATGAGCTTCATAATGTCTAAAGGTGGAGACCTTCACGTTGCACTGAGGACATTCCAACTTGACAAATTTGGAGTTCTTCTTGGATTTAGAATCATCGGCCTTTTCCTTCTTCTCCTTGGCCTTTTCTCCATCCTCCTTCTTCTCAGCTCCTTCCTAAACATTTATTACATTTAAAAAAACTAAGCGCGTACGGGCATGAGTTTTACTCTACCTTTGATTCTTCTCCTTCTTCTCCTTCACCCACTTCTTTCATCTCGGCATCTTCTTCTCCCTCGACTTTCTCTTTCTTGACTTCTTCGCCCTCTTTCACTTCCTTAGTCTTTTCTTCATCACTTTCTTCCTTTCCGTCTTCGTCATTTTTGCGGCGACTAATAAAAACAACGTTTATTTAGAGAGATGGACTAAATAATTTGCGACAGGCTCAATATCATTGCAGAGTAATAAATTTTGGATCATTGCGAGAATGCATAGAAAGTATTTTCGGTTTTTGTTTTAAAAATGAAAAATCGAAACTGACAGAAATTTTCATTTTTCGAATCCATTATTTTTATTGGCGTAAAAGTGATGTCTTGTGTACGATGACGATAAATTAACCGAAAATATCTAATCAGAATTCCGTCGTGATGTTGGCATGATTTGGTCGACTAAAAAACCGTTGATGTTGATTTGAAAAAGACATATGTGACTTATAGAAATCAAAATTGTTGAACTTTAAAATGGTTTGCAGTAACATTCAAGGCCGAAAATAATGAAGCAAGCAAATTAATTCATATAGTCATCAATTCAATAGAATTGAGACAAAATCGTTTACTTTCGAGCTTTTACTAATAAATGAACAAGCATGGCCAATTGATATTCTTCAACAGATAAGACCAAAACTGATGAACTGTACAATGAAATAATTCATCTGGATCATCTAAATCTTGGTGACTACATCCACAGTATGATCTGGACCACCAACACACTTCAAATCAAAAATCATCAAAATCCAAGACCAATAAAACATGTCTGAACAAAAATTAAAAAACCGAAACTACTTTACAAAGAACTTTATAAAATTGAATTATTATATCTCTACTGGAATTTCGGGTCAGTTAGTTTCAAAAGAAATGTGCAACAGGCGGTTTAAAGGAAAACTAAACTTTTGCCCCATGGTACTCATCGCAACATATCGGTGACATAGCTATATCGGTAAGAACGTAATATTTTGAAATTTAAATTATCGATCGTGCATGATAGGACATAAAATGGATCTAACAGCAAAATATTTGAAGGTTATGTGATGATATTTGTTGCGTTTGATTGTTTCATGAAATATTGTATTTTGGAAAAAATTCTCTTTATATAAATTAAAAAACTTAACCAGAATTAAAGATAATATTACTCATTAAACTCTAAGAGACTTACCACTAAACACCAAATCACTTCTTTTGTAACTTCTCGATGCACTTTTCGCTAACCATGTTAGCATCATCAGGAGAAGACTTAATCTAATAGATTAAATTGTCTCTAATTTAATTAATTAAATCACCTTTAATCTAATAGATTAAATCGTCTCCTAATGATGCTAACATGGCTAGCGAAACGTGCATCGAGAAATTTCAAAAAGTGATTTGGTGTTTAGTGGTAAATCTCTTTGAGTTTAGTGTTTCACACCAAAGGTTCCAATAGAACAATTGAAATAAACACATATTAGGTATGGAAAAAATGAGAAAATATGCACAACATCCCAAAAGACAACCCAAATCGCGCCAAAAGTAAATTGAAGACCGACTATGTCCACAACGATCAATATCATTGAAAAAAACAGTTAATTCGCCACAAATAGCAGAATGTCACTGAGAATTCAGAAAAAAAGGGGGGAGACCCTCCCCTTGTCTGAACTGATTTGACTACTACTAAACGCTGTACCGAAACAACGGATGAAAGTCTTACTAAAATCATTATAGAAATACTTCTTGTACTGTGTTTTTTTAATATATTGAAAACTGAACGTTTCTTTTTGGATCGCCTGTTTAACATTTGTTGAAAGTCAAAGTAAACTACTCTGCATGATTATGAGTAAAAAAGAAATACTATTTAGTAAAGCAAAAGCAAGAAGACGTCTCCTCCTCCCATTGTTCTGGATGCTGGGGTAACATCTGTCAAAAAAAGAGTATCTTTCTTCCAACCCCTTCCACGTTCCTATATAAGATTCATCTCTTAATGTTTGACCATTGTTTCTTGTTCTTTTTTTTTTTTTTTGAGACAGTCTATTGTTTGCCTTCAGGCATCTACGATATCTCTACAAAACTTACGGCTACAAAAAACGTCCTGACGCAAAGAAAAAAATGATCGTCCTGTAAAAAGTATCACATAAAAAACAGTGTCAAATTTACCTCCTCAATTTTAGCAATTTAGCTCTCCTTTCAGCGGCTCTGATTCCCCTCTTCCTCACGCCATAACGATCGGCCAATCTGCGCCTGGAGAGGACGCCTCTCTCCCTTCTGCCGCCTCTGGAGCCCCTGCTGCCCAGTCTGCCCCTAAAAGGGCCCCTGGGCGAAGGGGGCTTGCGAAATTCTTCGCGTCTAGGCGGGTACGGCGATGACGTAGCCACGTGTCTCTCTCTTTCTCCCGAGAAACCCCGTCGCTCTGGGGGGTACGGATCATAGCGGCCAGAGTAAGAGCCCCCGTACGAGTCATGACGTGATCCCTGCGTAATACGGAGTTTAGCATTTTAGTAAGCTCGGATCGCCTCTCTTGGGGGGCCATCTTAACTATTCAATCACAATGTTAACATCTTTTTTTTTCTCACAATTTAAAAAAATTAAAACAAATCAATAAGGGGCTGAATTTAACTCGTATAACCCCTTTTTGATTTAAGACTCTTATCCAAGTCCCATCAAAAAAATACTGAAGACATAATTGTCTTTTTTTTAGCTTTTCCTATAATAAACATATGTTCTGTTTTCTTTAAAACTTTAGGTTCTCTTTTAATTTTGCAAAGAATGAAAATATCACTATTTTAAAAACTTCAAAGCATTCCAACCAAGAGACAAAGAGTAAACCTCTCTTTGATTTTAAGACTCTGTCTCTCTGAATCAAAAAAAGGTTGAATCTTTTTTTTTTCAAACTTTGAACATTCTATGGCAGTCTCCTCCTCAATATATCATATCGAATATATAACTGAACGATAAATGGGTCAGACTATGATTCCTCCTGCGAAGAAAAAAGGGGCACACAACCGCCGGTTGTGAAGCGCAATACTTACCTCCAGTCTTGCCCTTTTTCTTTCAGGAGAATGTCTGTCTCTATCAAAACCATCCTGCAAATTAGACTAACGACTATAGCAAAGATATCTGTTTAAAAAGTTCACCTACCATTCTATACGGCTTTGCGTAATCGTCAATTCTGTATCGGTCAGATCCGTATTTTCCACCGAATGGAAATCTATCTGGGGACGTTCTACCGTAGCCTACATCACAAAATAAGGTATAACTTTAAATGTATGTTTCTAAAACACCATGTTTGCATCATCAGGAAATATCTGGTTTAATGTAATTAAGCTTTGACGATTTTGCCAATGGTCAACAGATGTGGTTAAAGACAAACAGTTTAATATAGATTAAGTAAACATTTGCTCAAGAATGAACGTGAAGAGTTTATTTTAAAATGCAGTCCAAATTATCACATCTGTATATAAAATGGTAGCTAATTCCATTTATTCTCTCAATAAAGAGGCTCCACATGCCTTAAAATTTTGCCCATACTAGATACAGATGTAAAACTGATTCAAAAATATATTGAATAAGGATTCACATGCATACAAAAGAAAAAAATGGACAAGGTCAAGGAACTCATTCCACATTATCCAGTTTTTTAAAACTAACCCAATTAAACTTGAAGACTTATTGTTTGTGATTTTTACACTTGTTCTATATAAGGTCTTTTGTACTTAAAATTTTTAGAATAAAAAATGTTTAAACGTAAGCCTGATGATGCTAACGTGGCTAATGAAATGCGCATCAAGGAATTGCAAACAGGTGATTTGGTGTTTTGTGGAAAACCTCCACTAAGGCTTTTCACAAAAAAATACAATAAAAAAATTGCTAGATTAAAAAAAACTGACGCTAATTTATACGAAGCTCATAAAATTCTCGAAACTCACCACCCCCATTCCAAGAAGAGTTTCCTCGATAATTTCCCCTTGGGTATCCTCCTCTGCCACGAACCATAGTGAACGGAAAACTGTAAAAACCCGAAAATCAACAAAATGTAATATCGATAAAACGCTGGTATATAAAATATAAAAAATGGAGACTGGGTTTGCCAAAGACGCTACCGTCGTACCTTAATAATTGTTAAAGTACAAAGAACTAACTAGAAATATATGAAAGATAGGTACTTACCGGTGATCCACTCGAAGATGCAAAAATAACTAGATATTCAAACAAACTAGTTAAAGTATTCAGCAGAAACTAAAAATGCCGACGCCAACAGCAAAATCAATCTAATGGCGAAAGACCGACAGTGTTGACGCATGTTGTAAGGGCGTTGAAAAGCTTTAAAATCCGTAATCATTAAAAAATCCTAATTAAATCTTTATAGTCATATGTATTGATAATTCAATTTTATTATTTATATCTGTTAAATGAAATTTGCGATAAACGTAAAATTAACCGTTCACAGTGAGATTTTACGAAGTTATTCCTGAATTTCAATCATATTTCCTACACGTGGCAACATGGTAAACCAGAATTAAACGGAAATGGTTTCTGCGCCAGTCCGGATGTGCTTAGTATTATGAGTTTTTTAACGATTAAAATACAAAATTAATTTATTTAAAAAAGTAACAATGAATTAATACAAATACAAACGGCTTTATCCTTAAAACATGGAATTAAGATAATTTTTGTTCAATTAATTTGTGATTGTTTTGCGGATTTTCAGTTTTTAGGATTTCGACATACTAAACTGACGTTTAGAATCGAGGTCCGAGATTTTGACGTTTAGCCGCGCCCCTGTCAAATGGGTGTTGATCGGATTCTGTACTAAAAAAAATCGTAATGCAGTCCGTGTCGGACCGTGGGCTCTAAATAGTGTTAAATAATCATGTCGTTGGAGACTCGGTCCAATTCTGCCCTGTACAAAAGGGCCGAACAGTTGAAAAGATGGGAGGAATCGGACACGAACCGTGAACCAGTGTCGCCGAAGCAGAAATCTCGAAAAGTCAAATTCTCATCGGGATGTGTGTTTCTAGCGGCGTGTTCGGCCGGTGATAAAGAAGAAGTGCTGAAATTATTGGATAAAGGGGCCGATATCAATACGGCGAACGTAGACGGGCTCACAGCCCTACATCAGGTATTTATTTTCATCGTCTTGTACTTGTGACGTAAATACTCAATATGGCCGCGAAAATTGCTCTATATAGTATGCTCTGAAAATTATCAGTACAAATTACGTAAAACTGCTGGAACGGCGTTAACTTCGCTCACTGTTTGTCCAGCTATAAGTTCAATTTTATCCCGTTTCATGACAACATCGCCAATTTCTGTTTTGTATTTGTCAACGACCTATTGTTTTTATTTTTTGACAGTTTATTCAACAAACCTAATTCACCTTTCTATTTGTATTAATTAGAACATTATTATTTCTATCAGGAAAAGGTTATTGAACTTTTCCTACGCAACATAAACTATATCTGCCTCTCCTGGATGATGTAAAGTTGTCTTTTACCAATACATTCTCAACTCTATGTACATCTAGTAGAAACACTTTCGTTTATTTGTTTTATCTTTATTTACTGTAAAAAGTTTTAATGAGTCGTTAACTCTAAAAATACAGTTTTTACATGAAATGCGGTAGTAAAACAATTCAATTTCCACGTGCGATCTGTATTGGATGTGTACGTATGTATATTGGCAGATAGTTAATGTGGCTCATTAGTCATGTTCCAATTTATCAGACTATTTTTATACCATGTTATTTTTATGGTTTGTCTGCACGTTAAGGTGGTTGACAACTTGCGTCTGGAACATAAAATTCTCTTAAAATAATTTTGTTCTGGAATATGAAATATATACCCAGATAATAGAAGTTAACCCTTATCTTTTTCAGCATTGTGAAACAGTGTGACAGTGCTGTTGCGCTGTATTAATATTAGGGAGTTATTCATAAGTTTGTGTGTTATTTAATTCATGTTTATATATTCAGTCTAACGTTTTGTGCGACGTAAATATAGTTCAGATTAAGTTATTAGTGCGGAGCTATTTAAAACCAATCCATCATTCGGCACTCACAGATTGTCTGATGAGTTCAACGTTCAATAATCATCAGTGATAGGTACGTTCGCGATCATGGATAACAAACGCTGTCGGGAAGTGGTACACGATTTAGGGCCGGTTCTACAATGCAAGAATTTACCAGGTATAAGCTATACTTGGAATACAATTTTAAACGCCCGTTCTATAGAACGGGCCGTCTCAAATTTTATTCCAAGTATAGCTTATACCGAGTATATTCTTGCATTGTAGAACTAGCCCTTATAGAAGTACAAAATCAACGCCGCATTGGTGCTTGAAAATCCACAATACGAACTTGTCATCCACTGATTTGTGACGTTATCCACAAGTATAATCGATGGTTTGTTTGGCCGTGCCCCAAAATACAAGTTGTTCAAACAACTGTTACTGCAGCTTGTGGTAGAGTTTTAAGGGGAGAAAATAAAGAGCTTTCCAATAAGTGTCAGAACTTTAAAACCGAATGACGTCAACACTAAAATATAAATGTCATTCTGTCAAAAACGTAACGGGAATTGATCATTTGAAAAGCCCGCTTAAAGAGATTGTCAAAATTATTTTATCGCTGAGTTGGTACAACTGTGCTCTATACTGACACTGAGTTTGAACGTCATCTGTCATTTAGTTTGTTTACAGTGTTTGATTTGTCAGTTCATCTCAAGCGTGTTTTGCGATTTTTACAATGGATAAGAACATTGAACAAAGAATTTGTGAATTTGTCTTAAATTTTACATTACAAATGGAATTTTGTGCCTCGCCCATCCCTTCATTTGGAGGGCATAATGTTTCGCCTCTTAATGTTCAGGCTCGTCAAGATACCAACATATGCTCTCGTTAAGAATAAAGAAACCTTATTCTTTTTTCATATATATATATATATATATATATATATATATATATATATATATATATATATATATATATATATATATATATATATATATATATATATATATATATATATATTGAAGGAGCATACTCCCCTAATACATTTACCATTTCACTATAAATTTTCATTCCCTTTAAACCTTTTTTTACAAAGAATTTAATCACTGCACGATTTTCAATATTTTCCATTTTAAAAAAATAACACTGATACGTTTACTTTAAGCTAATCAGGATGAAACTTAATGTAGTAGATTATATAGTTCTGAAACAAAATGTAGTAGATTATATAGTTCTTTTACTGCTACAGGTGTCGCTCCGCGAACTTTTCAATTTGTCTAGTATATAATAGGTTGAAAAAATGCACAAACTTATGTATGGATCACCCTAAAAATAATACGTCTATACTAAAATAAACAGGTTGACCTAAATATCTGAAAAAATTGTTTTTTTGGAATACTTATATTGCAATAATGTCGGGTCAAGTACAGATCAGAATATTAAAAAAAAATAGCTATTTCATTCATAAAATTAGGTCAAAGAACTGATCTTGTACTGATCCAAGAAAACGGAAACGGCGACGTATCCATTTCTACGCGCATTATCTGAAAAGTTGGCAGTCTAACTCTTAGTTTTATTTCTCAACATAATCTCTCTGTCTCTTGTTCTGCAAAATAGTCGTTTACGAATGTCCTCCGAGCGAAACTGTGAGTCTAAGAAAGAAAAAAAAAGTCGCTAGAGCCTAGATCTGGTGAATGCGGTGAGGGTCAATCAATTCGAATCTCAGTTCGTGAATTTTTGCCATGGCGACCACTGAAATGTGATACGTTACGGTGTTTTGGTGGAACAAAACTTTCTCCGCAATGTCAAGATTTAAACAGAAGGATTTTATGTTTAAAATCGTGACAGGTGATGAGAAGTGGGTTATAAAACGATAATCCTAAAAAGAGAAAATCATGGGTTTATCCCGGGGAACCATCAACGTCAACTGCAAAGCTGAATATTCACGCGAAAAAAAATATTGCTATGTGTTTGGTGGGATATGAAAGGTGTGCTATACTGTGAGTTGCTAAAAGCTGGGAAAACTGTAACTTCTGAGCGTTATCAAGAGCAATTGATGCGTGTAAGTGGTGAAATCGAACGAAAACGACAATGTACTGACAAGGGAACTCGCCAGGTGACACAGTGGCGGCTCGTGGGTTTTTAAAGTGGGACGGCGTAAAAGAAAATAGTGCTGCTGAAGATTTTTTTTGCTTTCCCCTTCCTTCAGGAAAACATTAAAATTTTGAATTGTTACTACTTACAAGGACATTGGTGGGTGGGTTGTTGCTTGTTGCGCAGATAAAGGCATGACTAAGTAGGTACTTACCGTTTGCCGAAGAGTAAACCATTCAAACATTTTATTCAAAAACTTCATGAGAAGTTCGAAAAATTCAAAAAAATATCAAAGTTTTATGACAAAAAAGAGGGTTATGGTACACATTTTTGTCGGCTCTGGCCTTGAATAAAAAATTTCCAATTTGGTCTTCAAATCTTCTTTTTCTATCATCGGAAAACTTTCACATATAGTTTACTGTGAAATGTTCGCGTAAAACTTGCCCTATTTTTAAATTATTTTTGAACTTGACTCAAATTCAACACGGGCGTGGGACGACCGTTAGTTGTTAATTAAACTTTCTCCTCCAAACTTAAATTAGTCATTAACTGTTTTAAATCAGACACCTTCATGTTTGCAATTAAAAGTTGATTATTTGTATTTAAAAGGCACTACTCAGTGTGTACACACGTAGCAAATCCCAAATCAAAACAAGTATTCGCGAGGCGAACAAAATATGCGACGCGAGACGTATCAAACGCTCCGTACCCGCCAAATCAGCGTTTAAAACTAATTACCGATACGCTTGGTCGCAAGGAATCTACGTCCAAATCGCGAGTTTTAGAATTCAGTTAAACCCCCGAATTCTGGGAAACAACAAAACATGTAACGCCAACGACGAGATAAGGTGCCGTGTTGAAGGTAAACGTCCGACCAGCGATGTAAAAATTGTGGCGAGATGATGGTATTTTTTTCCGCATTATTTGTCGGCGGATCGACAGACGTTCTTCTACATTTGGATATATTCATTTTTAATAATATCTTAAAATGAGTTAAAGGAAATAAACTGAACGGAAATAAAATATGTTGTTTTGCTCTGAAAAATTGTTTACTGTGATAAATGTTGGAGGGGCAGCGCCCCAACGCCCTCCCTCACGAGCCGCCACTGAGGTGATACTCGGTTTGGTCCAAGTAGCGTCAGAAACAATTTCTGACGGTCAGAATTCGGCGCAGTAACGATGGTTGGAACGATTTTTATTTACTGCGCCGAAACCTGACTGTCAAAAACTGTTTCTGACGCTAATTGGAACGAACATATCTTTACACGATAACGCACGGCCTTATGTTGTGGGAGCAACCAAACAACTAGTGGCGACTCGTGAGGGAGGGCGTTGAGGCGCCGCGCCTCCTGCATTTATCACAGTAAACAATTTTTCAGAACAAAACACCATATTTTACATCCTGTATAGGGTTTCAATAGCACGAAAAGTAAAAAGGAGGGGGGGGGGGTCTTCGGCAGCACTATTTTCTTCTACGCCCTCCCACTTTAAAAACCCACGAGCCGCCACTGCAAACAATGTATGGGTATTTTGGGCCGGGAAGTTCTCCCTCATGCAGCCTATTCACCAGATATGGCCCCTTCAGATTTCCACCTATTTCGTTCTCCACAACACCTTCTTGTTCATACGCACTTTCGTACAATCGAAGAAGTCCAGAATGTTATTACCGAATTCATGGAATCAAAACCACAATCGTTTTTCCGAGCAGGGATTCGCCAGTTGCCCGAAAAATAGCAGAAATGTGTCGAAAGCGATGGAGATTGTTTTCAAGACTGACATGTGTCTTGGTTGTGTATAAATAAATATCAATTTTATGTAAAAAAGGGCCAAAATATATTTTATCGTTCCTTTAGTTTTAAACATACATCTTACTTTTCACTGTGTCGTTTTGTACAAATACGTTGTTGAATCAGAAACGACATCAATTCTTCTATTGGAACCTTCGGTGTGAAACACTAAACTCGAAGAGATTTACCAAATCGCTTTTTGAAACTTATCGACGCACGTTTCTAGATTAAATAATTTCTTGATGATGCTAACATGGTTAGCGAAACGTGCGTTGAGAAATTTCAAAAAGTGATTTGGTGTTTAGTGGTAAATCTCTTCGAGTTGCCTCAGAAACGACATGTTGAAAATCGCTAAAGGCACAATACGTGATAGCTAATCCAAGTGGCATTTTATAGGCATGTATCGACGACAATTTAGATATGGTGGAGTTCCTGGTGGAGCACGGAGCGGACGTCAACAGAGGAGACAACGAAGGTTGGACTCCTCTCCACGCTACTTCCAGCTGCGGCTTTGTATATATAGCCAAATTCCTCATCGAGAAGGGGGCCAACGTAGCAGCCGTCAATAACGATGGCGAATTAGCTATAGACATAGCGGATAGTCAGAAAATGGAAGATCTCTTAAAGGAGGAAATTAGAAAAAGAGGTCCGTCAGATTTTATATGTTTTGTATAATTTTTTTTCAACCTCTCTTGGCACTGCAGGTATTGACTGTGATGCAGCTAGGAATGATGAAGAAAATCTCATGCTGAGAGATGCCAAAGAATGGTTGGCCACTAAAAGTTCCTTGGTTAACGAACCCCATCCCAAAACTGGGGCTACAGCACTTCACGTTGCTGCTGCTAAGGGTTACATAGATGTCATGAAGTGAGAATCCTTGAGTTTCGTGCTAAAAACCAAACGTTTTCTCTATAACCCGTTTGATTTCAGAATTTTGCTTCAAAGCTCGGGAGACATTGATGCCCAAGACTCGGATGGATGGACCCCGTTACATGCGGCAGCCCATTGGGGTCAGAATGAGGCCAGTCGACTGTTAGTGGAGAACTTAGCGGATATGGATGCCAAAAATTTTGTGGTGAGTATAAAAATATCATTGAAACCAACTTGGTTCATTCAATCCTTTGTGTGTCACGAAATACAACAGAGAAAAATCATCTATCTATCAATCAATCTATTTTAGGGTCAAACAGCTTTTGATTTGGCCGACACCGACATGTTCGGATTCCTGGACGATCTCAGGAAGAAGCAAAACAAGGAAGAGGTAAACAAGAGGAAAGCCAAGAAGCGAGCGGAAGAGGAAGTGAACACGATCGACACAGAAAACCAAACCCAAGTGAAGAAAGTCAAGGTGGAGATCACTGGAGCCAACGAGGAAACGAAAAATAGCGAGATCGGTGAGTGGAACGAGTTTTATAAAAAATTCAATGTTTCATAGAAAAAGAAAAATTCTCTATTTTGTTCCCCCTTTTTTTCTTGCTGCCAAAGATATGGAGGTTTCTAGTGAGAGTGAGTCGGACTCAGAGAGTGAGACGGAAACCTCGGAAGAATCGGAATGCAGTACAGATGAAGATGGTAAATCGAATAATGTCAATGTTTATTATCTCTACTAAATCCATTGGTCTTAATTTGAATTATGTCGGTATATAACAAAACAAAAAAAAACTACCTTAGCCAGAATACCATCCTAAATTAACTATATGTCGTGGTGTTAAATATCTGTTACTATCATCAGCATGTACTTTTTAAAACCAAACTGCTTTTAATATATCTTCTTTTTCCTGTAGTGCTACAGCCTGTCAGTGCGCTTTGACCACCTGAAACCTTCGCCTCCGCGTGGATCGATCTCCAGCACCCTAGCCAGCTTTTGATATGCAGTATTTCTTCATAATATGTTCTTACATTATCCTGCTCATCTGAATCGCTGAACCCTCGCAAAGCCTACAATGTCCAAATATTTGTATAAATGCTTGAGTTCAAAGTTATTCCTGATCCTCTAGTTTCCATTATCATTGACAGCACCAAAAATTCTCCCGAGTATTCTTTTAAATACCGAAAGTATTTCTTCCGTTTGCTTGGTGAGGATCCACGTCTCGCAGCCATAAGTGACCACTGACCAAATGAGTATTTTTATAGATCTCGACTTTCGTCTCTCTTTGTATGAGTTATGATCTTAAAGCAGACTGCATCGAGTAAGTAGTTGTGTTATCCTTCATAATAGAATTTCTGATATTTCTGTGATGTTTTCGTCCAGTTTGCTTCCCAGATAAGTAAATTCATTCACAACTTCATTATAGTCATCTCCGCTTGTCCAGTTCTGTTTTCTTCTTCGATTAACCTTAGTTCCCATCACCTTTGTCTTATCTATTTTTTCAACAAACTCTTCTGGCTTTCACATTTCATCATAGATCTCTCTTTTCGATTGTGTTAATATGTTTAGGTCATCTGCATACCCTGCTACCTGTTTTGTATTTAATGCCTAAGTCAAAAAATCAAATGTTACCATGTTGAAACTGTATGATGGATGTGCTGCTCCAGAAATTTGTGATGATTGACCAAAATATTACTTTGGAAAAGATATAGTGAATTGTAAATATTCTAATGGAGAAATAAAAAAAGCAGAAGAAGATCAGTACCCATTACTGCTGCTAAACATTTTACTAGCTGTGGATTTAAGATGATGTGTAGCCCTCAAAAAGCCGAAACTATGGTGATGAATACGAACCACTTAGAGAGGGCGAGGGCCAGAAAGCACAAAGATCCTTTGTAATATTTTATTAATGACAACAGTGTTTTTTTTTGTTTTTATGTCACTGGGAACTTTTATCAACACTTATTCGGCGGCACGATGTACTCGACCTAATCACATTTTTGTAATATTTGTAAATTTCAAGCGGGAGGGTCAGTCTTTGTTTTCTCACCCCTAAAACGATTACTAACCATTTTACTACAACTGGTCGATTTCACACTGATTTATTTTAAAATTTGTCAAAGATATACAGAAACGGATAAAAGTTCGCGATGATCATGGTTTTGTCAAGACCACCCCGAACCTTTGTCCAGAACTGTGTGTTATTCATTTGGTGCAAACCTCATTAGATATCAGCGTTCAGATGGCATCAGTTTAATAACCTAAAATTTTCATATTTGGTATAAATGTTATCCATGGTAAATATTGCATGACCACTTACCATTACTCGGAGATTATTTAATAAACTATTTAAATTCATATACAGAATGTCAAAAAGAAATCGAATCTTTACTAGATATCTGTGCTGAGTCTCTCCCTTAACGAATCCCTTTTATTGGGAATTTTAATTCCAGTTCATTCAGCTATCTTGTTTTGACCTCCTGTATATGTTAAACTTTTCAGAAAATAAAAATGTTTACAGAAACATCTAAGACTTATAATAAGCTGACTATATATGTAGTTTTACCGTATCTAACCTTTATAGATATGATATTCTCACGAGAGGTTTATTAACGATGTTTTGCCTTTACAGAGAAGAAAAATAGGGTGAATTCGCAAACCATAAACGACAAGATCGCAATAAAGGAGCAGGAAATCATGAAGCCGCCGCCGGTGCCGCCTAAGAACATCGAAAACACCGAGGAGAAAATGCCTTGGAGACAACCTATCAAACCCAAACCGGAACTGAACAGTCCCGACAAGAGTACCAGTAACCTGAGTAAGTCCTAACCGTCGTCCAGCTAAAACTGCGATTACAAGTTTCGTAAATTTTCAGGAGATTTCAAACACAACGCTTCCGATCTTAACAATGAAAATACCGTTGCCATCAGAAGAACTAAGAGTTTCCAAAATGACGAATTGTACGTATTCTTTGTCTGTATTCTAAAAAAAAAGCCATTCGATTATTTATTGCTTCAATTACTGTCGGGGTGATTTATGAGTGCCGGCGTTTTTATTTTCATTAAGCTTGGTGGCAGAAAAGGAGACCTGTGTGGCGCGACCTAAGACGCGCCACTTAATTTTGATTCGCGACCTGGGAAGCATCACCCATAGCGTAAGCAATGTTGTTGAATTTTGGAAGTGGAAGAGTTACCATCTATAACCTAACTTCATCTTGTGAAACGCAAAAAATACCCAAACATATTCACGCATATCACGCATTATTGCAGGTGATCGTAACAGGACCGCACTAAGAAGTGTTCTCTTTTTGGACAGGGTATAGCTAATATCGACTACATCAGCTGTGTCCGTATCAGACATTTTATGGAAGCAAAATACAATTATTAATAAATCGAATGCAATTCAATAAATTAAAAAAAGGGCAGTGTATGAGTAACTGCCGCCACCCCTGGGTTTCTGTCGACCGGCAACCAGCCTATCATCTGGGTTTTCATTGGTGGATTAAATCGGTTTGACTGATTCCTGCCAATAGCAGGGGAGCTCAGCGTTTCTGGCTAAAATATCACGCGTTGGTCATTGTTTATGTCGACTATCTTTCTTCGGGGAATAGACTTTAAAACTAAGTTTTAGAGTAATTGTGTTTGGTTTAAACTAACTATTAGAATTAGATTGAATCATCGTGATTACCGAAACGCGCGTCTATGTGTTAAATAAAGTGATTTGGTGTTTAGTGGTAAATATTTTGTAGTTTCAATAGAAGAATTAATTTTCAAAACGTTATTTCGTTCTTTGGACTAACGGATTGACTTTTTTTTAACGTTATGTCAGCTAATTGTCAACAAAATTTTAGTTAGTAAATATGAACATCGAAGAAGGTTATTTAAAATGGCAAAAAAATTTTGTTATATCTACTTTTTTTGTTATATAAGTTACTAATATACTGCAGATAAATTAAGCTTCAAATTTTTCAAAATTTGTTCCGTGTCTCCAAAAGCAGCTCTCGATTTTTTTCTCCCCATTATTATTAAAACAATAACATTTAAAACGCACTTTACATCAATTCTTCTATTGAAACCTTCGGTGTGAAACACTAAACTCGAAGAGATTTACTATTAAACACCAAATCACTTTTTAGACTTCTCGATGCACGTTTCGCTGCCCATGTTAGCATCATCAGGACGATTTTTAACCGGTTAGGATTGTATTAAATGTGTTTGTCTTTGCGTATTGAAGTTATTTATTATCTCTGAAGCGGATTAAGTCAACAAAATCAACTGTTCAAAATACTTTTTTTCTCCTGAAAAATCAAGACTTTTTATCATACCCTCGTATATGCTGGGCACTGCTGTTTGGCCTTGTCGGTATATTTTTTGTCAGATATTTTGGGTGGGTGGGGCAATTTGGAAATAAAATTTTACACACTGCAAAATAATATATCGTTTCTTTATTTTGGGACATCCTGTATGTATTTTTCTACTTAAAAATGCTCGATTCAGAATAACGTGTCCATGCTCGAGCCATATTCTTTTGAGATAAAAAAACACTTTGATAACTTGATTAACTTCAAACATCGATTTTTAAATGCCATACAAAAAAAAACGCCGAATCTCATGAATCACCTGAATATAAATCTGACAAAATCGCCAGATGTAAACGATCGAATATCGGTTCGAGTTTATATACTTTTATTTTTATTAACTCTTTGCAACATGATCGAAGCTTTTTGAATGTATAACAAGGCGCTGTAGATTTTTTTTTAACATCACGATCGCAACTATTAACAGATTTTATTTTGCTTTTATTTATTTTTGATTTTGGGGACTTATCGAAGTTGTTTCTTGCAGTTAGTGGCCACTAAAAATGAGAATACTGGATGTATGAATTAATTCCGCGCCTTTTTTTCATACAAATCATAAATCATTTGTGTTTATTAATATTTTAAGTAATGTTCATCTGCACTATACATTTGGGATATTCCGCCTCATTCGCCAGAGCCATTTTGCCTTCAGGTACTATCTGTTTGTTTCTGGTGTAATTGTGTGTAAATAAAGTAATGAGACTGGTGGCGTAGCATTCGATATGTCAACACTGTTGGTACCCCTTTATAAGGGAGGCAAGCAAGAACACCCGATGCGCCTTGATTGCGAGTTTGAATCACCAGCATCATTACCTTACTTACATATCACATATTACCAACTTTATGCAATCTTCTATTGAACGTTTGTAAGAACTTTCGTCGCACCAAGACTGATACAAAACTTGACAGGGCACCATTGCTTGAAATTGTTGTCACTCATTTTCGAAACGCACTAGAAAAATTCAGTTCACAAAAAGACTTGCTTCGGACCATCAAACTCGTATTGAAGACGCATCAGTTATTGTTGTGCGTCTCCTCTCAAGGATCGGTTCACACTATTTCCAGATTGAATGCTACATCACCATCATCATTACCTTACACACCACATATTATCAACTTCACGCAATCTAATATTTAATTTTAAACCTTACATCTCAACTGTTCGCTAGGTTCAGTTGGTCAAATATGACCTCCTACCACAAATATAGATACCACCCAGCTTGTGATTGATAACAATCACTACTTGACGAGGCAAGAAGAGGGGGTAAATCGGGCTTCACATTTTGCTCTGGGACAGAATCAATTCTGAATAAGAACAGCCATTTTCTTTTGCACAAACAGCTGAAACATAATTAACTGCAACCATGGGCTTTAATTTTTTTTTTTAGTTAAAAGAAAAGAGGCAGAATTAACTTATACACCAGGCATTAGTTACAATTTTTTTTTTGCTGTTGAAACACTTTAAAAATCATTTTGCAATGGATGTTGATGACCAAGCCATTTTTTTCAGTTTATGGTTTATACTATTGTTTTTGCCCGTGTAGATTTTATTTGTAGTTTCTTTCAGCCGCTTGCTGTCTCACTTTATTATATTTAAAATTAAAACTATGTCCACATAACTGATAAATGTTCGTAACAAATTCAATTTTACTTTGGGTCGTTTGGTATTAGGGTCCTGATGTTAGTTGTAGTTTTAAGCATCTGCTAATTCGGATACTTAAAACTAGAGCATAAATGTGCCTTTTTAAATAGTTTCCGACATCTTCGTCAATTTTCCTTTTTCCTTGTGTCTTCAATGATTGTCTGGTGATCTCCTGTATCTGTCTTAACCACATGACATGTGATAACCACGTGATTTTTTTAGTGCGTTCGAAATTTAAATCCATATAAACAACAACCAAATTAGAAGCCTTGAAACTGTTTAGTTTATGTGAAACAACATTCAGAGGGATTAATGTTTGAAAACAATTTCAGACAAATGTCCACCGCAGCCACTTCTGACAATCCAATTTCCGATCACTTTTTTAAGCGATGAAAGGAGGAGACAAAAAATCCGAAGGAGCCAAGTCCGGAGAATACGCTGGGTGCGGCAAAACATCCCAAGCCCAACTCGGTTATAATTTCCAAAGACCTTTTTACTGTATGTGACCATGAGTTGTCCCAAGGTCAATTTTTGGCGTGGATATTTGGTTTTGCGATACTGGTTGATGGTACACCGAGATTAACCCACAATTTCGTATTTTTAGCACAACGCCATCAAAGTGTCTACTCTTTTCAGCTGTGAGTTCATAGGGAACCCAACAAATCTTTATGTTTTTCTATAGCTTGTGTAAACTATTTATAAATAGCTTGCGATGTTACTCCGAGCTCTAGTAGTATACAAGGATTTTCTTCCAGCAGTGCTTTTAATTCTTCTTCCTCCGCTTTCTCAGCTGTATTGGACGTTGTGCGTCATTTAAGGCAAAATTACCAGTTCGAAATCGCTGGAATCACTTCTTAACTACTGCACGAAAAGCTTTCACATCTACAACTGAGTTTTCAGGTTATGTTTACACTACATTATACCTCGCTTTGAAACTGAAGGATGGCGCTTTAAAATAACTACCTATAAGGCGGGAGAAAAAAAAATAGGCTTCTACAGTCGAGAATTATGTCGATAAGCTAATAAAAATTTTTTTTCGATACGATCGCACTAGAAACCATTGTGCAATTCTTCCACATCTCAGTGTGTCTTCTGCAATTGTACATTATACACCCCCAAGCCAAAAGTTTAAGATCTAAGTCTAACAACCGAAACAGACGAAACATGTGCCCTCCAATGTAAGGAATGGGTGGGGCTCCTTCCCGGTCAAGCAACTAACAAGATATCTCATTTTGGCGGAGAGGCAGGTTGTTGTGTGTTCCACATGAGATTGTGGATCCCAGCGGTTGGAGATGTATAACTCCCAACTACTGGTCTCATTGGATATATATATATATATATATATATATATATATATATATATATATATATATATATATATATATATATATATATATATATATTTTTTTTTTTTTTTTTTAATTGTTGCGTCTATTAGTTATCGTATAACTTCTGAACGACCTGACCGATTGAGGTCACATTCCCACAATTTATTTGTTTTGTCGAAATGATGATTCGTATCTATGCTAGGATCCGATAGGTTGCGCTGTAGTCAAGTTATTAACAAATTCTATATTCTAAACTTTTGACTGGTAGGGTTCCAATCTTACGACGTCCAAGATGCCAAACGACCCAATACTCCCGTTAAATTTTTCTGTGGCATGACGATTCGCATATTTAGTATAAACCATAGGCCTGGCGACAAGAGTATCGATATTAGTCTTTAATTTTTAACACACACACTGCTTCTAGGTTCTACGCGAAATACAAGGCTCTGCATGCGCGTATCCAAGCAAATAACGATAGCAATACCACTTATAATACCAACCCTTCCGCTAGGCCTAAGTCAGACATTATTCTAACCACTAGCAGGTACGCACACTAACGCATACACGCCCATAGAAACTCTAATATTTATGTTTTGCCAATTTAATATTCCGCCCAGACTAATCGACTTTTCTCGTTAAAAGGACCAACAAAGAGGAGAAGAATAATGACGTGAGCACGAGCACAGCCGATAGTGCCTTAATATCGGTACCAACCAAGACCACATCACCCAACACTAGTCCACAGGCTGTGAACAATCAGTCGGCGTTTAGAAGGTAAGTGACATCGCTAAACGGTCTATTTGTCTAAACGGTCTATTTTGCTAATTATGTGTTGTAAAGCGGCCTTAAATTGGCCCTTGATAAAGCGCCGCCCACGACGAACGGAAGCTCGGCCCCCACGGGGGCTAGCACTCCCCCAACTACTAGCGCGACCACGCCCACAACGCCCACCACTCCGGGCGGTACCAGGTTCCAGATATTTAAGAATTTCTTTAAGTATGCTAGCAACGGTTTTGACAGTTTAGCTTGGATTTTCAAATTAACGACATATAGTGTTTTTTGAATCGCACTGTACATTATACCACCCTACTATCTTTTTTGTAATAAATAAAAATAACTTTTATGGTTTTCGCGTTATTAAAGCTTCAAGTAAACTTGATCTGATCCTCCAAGAACTAAGAATTATCTATATAGCTTTTGAGTTTGTCTGGCTAACTAATACGAACGTCACTCTATGTAAAGAATTTTGAAATGTAAATATCACTTGTAGAATGCTGTGTTCAATACATCGTGTCAAGATACACGATTCGACAGCTCTTAGAAATTGGCAGGCCAGGCAGAATTAGAGCTGGCAGGCTACCACCCCCTCTTTGGAGAAAAATGATCTTCTCTAATGCGTTTTGTTACAGTGTCTCGGCAGACAATCGATTTATTGAAAGAAAATTTTCCTGGGCGAGTTAATTCATGAAATGATAATGACAACTGGCCGCCAAAATCGCGCGATCTCACGCCATTGGATTATTTTTTGTGGGGTTATGTTAAATCTCCGGTTTGCGGAATTAAACCCCGAACAATTTTTGACCATAGACGAAACATTTAAACGACATTATTTTCAAAACATGCCATTTGTTCTTCAAGATAAACTAAAAATTACCAAATTAGGCCGCACTTGTATATATCATTTTAACGTTCTAACTCTCTTATTGGAAAACTCTTTATTTTCTAATAACTTATGAGCACGACGAGGAATATTATCCATAGGCATAGTATAATACGCCATACTGCAAGCCTCATATCACCCAACGAAAAATGAAAGAAATCAATTGAAATTGAATCTCCTCCACCGCATTCTCTCGATTTATCCCTATCTGATTATATATCTTTCCAAAGCTCAAAACAGCATTTAAAACTTTACAGCGAAACAAGAGATATAGAGTGACCGTCGTATATGTGTTTGTTTATTCCTTAACGAATATTTTAACACTATTCATAGAACACAATTTATTCAGCATGATTAAAAAAAAATTATGAGACTTGGGAAATTGCAATTCCAATTTTCTATGTTTTAGATCCTTTGTGCCTCCAGTAAGGGATGAAGAAAGCGAAACGCAGAGGAAGGCGCACGCCAAACGCGTGAGAGAGACCAGGAGATCTACGCAGGGCGTCACGTTGGAGGAAATCAAATCGGCGGAACAGCTGGTCAAGCTGAAGAACCAGCCCAACAACAACAACGATTCGGTAAGAAAATTATCAGGTCTGGCAAAAATCAGTGCCGTTTTTTCTTCAATAACTTTGATGGAATTTATTTAAAAAATCGAACATCAGTTTCTGAATAAAATAGCATTCAGTTCTTTCTGTCAGAGGAAACTTACGCCACATCAGTTCTTTTGACGTTAACCTCTTCCAGAAGTTACCCTTTTCCACCCTCCGCAGGATTTTAAACTCAAGTACATCCCGGTGATTGTTCTCTCCTATGGTGAATATTTTGACTCACTTTACCCATGCCTGATTTAAAATTCCTCCTCCAATTTAACACATTATCTTCCTCGCTTCAGTTTACTTCCAGTAATGCACCGAGATCATCCGCCTTGGTACAGTTGAACTACTTTTTTTAAGGCTATGTTAAAGGATAGTTTAAATATTGACACTGTAGAAAACAACGACATTAATTTTTTACAGACCTGATATGTTCTTTCCATTTTTTTTATGGAAAAGGGTTTTTTCCTGGCACTGATAACATTTTAATTTTGCTCTCTAATCGTAATCTAACTAACCAAATCACTACTGCACTAACAGTCCGGAGGCGGAGAATCCGTTAACCCCACCGTCAGCGTATCGGTGACTATATCGACCGGCACGCCCACCGTCGTGACCAGAAGCGACACCACGACGGCAGTAGGCGGGCCCATCGACTCTTCGAGCAACGGAGGCTCGAGTGAGGCGCAACTGAATGCCCCGAACAGCGCTCACGAGCGCCGGCCTTCGTGGAGACTGAAGGTCGACGGCAGTAGCAAGGTGAGTGCTTGGAGACTGGATGTTGCTTTATTGCTTGTGTTTTTTTCTGCTTGTTTAACTTGCTATACGTGGGTAGATTGAAAAGTTTCCACAGAGATGTTTTTGTCGTCTAATGCGCAGTGTTATATTTAACGATATTTATTCATAACTGTATATAAATGTACTGCATTTATAAAAATGTAGTCGAACACAATACAGTAACGCGTTAAAAATACTTGAATTATTTTATAAAACTGGGCGTTCAGTGAAAAATGTTTTTAGAAAATTACCTGATATTTATTGATCAATCAAATTGTTCAAAAATTTCAAGAAACTGGTTCGGTGGAAGATAAAAGAAGAGCAATATATAGTCATAGAGGTCGTTCACAGGAGCATATTGATTTGGTACGTGAAAATCTTGCCGAAGGCCCAGGAATATCCATTAGTCGACGTTCACAACAATTTGGACTCAGTGAATTCACAACATGGCGTATTTTGCGAAAGGATTTAGCTCTGAAGGCATATAAGAGTCAAATAACAGTCAAGAACAAACAGATGATTTGAAAAAAATCATCTTTTCAGGTGAAACACATTTTGAAATTGGTGGCTATGTTAATAAACAAAATTGCCGCATTTGGAATGAGGAATTGATCACGAGGATTGATTCATGAGAAACCTTTACATCCTAAACATGTCACTGTTGGTGGTCCAATGGTGTGCATTATGGTCAGGAAGTGTAATTGGGCTATATTATATAGTAACTGTGAACAATTTTTGATATTGTGAGATTACAACTGGATTTTTGTGGGCTGAATTGAATAATATTGATCGGGATGATATGTGGTTTGTACAGTATGGCGCTGCGCCTTACTCTGCTAATGAAACAATTGATTTATTAAGAGAAAAATTTCTGGGGGAGTTATTGCGTTGGACTGTTTTCTTCGGGGTTAGGTGAAAAGCCAGGTCTACAATCAATTCCTGAACTAAAGGATGAAATTATTCAAGTCATTGGTGAGACAGCACCACGGTTATGCCAAAATGTCGTCCAAATATTTTCACAAAAGAGTAAGCGTCTGTGGTGCTGCAAGAGGTGATCCCTTGGCTTCAATTATCAATAAAAAGTTTTGAAATCAATGCAAATTCTGTATTTTATTCAAGAGTTAAAAAAGCCGCTCAATTTGAAAGAGCAAATAACTTTATATGAGCATATCTCCAAAATACAACAAATGAAAGCTAATGCAAATTAATAATAAAAGTGAAAGAAAAAAATGAAATGTCACCGTACGTCGTAGTACTGCGAAAAAAAAGAAGCTTTGAAATGAATTTGGTGTAAAGATGGAGGAATATAAAAAAGAAAAGTGTTTCAGGACAAAGAAGAAAGTGCTTCAGAACTGTAGATTAACATCTGCTTAGTACAAACTGTGTATATGCGTTTGTATATTTAAAAACTATTTTGTTTATGGTAATTTTTAGATATTAATACTGTTTTCTTCTTTATAGAAAAAATAAACCAAGTATATGCATTCCTACAGTAGATGTGTTATGTTTATTTAGTTACTTTAATGGAATTATGTCTTTTTAGATGACCATATGTAAATGGGTCATAAAACATGTGGAAAGAGGTTTAAACATCGTTCATCCGTCTGCAATCATACTCAATACACTTGTATAATACAAGCTAAATAGAAAATCAT
The DNA here is from genome assembly GCA_031761425.1 of Cosmopolites sordidus. Lineage (NCBI taxonomy): Eukaryota > Metazoa > Arthropoda > Insecta > Coleoptera > Curculionidae > Cosmopolites > Cosmopolites sordidus. The sequence continues at coordinate 115,605 of JARFXV010000306.1, forward strand.
CAGGAAGGAATCATCCTAAGACAGAAAAAGGATATCATGGAGAGGCGAAGAGAGTACTAAATGTGAAAAATGCTGGGGACCAGACAGAAAATGACGAGAAGGTAACAAATCATGAACAAGAGACAAAGAATAAGAGAATAAATAAATTTGTAAGGAAAAGGACTTGGTCAAGGATCCAGCTTAAGGCATTATCAGAAGGCCGAGACTCGATTGAAGAATAAGCTGCTGAAGTTTAGTAAAAGTTTCCGCCACATTGTGCCCAAATTGTTATCGCTCTAATTTTCAAATTAAACTAAAAAATCCAATTCGCAAAAATAATTACCACGGAGCGGCTAAGGATGATAGCTCAAACTCATGCTGAAGACGCATCAGATGTTGGTCTTCCTCCCCTCTAAAGGGATAGTCAGAAGTGGAGTCACCACCAGTCGTTATTGCATTTTCGGGAAAAGACGCCAAAAAACTAGAAACCTTCACCATCGACTGCAACACCGAATCGCTTTGGAAAGGAGACAATGCTGTAGTGGAATCACAAGGGTGTCGTGTACCATGAACTTCTGAAACTAGATGAAATAGTTAATACCGTTCACTAACGTCAACAAATAATCAATTTGAACCATGCATTGATCGAAAAGCGACCGGAATGGGTCACAAGACAGGAAAAGTGATTTTGCAGCACAACACCCCATCACACACAGCGAAAGCGGTCAGAGACTCCACTTCTGCCCTTGGATGGAAACTGTTGTCCCACCCGCCATACTCACCACACTTGGCCCTATCCGACTACCACTTGTTTTCATCGATGTCTCGCGCACTTTCCATGAAACACTTCAACAAGTACAGAGAAGTTGAAAAATGGCTTGATGACTGGACCACCTCAAAAGATGTACAGTTTTTCTGGAGAGGCATACACAATTTAGCAGAGAAATGGAAAAAAGTGCAGATAGCCATAGCGCATACTTTGTTTAAAACATTTTTAACTTTCTCCCAAATTAAACGTGATTTTTTTAAGAAAAAACTAATTATTATTAACCTGCCATCTACAGGACGTGGTTAAGATTGAAAGATTAAAATTGTTTTCACTCATCTTTGTGAGCCCCTTTACAGCATGTAGACTAGTTAACGGGACCCGCACCTTCCACAGCACTCTCTTTTGCGTCTGCGATTCATTTTTGCCTTTTCGAAAAAAAAAAGACTATATGTCAAAAATTAGTGTTATTTTCTGCAATTGTTAATGCTTAACAAAATGTAGAAAACACGACCAAATATCACAATTTTTTTCCCAAGTATTCGCTAAAATAACTCTTGTCAAACATCAAAACTAATGACGTAGATCCAACGCCAAAAACGGAACGAACTTTTGCATCAACAACAATATACCTGACAGGTGTAACAATAGGTTTTAAATAACTCTGTTTATATATGCGTTAAATGAGACGACGCTAATTTTGTTTCAAAATAGAGCTTGTGTTTGCATCATACGGAATTTATATGAATAACTTTTTGAAACTACCCTTTGACAAATAATAATGATGGAATTGATGAAAACCTTTCAAATACTAGACTAATTGAAAAGTTCGCAGAACGACACCTATAGAACAGTAAAATAACTATAAAATATCCTACATTTTAAAGTTTTATCCTTCATATGAACATATGTGAAGTTTCAAGGCGATCTGTCAATTAATTCGTACAAAAACAGCAGTTTAAAATAAACGTCTCAGTGTTCTTTTTTAAAATGGACAATATTGAAAATCATGCAGTGATTAAATTATTTGTGTAAAAAGGTTTAAAGGCAATGGAAATACATAGGGTAATGGTAAATGTATTAGGGAAGTCTGCTCCTTCAAAAACAATGGTTTGTAAGTGGGCAGGTGAGTTTCGACGTGGTCGTCAAGCTTGGATAATGATCCTCGTTCTGGATGTCCAATAAGTGCGACTACTGAACAAATAATTATAACTTATGATATGGTTATGGATGGCAGACAATTGACTTTGAGTGAAATTGCTAAGACCATGGGCATCTCAACTGAACGGGTGTTTCATATTTTGAAAAACGAACTGGGCCTGAGAAAGTTTTGTGCAAGATAGGTGCCGCACTTGTTAAAATCTGATTAAAAACGACTGTCTAACGAAATGAAAAAATCATTTTTCATGAAGACATGCACCGGCTCGCAGAGGTATTCTTGCACTTGCCAAATTGAAGGAGTTACATTACGAATTGTTGAAGCATCCGCCATATTCACCAGATCTGTCCCCCTCTGACTTTCATCTGTTCCCAAACCTCAAAAAAATCCTACGTGGCAAGCGTTTTTTATTGAATGAAGAGGTTATTACAGCCGTAGATGAGTATTTTGAAGGACTTCCAGAAAATCACTTCAGAGATGGAATAAATTAATTGGAGAACCGCTAGGAAAAATAATAGAGAGAATATAAGGACCAGTATAATCATTTTTTCAACTATAAACTTGTTTTATTATTTCCGCTCCGCGAACTTTTCAATTTGCCTAGAATCTACTAGAACTACTATTTTTTTAGAAATCTTTTCATTCTACCCACGTAGTACAATTTCTTAAATAACACTAATCCGTATTATCCAGGAGATTCTTCAGAAATAACCAAATCACTTGTTTGCAGTCTCTCGACGAGTATTTCATCAACTATGATATCAACCATCATCAATACAATTCAAAAGACTACAAACAAGACACTTGGTGTTTTATCGAAAATCTCCTGGAGTTTTCAACTCACGCCAAAAGTTCCAATATAGGAATTGAGAAATGCCCGCTCAAAAATGTTCAGTGGATCCCAGATCCAACAAAGTGTTCTAACAGGAGCATTATTTTTTTGCAGAGATCGATGATCTACCACGCGTTACCCTTTCTTAGTTTTAGCTTCTATTTCGTCTGCCATCCTCTGCAGAATCTTCTCTTATATCTACTAGTCTTCTTCTACTTCGCAATGAAAAACATCCTGCTATAGACCATCGATCTTACATTCTTATTTATTTGTTTCTTTTTTGATTAAGTTTTTGTATTATTCTTGTATATATATGCCGCTTGTTTTTTTTGTCGCTTAGTTATGGATATAAGTTACTAAAAGTACGTAGGTAGTTATTAATTGACTGTAAGAAAACTCCCACTGTACAAAAAATTGGCGTTTTCTTATGTGAAACCTTATTTAGTTAACACAGTTGGGCCCAAATCATTTTGAAACTCTGGTTTTATCCAGTTCTTTTTCTTTAAAATTAAAAAAAAAGCCACAATTTCAAAATATACACTCATTGTCAAAAACCTTAAATGCACTTGAAACGTTATTTTGTTAAAGACTTTTCCAAATAACATATTAACAGGAAAACTGTATTGAACTGTGTTGAAGCACTGGCCAACCTTCACTCTGTCATTAACAGATTTTAAAAAAAAAACCTAAGTTAAAATACATTTTTTTTGTAGCCCGTACTCGTCCAATCCATGACAATTTCTCTTACAATATAATATTTTCAGCCTTTAATAATCTTTAGACGTTACTAACTCTTGTTTCCACGTTAGCTTCCTCGGCAATTGCTCTTACAGGAATTCGATGCAATACACAGAATAAGTTTTTTCTCTTCTTGGCATAGCAGGTGACCTCCCAGTTCAACGGTGAGTTCTGCATATCATTGACGAAAACGAATCAACTTGGAAACTGATACAAAACCTAATTTAAATCCCATCTGCGTATAACGAAAAAATTCACACATCGATCAATAGATCCCCGAAATGCTAGAAAATACTTGGAATGATTGTATTGTTCTTTCAATATTCCAATACAATCATTCCAAGGCTTTTCTAACGTTTCTACACCTTTTTTTTATAGAACGGTTTATCCCTTCAGTTTCGGCAATTACCTCTTGAAGCATTGAAGCAAAATTTATTTCCTGCGAGCTTTTTTTTTTTGAGGTCTGAGAGCAGGAAATAGTCTCTGGGGGCTAGATCTGAAGAATACAGTGAATGAGGAAGTAATTCATGCAATTCAGCCAAAAATTTGTGACACAGTGGATTATCTTGATGAAACAGCGCTTCTTTTTGTTAATTTGGAGCCTTTTTTAGTGATCTCGTCCTCCAAACACACCAATAACGTTATGTCAATCCTCTTTTTTCTGAAAAACACTTATTTCCTTCTTGTGATGACTCACAGATTTTTACTTGTTTTCTATACAAATCCACGGGATTAAACTGATTGATTTCCAATATTAAATTGTATTTGAAACAAATAAAAAATCACTAAAAATGGACAATAAAACTGAATTATATTTAATTTTTTTCTTTTTATTTCTGTCGCGTGTCTTAACATTTTGACACTGAGTGAATTTGGGACAACTTTTTTTCTTGTGCTTTATCTTTTTTTTTTTCTTGGTTGGCTTCTAAATACTAATTACATTTATTTAATATTAATTTATTTTTATTTAATGGATGTTGAAATAAAATCCTTTGAATTGACTTTTTTGTGTTTTATTTTCGAACTTGTAAGTAGCATGCGTATGGTAGGTATTGCATGAACAATTTTTCTTCTATTAGAATCGTGTCAAAAACGAAGGAATAAGTTGATGAGTTAGTTATTTTTTCTGGTACAGTTCAAGTTGGAGGATGCGACCAAACCGGAGACGCCAGAAACGCCACCTTACGTCAGACGACTGAACCCTGCCAGTACTATAACCCAGAGACCGACGTCCGCACCCATTGACACCGCTGAGACTACCGTGACGATACCTTTGAGGCGACCTAAGTCATTGGACGAGAAAGGTTTGTTCTTCGCCCTTTCATCAAAAAAAAGAAACGTTTCCGATAGTGGTATGGGTTTTTTTTACAGACCAAGACAAAGAGAATGACGTAAGAAACGCTCAAGCAACCCTAGCTACGCAAGCAGCCATCCAAAGAAGAAGGCGACCAAAAAGGCGGTCGACAGGGGTAGTCTCGTTTGATAATATGGAGGTAAATATCCAGGGAACGAGGTTAATGGACGGCATGTTGATTTTTTGTGTTGTTTCAGGATATGGACCAAGAGAAGGATCCTTCAGCAGGTGGGGATGCCACTGAAATGACCAAACTAAACAGTCAAGAGGTAAGTGATTAATGTCATAGTCAACAGTGAGTTGGATACAATGCAAAACGCCGTTTCTTTTATTTGAGATAAATATTACTTAAGTAGTAACGGGTGTTTCAAATTGAGCGGTTTTTGAGTTCTTCAAAACTTTTTCAAATATTTCCAGAAACTGGTTTGGTGGAAGATGAAAGAGAACAATATGTAGTTATAGTGGTTGTTCACAATAGCATATAGATTTGGTACGTGAAAGTGTTGCTGAAGACCCAGAAATGTCTTAGTCAACGTTCAAGACGCAATGTCAAGAGCAGTAATCAATGTTCACGACAATTTGGACTTGGTTAATCCCCAACATATTTATACACAGTGTATTTTACGAAATGATTTAGCTCTGAAGGCATATAAGGTTGAAATAACACAGGAACTAAAGCCACTGGATCATTCAAAACGTCGTGCATTTGTCAGTTGAATCAAAGAACAGATGATTTTTCGCAAAAAAAAACATCTTGAAATTGGTGGCTAAGTTAATCAACAAAATTGCTGCATTTGGGGTGAGGAAAATCCTGTCATTGTTTAGTGAGTCACTGTATTTCTTTCGGAATGCTGCTGGGGAAGCTGTAACTGTGAATGGTGTTTGATATTGTGAGGTGATAACTGAATTGAATAATATTGATCTGGAGGACAAGTGGTTCCAACGGTGTTACAACTCACTCTGCTAATGAAGCAATTGATTTATCAAAAGAAACATTTCCTGGACCAGTTATTACCAGAAACGGTGATGTGATTTGGTCTTCAAGACCAAGTGCTGTGCTTCAATATTGATATGAGCACTGTTATACATAATCTATGCCAAAAGGGTTCATCACCACAAGAAAGTCCAAATGATATGACTGATGTAAGAGATTCTATCCCTTTATAAAACAAAGCTGAGGCAAATTCGTTCGAAGACCTAAACTAACGAGCAGTACTCGAAAAATACGTATTCATAAGAATTTTTGATGCTACCAATAATAATGGAAATTGAAGGATCTGGTATAAATTCGAAGCAATTATACAAAGATCTGGATATTGTAGACTATGGGGGTTCGAGAGTTCAGATGGGCGAGAATGCCAGAAAACCAAATGCCAAGGATAATCATGGAAGGACAAATAGTTGGTAAGAGAATGAGAGGTAAACCACAGATATGGTGGCAGGATAATGTAAGAAAAAATACTGAAAAACTGCTGTTTATCAAAAACTGGCAATTAACTTCTTTCACGGGAAGAAGAACAAAATATAATCGGAAAAATTAGTAATGTTTAGGATACTAAACTCATGTTAGCATCATCACGAGATGACTTAATCTGGAGTTAGATTAAATCATATCCTGATGATGCTAACATGGTTAGCGAAACTGCGTCGATGACTTTAAAAAGTTATTTGTGTTTAGTGGTAAATCTCTTCGAGTTTACTGTTTCACTAGAAAGAGTTTAGGGTCCAATAGGAGAATTGAATGTTTATGGCGGCAATAAATAACCATCAAGTTGAAAAGTTAAGTTGCATTTGTTGAGTTGAGTTGGGTTAGATCTGGTTGGGTGACCAGATTAATCCAAGCCATGGGCGAAGCAGGGTCTGTAGAGCTAAAAATTTATAAAGATGCGTGTTTCAAGCATTCTCAACGATGGTATTCGTTCAAAAATGTCTTAGTAACCGTATGCAGTATTAAAATAAGCAATATAGATAACTGCAAGTATATGTAAATGACCCAATTTCAACACCCAAACGAAATTAATATCCCAATTCCACAACAACGGAAAATTCGCGATGTGCATTCGACGCCCACGTCGTCCTGACGTCATCGTGACGTCCCCGGGCGTCTGGCAGCCGCCCAAAAGGCGTCTTTACCCAAATACATTCAAAACTGCTTTTTCTATTAACTAGAACGGATGTATACTGTGACGCTACATATCTACCACTAAATTATCATTGAGTTAAAAGTTGTTTTGTTGCCCTGTATTTCTGTAAAGTCTGTACTGGTTCCACGGACGATCTTGTAGTCAATGGAACTGAAGAAGCCAGTTCATTATTTCTTGTTTTCTTTGCGCCACCATGTTTTATGTACGAGGGATAATTCATCAGTACTCCCACGTGTTTTTCGGTTTTTATAGGGATGCAGTTCAAGGATTTTTTTTATTTATTTATTTTTTTCATTTGATATTTAATATTATTTGGATCCATTCTGGGGAACAATTTAGCCTTTTCTCACATCTTCCGAAAACACTGATTTTTTAGAAAAACATCGTAGTGAAGAGATGCTTATGAATTCTACTAGTTTAGTCACTAATTCGAATCGTCGAAATTAGTAATTATTATTATTAGTTTTTAAAAAATTTAATGTTTTTCCACAATAACCCGATTTATTTTCTTGCCAGATATATCCAAGGTCAAAAAATTATCAAAAATATTATTAATTTAATTCCCCCCCCCCCCGTATTTTTCGTTTATCCTAAGATTCATACATTTTTTAAATCGCTATCAGTGGTAGCTATTTTAGTGATGATTATTCAGCGTCACGGTGTATATTGACTCACGTGAAACTAAATCGAGTGAATATGGTGGTTTTAGAAAGAACACAGGACATTATTATAGAAGAATTTCGTGATTTCTAAATTTGAACGTGACGCCTTACAGTTAATGAGAGAACTCTCTCCGCGGACATGAACGCACGTGTATAATCCCATACATTCTATAATTAACTACAAAAGGCGGTAATAATACCAGAAATTGTGACGCTCCCCGACTCTATTAATAGGCCTTTTTACGGGCAGAACAACATTGTTCGGATTGCTTGTGCGCAATTGGGTTTAAATACATTTTTTTTCCTCTTCATACACCGTGGCATCGAATACTCTTACCAAAAAGTTAACACTGATAATAATGCTATATACATTATTACTTATTGTAAGAAAAATCTCATAGCGCAAAATCAAGACTGTACTCTGGATGTGATATAAGCTCAATTATTGATTGATTTATTTGTTACTTCGTTATCTATCACTTTTATATCACTATACAGATATGTTTTCGAATAGAGATGGTAGTTAGTAATTTTGATTAGTTACGAGATGGTAATTTTGAAGTAGAGATATTTTTCGAATAAAATACTGTTCTTTTAATGGAAAAACGATTTATTTTTCAACGTGTCTCCTTTTAGCTCGATACACTTGGCCCAAAGATTTTCCTTTTTTATGCCGTCCAAAAAGTACGACTTGTCGAGCTCTGCAAAATAATCCTGTTTCGGCGATGCTCTCATCATTTGGTGTGAATTTATTCTTGTTTGGAAAGAGGAGTAAGTCAGCGGGAACCAAGTCCGGAGAATAGGACGTGTGCGGTATCAAGTAGTACCGCAATTTGACCATGTCTCTGGGTGCATTGTCGTGATGAAACGACGCTTTTTTCTTCGCCCATTGAGGGCGTTTTTTTATCAACTCTTCTTAACATTTAACCATGAACTTTCGTGTGACCATCTTTACCTTTTTGCTATAGCCAATGACAATACCTTGCGAATTCCAGAATACTTGCCTGCGCTTTTCTGTCGATGGAAACCTTTCGCCTCAAACAAAATCGTTTGAACGGATGATTTATTTTTGGGTAGAAAAGTGTCTCGCCGCTCGACCATCCTCCATATTTTCCTGATTTGACTCCGTGTAGTTTTTGGCTCTTCACAAAGCAAAAACCAGCGGTGAATAGGAAGTGTTTCAAAATAATTCAGAACTGTTACTGGTATAAAAGAACTATGATCTCTCCCAACTTTGTGTTAACTCACAGCGAGTCTAATTTGCCTTTATTATTATTTATTTTATTTATGATTTAGTCTAAAGGCATTCGCACTCCCTCTAAAGGGAACATTGATTTATGAACAACATTCTTGAAGCCTTATATTTCAGAATTTTTTCAGTATGATTTGCAACTACATTGTTATTGTTTAGAATAACTATATCTATGAATATTGTTTTTCTTAAAGTTTTATCAATAACAACATCGGGTCTATTGTTATTTAATTTATGCTCAGTAAGGACTGTTCACTGTTCCAAATTCATTCTGTAACTATTGTTCTCCAGAACTGATTGATGATTGTAATTGTAGTATGGGACTTTGTCTGATTCCTTTAACTGCAGTTTGATTACCAATTCTTGACGAAGGATTTTCGCCATTGCGTCGTGCCTTTCTTTATATTCTGTTGCTGCAAATGCTTCACAGCATATCTACATCGATCATCTGCCACACTACCGTCCCGAACTATATACTTGAGGTAATTTCTGGCAGGTATAACTTGCATCTTGTATTTCCACGAGGAAACCCTCTGTCTCCGGAAACATCTGCCCAGCGCTCAGCCAGTAGTTCGACACTAATATAGATAGTAACTAGACTAGTACCGATGACGCGCCGACAGTTCCCGAAAAATCCCGAGCGCGTGTGATGTCACAATGTTTATTTCCCTTCAACAATACAAATAGCTGATACGAATTTTTAATCAACTTATTCTTTTTATTATCATCAGTGTATTAATAAGTTTATTGTTATTATTAACATTTTGTACAAAAAGAACTCCCTAAAAAATGTTTTTAAATATATATCCTAAAACAACATGGAGATTATTTATTTTATTATTATTATTTCCCATCGTTATCATACGTTACCTTTCCCTAATGGCTGACTGTATTTTTGCTTAATATATTCCGAAAAAAAATGTGTTATTTTGAATTTTTTTAACGATGGGGTATGCCATAAACTAAGATCGTAAAGCGCGAATAGCGGAAATATTTAAATTCCGATCTAAAATAAACAAATTCAGTGAGAAGGCGCCTGGAGAACATCAACGCAACAACGCACTTTGATATTTACATCTGGTGCGCTTTAAATCTTTCTAATATCCCTTCAGACCTGTCGAAAGATAAATCTGACCGTATCAGAAAAGTTTTGGACCTCAGCTGTAAGATACCGTTCGACCTTTTCAAAAATTTACTTTGATTTATAGAGTGAACTTGTACTTTACTTATTAGAGTCCGCATAGAAATTCGTGCGTTTTTAACGAAATTTTTAATGTTTCTTTTCGGTGCCTATCCCTGTTTTCTTTCTTTCATTCAAGAAATCTCCCAATAAATCGAAAAGGTGAAAGTCTAATGCCGGAATGTGAAGGTTTATTTGCTTGGAACTTCTCCTTCATTGATCTGATAGTGTGCAGTTTGACTTTGTCCTCCTACAACAGGCTGGGGGATATTGTTTGCGAGTAATAGCATCGAGAATCTCCTGCATTTTTACACAACAGCAGTGTATGTCGTCAAGTTTGGCTCTAAAAGCTATTGTAACCATTGGCCATGCACCCTATTCACCAGATCTGGCGTCATGCGACTCTTTAAGGAAGACTCGTTAAGATGCACTGACACTGTACATTATATATCCTATTAAACTGATGGATGTCTTCCTCGGCGGTTTCCAGGAGCCACAATTCGTCGATAAGGACAGGCAATACCCTCTGCAGAGTGTCAGAACCCTAGAACGTAATAGCGGCAACAACGGTTTAAAATGTCAATATCATGGTTCTAGAACAGTTGGGATCCCCAAATTTGGGGAAAAAATATTTTCTGACGAAGCGCACCTTTGGCTTAATGCTAAAAGTGGGGTTGTAATGCTACTTTTGGGTGCTAGCGCTTTGTAATTATACATCTTTCGATAAGTATTTATTTTTGTCAGCCAATATAGTTTCATCTTTAGCGATGAGGCATATTTCTTGATGAAACGTAGACCTATTTCCTTCGGATTTTTCACATTTTCATTCAATACTACCAAAAGTGGCCGCGTAAACTCGAAAAGGGAGGTTCCACCATTGGGTGGAATCTTCGTATTAATAACAGTAAATTGTCATTAGAGTTATTTCGACTCTGTCCGCCAAGCTGAAACCATAGCTTGAGGATGCTAAGTGAAATATTGCGGAAACGTTGTGCAAACTCCTAAATAGAAAAAATTGCGTTTCCAGAAGTCACGAGAGAAGACAATGTTGATTGGCTTTTAGGACTCTAAAAGGATTATAGTTGGGGAATTCATTCCTCAGGGTCAAAATGTCACTGGTGAATATTATCTGAGTGTTATAGAGCGTTCGTGGATGAGTGAGGGTCGAACGTCGAGAAGTTGGTTTTCGTTGCGCGATAGTACACCATCATCTCGCAGGACCATCGCTGTTGAATGTTGGCGAAAAAACAAGTCTGTGTGCTTCAACATCCTCCGTATTCGCCTGATCTATCTCCGTGTGACTATTTCCTGTTCCCGAAACTCAAACTGACCATGAAAGAAAGGTTTTATGACCAAGTCCAAGAAACCAAGACAATGTTGATTGGTTTTTAGGACTCTAAAAGGATTATAGTTGGGGAATTCGTTCCTCAGGGTCAAAATATCACTGGTGAATATTATCTGAGTGTTATAAAGCGTTCGTGGATGAGTGAGGGTCGAACGTCGGGAAGTTGGTTTTCGTTGCACGATAGTGTACCACCATCTCACAGGACCACCGCTGTTGAATATTGGCGAAAAAGCAAGTCTATGTGCTTCAACATCCTCCGTATTCGCCTGATTTATCTCCGTGTGACTATTTCCTGTTCCCGAAACCTAAACTGACCATGAAAGAAACGTTTTATGACAGTGTTACACAAATCCAAGAAGCCGTGACGCGGATCATTGAGGCAACTCCGAAAAACAACATAAAATCTTTGCTAACATTGGTTGAACGTTCCCAGCGCTGTATTGATGCGGAAGATATTTATTTTGACTAAAAAGAAAAGATTTTGGCATAATAACTATAACGTTTTTTTTTTAATTTAAAAAGTGTCGGTATTTTTCGGACATACTGTGTATATCGAGCTACAAGGAGACAATATTTCGCATAAAAAGTATCTGATTTTTTCATTTTACCCTCGTATATATTTATTCTCATGAATTTCTATAGTTTAGAAACAATGTTGGATAATATTTATGATGCATGTTTTTTTTTTGGAACGAAAGGCGTGTGGTAGGTACCGCGTCCCAAACCGTCTGCTATAAACTGAAGGCGACGCATCGAATATTGGCCAGAATGGTGGAAGTTGCACAGTGGCAAAGTTCAGAGACTCTGTTTTCCGAAATAACGCCGTCTAGTTTTAACCCGCGCGCGAGCGGTATCGGTTCCAGTTTTGCGTAATTTTTTTACCTCGGTTTCGAAAGCCGGTTAATGAAGAGCCATCGATACGATCCTGCTGCGTGCGTATTATTTTTGTTTCTTTCATCTCTATTTTTATCTATGCGAGTTTTTGTTTTCTGTTTGTTAGGTTGTAACGTATGTATATATCGTGCTTTTTAAATAATTTAATTAACAATGTATATACTTCAGTCCTTCTGTTGGAACCTTAGGTATGAAGAGATTTACCACTGTTCCAATAATTCGATTTGCATCATTTGCTAAATTTTATAGGTTATGGTCAATACCTTAATACACACTAGTTTCAGTATTACCATGAGTGCAAAAACAAATACTTACGCCGTCTCTTGTAAAATCAAAAAAAATTATTCCGGTGCTTAAGAAGCGGTACTTCGTAAAATCATCTACAGTTAGCTATTCATACCTTCTAGTCTTCACATAGATTGGGCACTTGCAATTGTATTTAATAATTGTAATGGTTTTGACATCAAAATTTCACCGACAGAACCTTCCTCGCGATTAATCGTCTATAAGTTTTACTTCTTTTCTTTCGCTGTCGAAAAAAAAACACGTATGAAAATTAAATTTACACACGTTTACGACCTAATATTTTGTCGAAATATTGAAGGACGCCGCGTTAGCGTGAAGTGAGATTGAGGGTAGACAGAACAGTTTGCGAGATTTCAATATTGCAAATATTCCGAGATATTTAAGGGCAACCTTATTTAAAGATACGTTCGCTTTTCACGTATAGAGGGCGTTAGTTGGGTTTTTATGTATGCATACATATTCCAAACGTCAAAACTGCATAGATTAATAGAATTTTCAAAGAGCCACAGTTCATTGGGGGAAAATCGGGAGAATATGGGGAGTAAGGTAAAAGTAGAAGTAAATTATCTTCAAGTTAGTGTTGATTTATTGTCCGTTTGCGTATGCTTCCTTTCAATGCTGTAGATTCCTGTACCTAACGAAACCTACTTTACCACGATCGGTTGATATATGTCGATTTTATGACATCTTGTTTACAAGCCAAAAAAGTTTAATGTACAAGTAAAATCATGGAACAAAGAGTTGTTATTAAATTTAACGCAAAATTCGGTAAAACTGCGTCGGAAACGCCGTCGCATGAAACGCCACGCCCGTCGCATGTGTACGGCGATGATTGTTTTAATCGCTAGAGGATGAAAATCATGACGAAATGCCAATTTTACTTCGCACTCCCGAAATGATCGAAAAAGTTCGCGATTTTGTAGCAAGTGACCATAACGCTTCACTAAAAATGACTGAGGAGGCTTTGAATATCGGCAGAGAAACGATTCGACTCATTCTTCACAAGGATTTGGGTAAAACAAGGGTGTGTGCAAAATTTGTTCCAAACATCGTTAATTGTGCGTGAACTTTTGGCCCGAAACGAAGTCTGTGTGAACAACCACCCCCATATTCACGATATTTAGTCCCTTGTGACTTCGCCTTCTCCCCAAAATTATTATTAAAGTTGAAAGGGTGTTTTTTTGAAGACATTCAGACCATCCAAACAACTGCGACGCATACTTTGGAGGCTATTCCACAAAATGAGCTGAACAAGCATTTGAACCACTATTGAATCGATGTAACAAATGTATCGAAGCGAGAGGGAGAATAATTCGAATAATAGTTATTAAATTATTCGTTTTAATCACATTTGCCCGAACCGGTACGGATACTTAATGGGCGCGCTGTGTAGTTCGTATTTGAAAAAGACAATTGTTATACATACAATTTTAAATATAATAGAAATATGGATATTAATGTTAGTTTGTTTATTTAATTCTCTTTGTTATTCCATTACCTCAAACTATCCAAGTTGCTTTTATCTTTTCTATTATTTAATTTGCTCCCTTAAAAACTTTCAGTATACCCTCGTAAAGATGCTTAATAAATCTTTTAATTTTTTGTTTTATTTTAAACGCTTCATCGAAAATACGTCCTTCATATTTCGACACCTACTGTTATGAGAGAATGTTTCGTATCCAGAGCCAAAATAAACAGACATGCTAATTACAGAAATTTGGCCTGGTGATAGAAAAGCTTTACATGTTTCTGTTGTAATTCGGCGAAAAAGCACATAAAGATCAAGCATGTCGACCTCTTTCCATCACACCCCACGCAGCAAGCAACCCGTGCCACCGACGAGGCACCGGTCATCGTCCGCCGTCCGATCTGGATCTAATTCCTACGGAAGTAGGCCACGCAGCGTAGGTTATTACGGCTCCAACTCAAATCCGTACTCTGGATCTAGTCCCTACAGTTCCCCTTACAGTAATGGAACCGGATATTCATCCCTCAACAGTTACAACTCCAACTACGGGTCCAGGTTGTTGAGTTCGCGATAAAAGTGTTTTTTTGCTCACTTGCTCACGTGCCTTTTTAGCTATCAGAGTCCTTACTTCCCCAACGGATACAGAGGTGCCAGTGGTGCCGGGGGATACGCCAGCTTGACCATACCCGCTAAGGCGCTCTCCAGCGTCAATGCTTTAACCCAAAACTATCCAAAATCATATGAAAACAATTATTTAAAGGTTAGCTCTTATGTGATGGCAATTCTGTATATTTTGGGACACAAATTACCTGCCAGGGTGTAACAAAAGTACTTACGTTTTTGACTCGAAGACTTTGTAAACTCAATGAGAAAAGATGACTGATTTTTTTACGCTTGTGGTTCTTATTAGGAATTAAACTTCCTATCGTCTATAGTGATTCTACAGTTTATGAGTTTATATTACATTCTAAGAGTTTATCCTGCACCCTATCATTAAAGTGTAAACTTACGGAAAAGGCTAACGTCAACATTATTTATTTATTTTTTTCCTTTATTTGGGTTTTTCGCCATTATCTAAAACTCAAAAAATATCAAAAATACCTGTTCTTATTTAAAGAAAGAATCACTGGGTAAAAACAAAAAACCAAACTGGGTAAAAAAAACCCAAATAAAGAAAAAAAAATATATGAACACACCACAATCATTCAGACATTACTTAACATTATTTATTGCCACCATAAACATTCAGTTCTTCTATTGGAACCTACACTCTCTCTGGTGAACATTTCTTCGAGTTTAGTGTTATTTACTTGTTAAAAAATCCCCTGAAAGTTTCTGCTGTAGAATCTGTAGTTGCTCTTAACCGTCGAGAGACACACTACTGCTGTATGATAAGTATCTGTCCTGGAGCAGAGATGGCGCTGCTAGTATTTAAAAATAATCTTTTTCGTAAACATAACCTTTCACAACAATATGAACGCTTCTAAACTTGGCACTGTCCTTGTGTCTCAAAATATCGAGTGGCCTATATCACCATCCTGCAATTCCTCTCTTATACACTCTTCGATTTGGTTTTAAAAGAATGACAATGGAAGAAGATCTAGACGCGACCTTTCCAGGGGAAACAGCTACAGAGAACGGTCCGCTTCCAGGTCAATGGGATCGTTGCCAGGAAGCGGAATGGGACCCAGATCCATCAGCCTGACCTCGCTCAATTCTGAAGGATACTTCGTAAGCATTAGTCGAAAATCTTATTTTTTTCTTCACTGAAAAGAAATGGTGTTTTGCATTTTGTTATTTCTAAAGTTTTCCATATTTGTTTCTAAGATTTTAACATCTGTTTCTTTTTTAGAGTGGTTCAGAACGAAGCAGTAGATCGAGGATAAGTAGTTTAGCTGACATAAGAAACGAGAACGGTGAAATAGACTATAAGAAATTGTACGAGGATCAACTAGTGGAGAACGAAAGGCTTAAAGACAAACTGAGAAAGTCGGACGAGGAATTGCGAGATACCAAACAGACCTTAGAGAAAATTAATGTTGTGGTAAGTTGTTTTATTATAAAACAAATACAATACGAGCCCCACCCATCCTTTCAATTGGAGGGCACGCGTTTCATCTCTTGATGTCCGGACTGTTCAGGGAAGAGTCTCTTCTCTCCTGAAGAGTCTGAACATCAAGAGACGAAATCTGTGCCCTCCAATTGAGGGGATAAATGGGGCTCGTCTCCAGTCAAGCAACTAATAAAATGCTCATCTAGACGGAGACGCAGGTTATGTGTTCCACATGAGATTGTGGAACCCAACGGTGTATGACACTACTACACTGTATATATATTATATATATATAAGGTGTACAGGAAAGTTCTGTCCATTCCGGTTACAAGTTTCAACACGTATGAGCATATTCATTTGACGCATATTTGGCTCGCTCTTTTTATCTTTAGCCAACATTTTAAGACCTACAAACGTCATTTTTTCTGACTGTTTTCTTATTCAAAGTTTAAAATCCCCTTTAAAACTTTTTTCATTTACTGCAATACTTTTTTCTAACGGGATAATGTTGATTATAGACTATTCAAGTTAATATACTGTATGTATTTCTTTAAAAATAGGTTTATTATTGTTTACACCGAATCCTGCTGAATTATTTTGATACAGTCATGTTTAAGGTTATTCAGAAAATACTATGCTATTTCACTCTAAACATTTTCATTATTCCACTTTCAAAAAACTTTTTCAAGTACCATTTCATAACGTCACGTAAAGAAAAGACTTTAGTTGACAAAGAGGTTTGCGGAGAACGGAATTAATAATAGTCTACTGGTACAAAGTCAGGAATATATGCCGGACGAGGTAACATCCCAACCAAGTTATAATAATTTCTGGCGAGTGGCCAAATATGTATGTTGTCAAGTAATGTAAAGAAGGAACAGATATATTCGCGTTTCATTCATTTTTTTTTCTCTCTGATCATTCCCCATGATGTATTTTTTAAAGCTGTATACAGGGTAATTTAAGCCCATGGCTTTATTTAAAAAAATCACAATATTTCATGTAAAAGTATCAGACTTTTCATTCTCCCCTTGTATTCTTCTGTTACATTATTCAAACTTATTTAAGCATTATTTTGTTAATGTTTATTTTTGGGATAGAAAAATCGAAAAATAATTAACGCGTAGAACATAATGGTATGGCAGGAATATTGCCAGACGTGAGTCATTTTTTATTGGGAAAAAAATATTCAGAACGATCTGGTTATTTTTGGCGCGGATTTGTTTACAAAGGTAGTTCCTGAATTTGGTGACCAAGGTTAAGTACATAAATTATTGTGCTATATTGTTTTTTTTATGGCAGATTATATTCATATAGAAAATAGAATGGGCCTACTGTAGAGTTACGAAAAAGATACTCTCGATTTTTTCTCCTTCCTGTTGTACTGCAGCTTGTAGGTGAGGTTTAACCTCTTTCAACATTTGCGATCATCGAGATCGATCTCCGGTAGTTCACCATATGTTCTTACATTGTCCTGCCACCGTGTCTTTGACCTACCCCTCTGTCTGTTACCCCCTTTTCGTGCCTCCATGATTCTCCTTGGCTTTCTGGCAGTGTTGCCCATCTGAGTCCCTGACCTCGCGAAGCCTACAATATCCACCTTGAGTCCGAAGTTGTACTTAAGCCTCCAATTTCCATTATCATTCACAGCAGCAAAAATTCTGCCGGGTAATCTAACTTTAAGTCTTTTTTAGGGAAGATTGCAGGGACTAACTCATATGTTTTCGTTTAATTTGCTCCCAGAGAAGTAAATTAGCCGTCAACTTCAATATTGTCATTGTCAATTGTCCAGTTCGGTTCTCTTCTTTGATTAGTTCTCGTTTCCATCACCTTTGTTTTGTTTATATTTATTTCTAGACAGACCAGCTCTTTTGGCTTTCACCTGTATTTCAACATAGGTTTTTCTTAGTTATCATTTCAATCGTGGTAATGCATTTAAGTTATCTGAGTACTCCACTATCTGTTTCCCAATGAACACATGACCTTAAATTGACATCTCACATATGAAGGTAATAAAATTTTACGTAAATTTGACATAAAACTGACTCTGCATAATCGTAATATGACATCATGACATATGACATTATGCTGATATAATATGTGACTCTCGTATAATGTCATAACTATGACTTAGATTTTACGTCCTTAGATCTTATGTAATATTTATATCATACGGTGACGTAAAAATGTCAAAATAAAAAAGTCACTATATTCTGTACTATTTAGGTAAAAAATAAATCATTCTATTACATAAGTCATTTTGTATCAAAATTCACTTTTTCCTCAGTGCTCTGCTTTAAAAGTACTAGGCTACTTGAAAAGTTCACTGAGCGACATCTATAGAACAGTAAAAGAACTGTATAATCTACTACATTTTAAAGTTTCATCCCTCATGTGAACATATATGAAGTTTCAAGTCGATCTGTCAATCCATTTGTACAAAAACAGCAGCTTAAAAAACTTATCAGTGTTATTTTTTAAAATGGAAAATATTGAAAATCGTACAGTGATTAAATTCTTTGTAAAAAGTGTTTAAAAGTGATGGAAATTCATAGTGAAATGGTAAATGTATTAGGGGAATCTGCTCCTTCAAAAACAAGTGGTTTGTAAGTGGGCAGGTGAGTCTCAACGTGTTCGTACAAATGAAAAATGATCCTCGTTCTGGACGTCCAATAAGTGCAACTGCTGAAGAAATAATCCTATACATGATATGGTTATGGATGACAGACAATTGACTTTGAGTGAAATTGCTAAGGCCATGGATATCTCAACTGAACCGGTATTTCATATTTTGAAAAAGGAATTGGGCTTGAGAAAGTTATGTGCAACAGACTTGCACCTTCTAACTAATATTTGGATCATTTTCGAAGGAAAAGAGTGGATTTTAAACGTCGTTTTGTAAGTATGGATGAAACTTGGGTTTACCACCATGACCCTGAACGGCGATAACAAACCGCAGAGTGGACTGAGCCCGGTTGTTCAGCTCCGAAGCAGCCAAAGATGTCAAAATCAACCAAAAATGCAAAAGGCTTTTTGTGAATTGATTACCTTTAAACCGGTAAAACAATAACAGAACAATATTTCACATATGTTCACATGAGAAATAAAACTTTAAAATGTAGTAGGTTATACAGTGAACATGGATGGACAGGATGCAAAAATTCGTGAGGAAACCTGGTTTAGCAAAGAAAACAATAATTTTTCATCAAGACAATGCACCGGCTCACAGGTGTTCTGGCAATGACCAAATTGAAGGAGTTACACTACAAATTGTTGGAGCATATACCAGATCTGACCGGCCCCCCTTTCACTTTCATCTGTTCCCAAACCTCAAAAAATGCCTACGTGACAAGCGTTATTCATAAGATGAAGGAGATATAACAGCCGTAGATGAGTATTTTGAAGGACTTCCAGAGAATCACTTCAGAGATGGAATAAATTAATTGGAGAACCGCTGGAAAAAATGTATTGAGCTTAAGGGACAATATATGGAAAATCATTTTTTCAGCTATAAATTTCTTTTTATCACTTCCACTTTGCGAACTTTTCAATTAGCCTGGTTATTCATTTTATTCCATGACATCGTCAGTGAACTTATCGTTTAATGCTGGTGGAATTTTTACTTCAAGGTGCCAAAACAATGTTCCATTACATATCGACTTTGTGCCAGCCTTAAATTGTAATTTATTTGGCTCTTCGACAAAAAATTTTTTTTTACGAATATTTAAAAAAACTTTGAAATAGCATACATTTGCATATGCGCAGATGTAGATACGGATCTGAACCCCCAGACCTGAACACGATGGCAAAAAAATATTTGATTATTTTTTTGTTTGTTAATTTAATTATTTTGTTTTATTTTTAATTACGTTACCCCATTAATTTTATTAAATAAATGAATAAAACAATAAAATACGGTTAATAAAATAAAAAATAATTTAAAACTGAAATATCGTCACAAATGGAGGTTGAATTATCTCATTTATTTTATAATTATGTCTCTATTCACGTACGATTCTTATACCTTTACGAATTTTCGTCGGTGGATGGCGCTAGATGCTTCAACTCACTTGTTGAATTCGATATAAATCGAATAAAAACTGTTCATTTACGTACAATTTATGGTTAGGAATTGGGAACATTTCCATCACTCGCCTTATTCACCAGACATTGCCCCTTCCGACTACCATTTATTTCGATCGATGCAAAGCGGATTATTGGAATAGCACTTCAAAAATGATGAAGAAGCGAAAAATTTGGGTGGATTTGTCGATCGCTTCTAAAAATATTGAATTCCTCAAACATCTAATCCAGTTGTTGCCCGAAAAGTGGGAAAATGTCATAGCCTATGTTTTTATGTTGATTTTATGAACCAAAAAATCGGAAAAATTAATAGTGTTAATAATTAAAACTCACAATATATTCAAGATATTTGGCCTCGCGACCATTCTCAAAGAAAAAATAATTCTGGAACCTTATAGAAAGCTTGTTTATTTATCAAAAAGTAGAGACATGACTCCAAACGTTATTGGCAATTTTAGGCAAAGATTTTTTTAAGACCTCCTATGTAAAAGACTCATTTTTTTCAGACAAGTAAAAATTCTTTATCCGAATTGGAGAAAAGGGAGCGGCGGGCTATGGAACGAAAGCTGAGCGAGATGGAAGAAGAACTAAAGGTAACTATTCGGAGAGAAGCGTGTACAGAACGGTAAATCATAGTACGTCGGTATTATCGAGCCTGAAGCGAATATGGTTATAGCAGTTTGCAAAATGCTTGACTCGCAAGTTGCATCAGACGTTTTTTGTACTGCTTGTTTTTTTCCAAACCCCTTAGGTTTTTCCGTAGAGTAGAATGACGTACATCTTATTTTCTCAAATAATACCCCCCTAACATTTTCCAGATACTTTTACAAAAATGAACTTTTCTCTGTGAACTCTTCATCTTCACTATCACTGAGTACGTTTCTTTTTGCCCTAAAAAATATATTGGATTGTTCAGAAAGTCAAAAGTGTTTTTAATATACGAAAATAGAGTGAAAAGTCATATACTTTTCTGATAGATGACGGTGCCATCGCGGAGGTGATTGCTTCTTCGCATTTCATTGTTCATACGGAATATTCTGAGTTTCGATGTGGTCGAAATAGCACGAGAGATGCTTCGTGCTCAAGACGACCCGTCAGTCATTTCTGAGGCAATGGTCAACAAAATTGAGTTTGTTAACATGATGGACGAACGCGTACGAAACATGTATGCACCAAAAATATGGACAGCCGTGTTTAGGCATGTATAAACGCAATCCGAATGAATTTCTGCCGATAGTTCGTGACTATTAATAAAACTCGGCCTCGTCACTACATGCAGGAAACAAAGGGATAGGCAAAACAGCGAGTTTTGTCCGGTGAATATGCCTCGAAGAAAGCGAAGACACTAACATCGACAAAAAGATCACGGGCACTGTTTTCGGAAACTTACAAGGCATTATCTTCATTGACTATTTCGAAAAATAAAAAAACAACAATCATATGGGAGTATTATGCTACATTGTTTGTTAAATGTCTAAGAGTTTATAAAAAACGCCTCCATTGCATCCGCCCATTCGTCTTCCTAACGTTGACTTTCACCTTTATTTCATCATAAGTCTCTCTTAATGATCCTTTCCAGTGAACCCATGACCTTACATTGACATCACACGTAGGTCTTTGGCGAAACGTCGTGACTCTTCACAAAATCAACGGATCGACATCAGGAACGATTTAGAAACAATATATTATATATATATATATATATATATATATATATATATATATATATATATATATATATATATATATATATATATATATATATATATATATGTGTGTGTGTGTGTGTGTGTGAAGAAATAGTCCATAAACTGGATTGGGAACAGGATGGTATAAAGAACAACGGTGCAAACTTAAATCATCTTAGATTTACAGATTTCCACCCTATTTTCCGGATTTAGCCCCCTCCAATGTATTTCCTTTTTCAAACATGAAACCATAGCTGACTGGACAGAAATTCACATAAAATGAAGAGATCATCGTGGAAACAGATGACTATTTTGCAGAGTTGGGCGAGTTATACTTCTAGGAGGGCATGAACAAGTTTGAATCGTCAGGCGAAGTGTATCCAAAGTAAAGAGAGACTACGTTAAAAAATAAATCGATTTTCGATTCTATTTAAAAAGTATCTGACCTTTCACTCTACCCTAGCAGCGAGCGGAAGCGATATCACTCCCGAAACTTCGCATTTACCTGATTCCAGACCAAGTGAAAATAGAAAAATACGATTTTGGATAGGCAAATGCCCTAAAATATATTTATTTACTAGTTTTTAACACTATACTTGAAAGTGTTTACAATATCACCTCGTAAGGGGAGCCAGTAGACATTTTCATGGTGTATTTTAATATACACAGTATGTCGGAAAAATAAGAGAACTTTTTTAATTTAAAGAAAACTACTTGCGCCATCTATTGAAACAACATATAACCTGGAAGCTGTGTATCTTCTGTATAAAACGAGACTGTCATTAGAATCGATCGACGAATTGTCAAGTCATAGCCCTTAAAGTGACAGTTCCTTTTGCCACCTCGTCACAAAAACCCGATGAAACAAAGAGCTTAACATCAAATTTTGATTCAATCTCGGGAAAACGTTTACAGAAACATTTGAATTGGTGAAAAAAGTTTATGGCGATGATTGCTTTCTCCGTACACGTATGGTCGAGTGGTATAAACGAATCCAGAACGGTCGTGATTCTTAAGAAGACGACCCAAAGCCAGGCCGGCCAAAAATCAAAAATCAGAATGAATTCGTTCCACAGAGTTAAAATATCGCTAGTGAGTATTATTTGGGTGTTAAGGAGCGTTTGTGGAAGAGAATCGTTCGAGTGAGGATCGAATGTCGAACGCCGGGACGTTGATTTTTGTAGCACCATCTCACAGGACGTTCGTGATTTTTTGGCGAAAAAAACAAGACTGCGTGTATCAACATCCTCCGTGTTCGCCTGATTTATCTCCATGTGGTTATTTCCCGTTTCCGACACTCAAACTGGACATGAAGGAACGTTTTATGAGACTGTTATAAAAGTTAAAGAAGCCGTGACGAGGGAAATTGAAGCGATATAAGATGTCAAGAAAAATATCATCGAACATGAAAGTTACGAAACGTGTTATCAAAAAACATTAATACAAAACGCATTGTCTTATATTTGGTTTTGGTCAGTTTATTATCTATTCTGTATATAATAATAACAGAATTTATTATCCAACACAATAAACGTAGCATAAAAATGTGTATCTATTTGTATTTAAGATATGCTAATTTTGAGTTTGATTCAAGTTTGATTACTGGGCGTTGCCCTTTTTTTTATTCGCCAACTTGGAAGTATTTTAATTTGCGTAATATGGCAAAACCTTTCGAACAATCCAATATATTAAGTTTAAAAATTTTGTTATAACAATAATTGTTTTATCAGGGTGTTCTGTAAGTTCGTGCGTTTTTTGAAGCAAAATTTCTAATGTGAATTTTAGTAAAGCCCTGTATATTTATTTTCGAATAAAACACCATTTGATTCGATATTTTGAAGACATTTTTCGTCAAGTTCTTCGATTCCGTATTATAAAAAAGATGGTGATTCGATGGCATCAAGTCTGGAAAATAAACTGGTTGTGAAAGTATCACTTTCGATTTCCAGCAATGCGCAGATCTTACAACAATGATTTAATTCAGTTGCAACAGAACCTTCTCTTGTCTCTCTAAATACGAACAGAACTTTATGATCGAGTGAACATTCGTCTTTGCTGTTCATGTGGATGATGCTGTTAATGGGCATTGAAATGCCCCACAAGCTTTTTTCTGTTTCACAACCAATGAACTTACAGGAACTTACGAATCACCCTTTAAGAACTACAGAATTTAAATTTTATACAAAATAGGGTCTCGCTCAACGAAGAAGGCGATGACCTTATTTCGTGACGACGTGAAACGTACTCAACCCTAAAGATAATCATTCTTGATATCATCTAACCAGAACAAGACCTATCATCAATTAATACTAGACATATAAGTTTATCTCTGGAACTAAAGAAATCACCCAACTTAATGACCGACTGTTTCTAGCAATTGCAAAAATTGAAAGCCGAAAACGAAAGGCTAAAGGCTGACAACCGGTCTTTGACCCGTGTGATCAACAAACTGACCAATTCGGCAAGACAATAGGTAACCCACCGCCTGAGCAAACGCCACAGCTGTTCAAAGTTTTCGTTTTTCTTGTTTTTTTTTTTTTTCGTTTTGTCTTGCGTCATCGCTGCCTCTATCATTTCGCTCTTAACTATGCCTTCTGATAACCGCGCGGAACCACTGCTGCTTCCTGTTTCCTTTGCACATAACAGAATAACGCCCGGGAAACTAACACAGAAGGTAGATTGAAAAGTTTCCGAAATAACTAGAATATCTTCGCCGCTTTATTACTCATAAATGCTTTGTAAACTTATAACAAAAACTCTTTTGGGTGTAGGGTTAGAATAAACATTTCTGAAGAAGAATAAACGTGCATATAATGATTTACCAAATCACTTTTACACTTCTCGACGCGCGTTTCGCTAACTATGTTAGCATCATCAGGATCTAAGGTTCAATCATCTCCTGGTAAAGCTTTAACAGGAAACTAACATCGAGAAATTAAAAAACGTGATTTAGTTTTTGGCGTTTCGCTAACCATGTTAGCATCATCAGGAAATGATTCAATCTCAAGAGTGAATCATCTGTTGATGCAGCTAACATGAAACGCGTGTCTAAAAATTAAGAAAAAATAAAGTGATTTAGTGTTTGGTGTTTCGCTAACCATGATAGTATCATCAGCATCTCCTGATGCTGACGTGAAAGGCGCGTCGAGATATTAAAGAAGTTAGATTTGGTGTTTAGTGATAAACCTCTTAAGAGTTTAGCGTTTCACAACGAAGGTTCCAAAAAGAATATTAATTGTCCCTTTAAATTAATATATTTTTCATTTATCCCTGCGACAACTCTTCAAGAATTCGAAGACCATGATCGCTTTTAGTTTTATTTTTAAAATGCAATTCAAAATTGAGCTTCAAATTTATTTTTACTTCATCCAAAAACTATGCAAGTCTATAAAAAAAGTAGATGTCGCTTGCATCTAATTTTGATTTTCATAGAAGCCTACAAAATTACACATTAAAATAAAAAAATAATTTGGAGGCTATACCAATAACTCTTTTTTAAATTCAAGTTTCAATGCTGACTTTTGGAATTTTTCAAATAAAAAATTAAATAATTAACTTGAAAAAACCTGAGATAGCAAAAGATCCCTCCTATAGGCCATTTTAATTTGTTTAACCCTGTATAAAGCAAGGCACAAAAGTAGTTACTTGATTATTAAAATAATGGAGGAGTGTTCGTACTTAGAAATCTCACTGACCTGAAGAAAAGCATACACACATAGTATAAAAAGGACAAAACACCTTTAGCACAAGCACCAATAGAGCAATTTTACAATTGTAAAAAAATAATTAGGTTAGAAAAATGCATTACGAAGAATCTTTGAGAATAACAGAAGAGGAAAGAGTGAAAATGATCATGAAGCAGATGATCATTGAAACAGGTCAGTAAGAGTACCTGCAAAAAGTTCAAAATCATTCCGCATCCCCCGAACTCACCCGATTTGGCTCCCTGGAACTACCTACCTGAAGATCCCCGGAAGAAAATGGAATTCGGATATAAAACTTGCCTTTACCATAATTAAAAGTCAACTTCGTCATGGCAGGAAAAGGTAAACTAACTCATCTGTGTGTTTTAAACGAATCTACAGGAAAACCAAGAGAACCTGAAGGACAGCAGACAAAATTTTTCAATCTACCTTCATACGCTCGTAGTGGTTTTCCGAGAGAAAAGACCATACCTAAGTAATGGATCTTGTATCAGAAGGCAGACATTAATATCCTACGATTTAAAATTTCTTTGTACACATCATTCTGCTTAGCAAGTATATCTTATCAGTAATCCTAACGCATCTGAGATGGAGTTAATCTTATTTGTTAATGCCATTGATTGTTTATTGTTTTGATTGAACGGTTGTGCTGTAGTTTTGAATGTTTTCTTACTGCTTCTTGTTTGACTGAAAACGGAACCGAGACATGACGTGAGAACTAACCAAGGCCAAAATTGTTTTTGTTTCAGAACTTGGAGAATCTGAAGAACGAAAACCAGAGACTAAAAGACGAGAACGGCGCCCTCATACGAGTCATCAGCAAGCTGTCCAAATAGCATAAGGCCTAACCGATATCATCCCCGTTTTAGTTTTTTTATATGTATTTTTTGCATTTTAAACGAGGAGCGAACCGTGACGATGCTTTCCCAAAAACTGAGAGTTTGGTTCGAGAAAGCACCAGTCTTGATACCAGCCCCTCTTTTTTTTCATTCATTCAAAACGTCCGGAAATGTATTTATTGTTTAGGTTTATTTAATTTTAAATGATTTTTTTTTGTACATTGAAGTATTAATTAATGATTATTGTACAGGGTGATCTTGGTCTGAATTGATTCACGCTTTCTGAGAGTTATATCGACACTGTGGGGTGTTTAATCAAGTCTAGTTAAAGATGCTTTGATATTATTACATGTATTTATTCATTTCACTATCCTGTCGCCTAGATTTAGTTACAGGCAAGGAAAACGTTAGTTTATGTTTCCTTCCAAGCTGATTTAATGTATGAACGATTCAAACTCGCTTGCGGAGACCAGTTTCGCTTACTTGTGATAGTTATTCTCTTTTTTCCTCCTTGTGATTTGACTTTTACTTTTTCTCCTGCCTTTTTTGCATTAACTATTTCAAGCATTTTATTTTTGGTTCGTTTTTTGTTTATTGTTCAAAATTGGCACGCTTGGTGACTTCTCCGTTTGATTATGCCTGTTTTGGTCTTTATCACGGCCTAAACGCGATTAAGGGTGATTTTCAAGGCACCGAATCAGCTTGAAGCGTCTCGACATACGATGCAGCCCAAGAGGCTTCTTCTGATTCGAAGTTACAAAAAAAAACTACCCTCCAGGATGGAAAAAATTCGATGCCAAACTTGTCAATGAATTAGAGCCAAGTAAAAAAGACTTTCTTAACCACATGTAACAATTCACCATTTCTACATGTGTGAACTGATTTAATTGTTATATAAAATAATGCTGTTGTTAGGATTGGACTCCTAAATGTTAACATTATTGCTGGATAAAAATGTCAATTACTATTGTTTACTTTTTATGTAAAATACTGTGTAAAAAAACTATATGATTTAGGATTTAAGGTATTTATAATAAAAAATACTGTTTGTAATTGTTTCGTTAGTCCGAAGTAAAAATTTATTTTTTCTGAATTACACACAGGGTTTCAGATAAACACTTTTCGATTTAGTGCCGTTTCTATACTTCACATATTTATTTTTTTTTAATTGAGGTTTATGCGTTTATCTGGAACACTGCGTACCGGGGTGTACAATGTTCGGTTCCTTGGACAGTGACACCTCGCTCTTGATATAATTTCTTGTATGTGGCAAACTCGTGCCTTGCTTGATGTTTGTTTATTATAAATATCTGTAATTTGTGTAAAGTATTTAAAGACGAAACGTTTGTTGTTAGAGGCTCTTAAATTATGTGAATATTGATTTTATATAGCTGATTATTACATTAAACATTTTTGAGACTTATCGAATGGTGTTTATATTAACCCTGGGAAGGGGTTCTCTTGTCTTAAAAAATCGATTCTTTAAACTATTGACAACATGGTGAATACGCCTGATATATTTCGTGGGGACTGGAACCTGGCAAAGAAAAAGTGTCTTCATTTGTTCAAATACGAATCTTTAACTTAATATTATTTAATGAGAATAAGAATCAATTAGATCTCTTTGGCATCATTCTCTATTAATCTTAAAAAAATGTTTTAAAAATGCGCACAGTCAAAAAGAAAGAACTGAAACTATTTTCAATCCAACAGTAAAAACTGCATCAAAAGTGCTTGATATCAAAAACACGTTGACAAGAAGGAACTGAGAACAGGGGAGAGATGTTTAAGTGTAAATTGGTAATCAGTGGTAATTGACCAATCATTTTCATTGATTCTGAAAATTTATGAAACTTGTGGTGTTTATGTTAAAAATCGATGAACAATTTTGGAATTCTTGACAATATGATAAAAGAACATAAATTAAATTAGAATGGAGGAAAAATAAATAAAAACGGTTGCGTTCAACTATATAAGGAGACTCGAAAAGAATTATTACCCTAGAAATGAATAAGGATATTTAAAATGATTAATACATATGTCCAAATAAAACCATATATAATTAATTGAATAGAAAAGTAATTTAACAATTCTTGACAACATGGTGAAGGTGCCTGATAAATGTCGCTGGACAGGAAAAATGTAAAAGAAAACTAGCATCACATGAGGTTCGCACTTCTCTTTATTTTATCAACAATAACAGGAGGCTCCAAAAGGACAATTATTCTTGACTTTGAAAAGTGCAATATAACCTTTTAAAATGTATGATACATTTGTAAATAATCAAAAAATATATTGGTAAGATTATAATT
This sequence comes from Cosmopolites sordidus, assembly GCA_031761425.1. Classification (NCBI taxonomy): domain Eukaryota; kingdom Metazoa; phylum Arthropoda; class Insecta; order Coleoptera; family Curculionidae; genus Cosmopolites; species Cosmopolites sordidus. Next base: position 144,363 of record JARFXV010000306.1, read on the forward strand.
AAAACGAAAGAATAACTTATAGTATGATTGTTAACCATCATAATTAATCCTCTTACTGTTATGATGCAATTTATAAGGAATGAATAAACAAACAAAAGGGGGCCATTTATCCACCAGAAACCTGTAATAGACGCAATATTTATTTGTGGCGCTATCTATTGTTATATAGCTTAACAATAACGTACGGCACACTTGCCAAAACAGGGTCATCTATCCACCAGAAACCTGTAATAGCCGCAATATTTATTTGTTGTGCTATCTATTGGTAGATAGCTTAACAACAACGTAGGGCAGACTTGCCGCCATCTACTGACAAATAGCCAACCTATGTTTGCATGTTCACCTTACCCCATCTATTGACAGATAGCCGAACGCTTTACGCCATACGCTGTAAATAGCACTATCTGAGGGATGGTAGCTTAGAATAAAGTTATTTCTCGCCTGGTGCCATCTATTTCATAATATCCAAACAAAACCGATATTCCAACCTGGCCTCATCTATGAGCAACTACACTACCTAATATAAATTAAAATTATTTTGTAGACGATAAGGATATAAAAATTGATCTTAATCCATGTTGTATCGTTTAATGAAAAAGATTTTAAACTAAAACAAAACACAATTACATATACATATATTCATAATTTTTTTAATAACAAATTAACAAATATTATATAGAAAAGTTGGAATTTCTACAAAGAGAAACAATACTGATAAAAACATTTAATATTACAGGTACATTTGGAAATATAATGCGTAATGTAACGCACTTATTGTTTAAATAAATTGTAACTGTTTTTATTCTGACTAATACCATGAGTACCTTTTAAAGGCTCGGTAAATTAATTCTGGAAAATTTATAGTGTCTCAGAAACAAAATACAGTATATATATATATACTGTCATATATATATATATATATATATATATATATATATATATATATATATATATATATATATATATATATATACATATATATATATATATATATATACATATATATATATATATATATATATATATATATATATATATATATATATATATATATATATATATATATATATAAATATATATATATAAATATATATATATATAAATATATATATATATAAATATATATATATATATATATATATATATATATATATATATATATATATATATATATATATATATATATATATATATATATATATATATATATATATATATATATATATATATATATACTGTCCACTGGACCAGCGTGGCAGATTACGTTTCAACGCCCCAACATGGCTTTACAATTTCAAACACGGCCCTCATTCATTGGAAGTCAAGGGACCTGCCCCAAGACAGAAGGTGCTAGAAATCACCGAGTTAGATGAGGCTGCCAGTGGACTTTGGACATTGCAACACTTAGTAATCAGACAATGAAAACGTTGAACGACTGCAAGAACTGTTGATCGAGTTTGACAGTATACATTGGGACATCATAGGGCTATGTGAAACACGAACAAAGGGCAAAGAGCTAACCAAACTGGAAACAACTGGTCACATTCCAAGATAATATCGAAAAGAATATTGAAAATACTGAATGACGCATAACCAAGAGAGCAAGCAGGATTCAGATGTGGATTCGGTACAATGGATCATATCCAGATTGTCCAACAAGCCCTAGAAAGGCGCAATGAATGCCACTGTGCTTGGCTTTTATTGACTATGAAAAGGCATATGAGTCCATATCAAAGCAAGCCATAATGGATGCACTCGGGATACGAAGAATGGACGATGTGGTGGAATTGGATTTCTCATTAACCGAAAGTTGAAGTTGAAAGTTGCAAAGTTGAAAGTTGAACGTAAAATGTGAAAGTATATCTGACCGGCTAGCCCAAAGCGTCATTCAACTGAATAAACAGTTTAAGCTTCAAGTCATCCAAGCTTATGCACCAACTATAAGCTATAGTGATGAGGAAATTGAGATATTTTATGATGATGTAGCCCAGCTTCTAGACAACAAGAAGTGCAGGTACAAATTTCTGATGGGAGACTTTAATGCTAGAATTAGAAAATCAAGAACACATGAAAATGCAACTAGCCCATATGGAAATTGTGAGCATGACAGTAGAAGTGACAGATTGGTTGATTTTGCGGAAGAACAAGAACTGTATATTATGAACTCATTTTATGAGAAAAAATCAGCAAAAAATGAACATGCAAAAGTCCAACTGGTCTCACAAGTAAAATTAACTGCATCATGTCAAACGATAAACATTATTTTATGTATTGTACTGTCCTTAACGAGCAAAGGTTAGGATAAGATGTCGAAGAGAACGTACAAGAATGGTAAAATCGAAGAAAGGCAAAATAAATTCTAGGAAGCTGCTTCAGAGAGGCAGCTGTTTTGAAAACGAAACATGGACACTTACATCACAATCAATTCAAAGACTTCGGGTAGCACAGAGGGGAATGGAAAGGTGTATGCTTGGCATTACAAAGCGGGACAGAAAGATCTGCATATGGATCAGAGAACAGACGAAAGTATACGACATCATTGCAAAGGTGAAGGAATTGAAATAGAGGTGGGCAGGCCATATAGCGAGGCGATGTGACAACAGATGGACCAAAGCAATCCTGGGATGGATACGGCTCGATCATAAGCGTCCACGAAGAAGACCTAAAACACGATGGATCGATGACATCATCAAGTATATTGGACCCGAATGGCAGAAGAAAGCTCAGGACCGCGCGAGTTGGAAGCATGCTAGGGAGGCCTCCATCTTGCAGTGGATCGACAATGGACGAATGATGATGATGATATATAAATAATATATTAATAAAGCTTGGATTAAAAGAACGTTTAGATATAATTTAGTGGAAGAATAACATAGGCAATTTTATATCTTTTTTTTATGCATTTTAGAAAATTAGATTTTAAACAAATATTTTAAATAGCAAGTGGTGCATGTGAAATTTAATTGTGCAGAAAACCAAGAGAGTTAATGGAAGAACATTGGATTAGTGGATAATAATAAAATAGTTTGATAAGCAAAATAAAACCAAGTCAGATTATGTCAATAGGAAGTGGAAGTAGACTGAAAAAGTGTTACAAATAGTGTATCAGTAGAGAACCACTAAAAATAGCTGAAATAATATAGCTATCAAGATAAATTGAGAAAATAAAAGAGCTGGAATGTAAAATAATTCCTGGGCTGGTAAAGTTCGAATCCAACTAATGATTTAGCCTTGCGGCATTCGCACTCCCTTCGAAGGGAACATTGACTTATCCCAGATACCTCAAGTATCAACAGGATTAAGCTCTGTGGGGGTCTTTTCCATGTTATCAGACCACAGGGATCCTATTCATAAACCATAATATTACTAGAAAATACGGACTACATAATAATTCAACATATATTACTTAAATTGAGCAGTTGCATTGTGTATTATAAGAACCTTTAGGTTTTATTTAGACGGCAATTCTAAGTTGTACCTATGGATAGAATTTAGTAGGATTGTAGAGGCGATGTAATTAAAGTTTTAAGTAGTAAGTTTGAGAATCTGTTTATTGAGATTTGACTGAGAGATGTTGCAGTTATATCTGAACGATAAATCATTTGACAACATTCAAAATCAATCAGAAAATTTAGTAGTCAACTATTCAAATTTAAAACACACAATTTTAATAAAAAGTTCATCGTGCTAACTTAGAAATTAAAAATGGCAAAACATCATAAAAAAAACACCAATCAAACATTTGATTGTTAAACATTTTTTTTATAAAAAATATATTATATAAAGTTATCTAAAGTCTGGACAGGCTTTATCGGTCTCTTCGATGACAACGTAAACATGATCAATCAAAAATAAACAAACAGCAGCTGGTCATCTAAATATAAAGTGTACAATCTTATGCCCTTGCTAAACAACCAGTTTCCAGTGTCCAACCAGTGTCTTCAACCAGTTTCATTATAGAACATTCATTCCAATCATTTTGGTCTTTGCATCAACTGAACGGTCGTTCATTTTATTTGTCGCTGTCGCCAGAAAAAAAGTATAGAAAGGTGAGGGAGGGGGAGAATGTAACCTGTGGTTCAGAATGAAGGGAAAAAATACAGAGAAAGGGAATAGAAATTACAAAGCCCAAAGGCAAAAGGTAAAATTGATCGAAGAAAGAAAAGGTGGAATTTAAAAAATGTACTGCAAGAATTAGAAACCAAATACAATAAAAATGAGTGTTTATAAAAGCAAGGAAAAGTGACCTTAATGAGAAAAAACAGTAGTTAGATGGAAACAATATTTTGAGGAAATACTGAAAGAAGCTTTAAAGAGCTTGATGACATGATACGGAATTAGAAACTGTGAAACAGGATAAAATACAAAGCTCGATGAAAAAATACTAAGTCATCGTGGACAAGTAAAATCAGAGTGGACAAGTTGAAAGATGGTAATTACAGTCTTTCTGGTCTCTACACCAACAAAACGATCGTTCAGTTTATTTGCTACTGTTGCCAGAAAAAAAAACAAATAAACAAAGAAGAGGGTGGAAGAGAATGTGACCTGTGGTTCAGAATGAAGACCCACAAATGAAGACAAAAAAAGGACAAAGAAAGGGAACAGAAATTACAAAGCCCAAAGGCAAAAGGAAATTACAAAGCCCAAAGGCAAAAGGTAAAATTGATTAAAGACAGAAAAGGTGGAATTTAAAAAATGTACTGCAGAATTAGAAACAAAATACAATAAAAATAAGTGTTTACAAAAGCAAGGAAACGTGACCTTAAGGAGAAGAAACATTAGTTAGATGAAAACAATATTTTGAGGAAATACTGAATGAAGCTTTAAAGAGCTTGATGGCATGATAAGGAATTAGAAACTGCGAAACAGGTTAGGATACAAAGCGCGATCAAAATTAATAAGTGAGCATGGGCAAGCGGAATCATAGTGGACTGTTGAAAGATGGTAATTCCAGTCGTTCTGGCCTCTACACCAACAAAAAGATCGTTCAGTGTATCTGCCACTGTTGCCAGAAAAAAAACAAACTAAAGAAAGAAGAGGGAGGAGGAGAATGTGACCTGTGGTTCAGAATAAAGGCTTACAAATGAAGACATAAAAGGACAAAGAAAGGGAACAGAAATTACAAAGCCCAAAGGCAAAAGATAAAATTGATTGAAGACAGAAAAGATGGAATTTAAAATATGTACTGCAGAATTAGAAACAAAATACAATAAAAATGAGTGTTTACAAAAGCAAAGAAACATGACCTTAAAGAGAAGAAACATTAGTTAGATGGAAACAATATTTTGAGGAAATACTGAATGAAGCTTTAAAGAGTTTGATGACATGATAAGGAATTAGAAACTGCGAAACAGGTTAGGATACAAAGCGCGATAAAAATTAATAAGTGATCATGGGCAAGCGGAATCATAGTGGACAAGTTGAAAGATGGTAATTCCAGTCATTCTGGTCTCTACACCAACAAAACGATCGTTCAGTGTATCTGCCACTGTTGCCAGAAAAAAAACAAACTAAAGAAAGAAGAGGGAGGAGGAGAATGTGACCTGTGGTTCAGAATGAAGACTCACAAATGAAGACAAAAAAGGACAAAGAAAGGGAACAAAAATTACAAAGCCCAAAGGCAAAAGGTAAAATTGATTGAAGAAAGAAAAGGTGGAATTTAAAAAATGTACTGCAAGAATTAGAAACCAAATACAATAAAAATGAGTGTTTATAAAAGCAAGGAAAGGTGACCTTAAAGAGAAAAAACATTAGTTAGATGGAAACAATATTTTGAGGAAATACTGAATGAAACTTTAAGGAGCTTGATGGCATGATAATGAATTAGAAATACAAAATGCGATGGAAAAATAATAAGTCATCATGGGCAAGTGGAATCACAGTGGATACGTTGAAAGATGGTAATTCGAATCGTTCTGGTCTCTACACCAACAAAACGATTGTTCAGTTTATTTGCCACTGTTGCCAGAAAAAAAAACAGACTAAAGAAAGAAGAGGGAGGAGGAAAATCTGATCTGATCTGAATGAAGACAAAGAAGGACAAAGAAGGGAACAGAAATTACAAAGCCCAAAGGCAAATGGTAAAATTGATGGAAGAAAGAAAAGGTGGAATTTAAAAAATGTACTGCAAGAATTAGAAACCAAATACAATAAAAATGAGTTTTTATAAAAGCAAGGAAAGGTGACCTTAAAGAGAAAAAACATTAGTTAGATGGAAACAATATTTTAAGGAAATACTAAATGAAGCTTCAAAGAGTTTGATGACATGATACGGAATTAGAAACTGTGAAACAGGATAAAATACAAAGCTCGATGAAAAAATACTAAGTCATCGTGGACAAGTAAAATCAGAGTGGACAAATTGAAAGATGGTAATTACAGTGGTTCTGGTCTCTACACCAACAAAACGATCGTTCAGTTTATTTGCTACTGTTGCCAGAAAAAAAAACAAATAAACAAAGAAGAGGGTGGAGGAGAATGTGACCTGTGGTTCATAATGAAGGCTCACAAATGAATACAAAAAGGGCAAAGAAACGAAACAGAAATTACAAAGCCCAAAGGCAAGAGGCAAAATTGACCGAAGACGGAAAAGGTGGAATTTAAAAAATGTACTGCAAGAATTAGAAACCAAATACAATAAAAATGAGTGTTTATAAAAGAAGAGGCAAAATTGATCGAAGACGGAAAAGGTGGAATTTAAAAAATGTACTGCAAGAATTAGAAACCAAATACAATAAAAATGAGTGTTTATAAAAGCAAGGAAAGGTGACCTTAAAGAGAAAAAACATTAGTTAGATGGAAACAATATTTTAAGGAAATACTGAATGAAGCTTCAAAGAGTTTGATGACATGATACGGAATTAGAAACTGTGAAACAGGATAAAATACAAAGCTCGATGAAAAAATACTAAGTCATCGTGGACAAGTAAAATCAGAGTGGACAAGTTGAAAGATGGTAATTACAGTCGTTCTGGTCTCTACACCAACAAAACGATCGTTCAGTTTATTTGCTACTGTTGCCAGAAAAAAAAAACAAATAAACAAAGAAGAGGGTGGAGGAGAATGTGACCTGTGGTTCATAATGAAGGCTCACAAATGAATACAAAAAGGACAAAGAAACGAAACAGAAATTACAAAGCCCAGAGGCAAAAGGCAAAATTGATCGAAGACGGAAAAGGTGGAATTTAAAAAATGTTCTGCAAGAATTAGAAAGTAAATACAATAAATATGAGTGTTTATAAAAGCAAGGAAAGGTGACCTTAAAGAGAAGAAAAATTAGTTAGATGAAAACAATATTGTGAGGAAATACTGAATCAAGCTTTAAAAAGCTTGATGGCATAAGGAATTAAAAACTGCGAAACAGGATAGGATACAAAATGCAAGTGGAATCATAGTGGTTAAGTTGAAAGATAGTAATTCCAATCGATCTGGTCTCTATACCAACAAAACGATAGTTCAGTTTATTTGCCACTGTTGCCAGAAAAAAAACAAACTAAAGAAAGAAGAGGGAGGAGGAGAATGTGACCTGTGGTTCAGAATGAAGACTCATAAATGAAGACAAAAAAAGGACAAAGAAAGGGAACAAAAATTACAAAGCCCAAAGGCAAAAGGTAAAATTGATTGAAGACAGAAAAGGTGGAATTTAAAAAATGTACTGCAAGAATTAGAAACCAAATACAATAAAAATGAGTGTTTATAAAAGCAAGGAAAGGTGACCTTAAAGAGAAAAAACATTAGTTAGATGGAAACAATATTTTGAGGAAATACTGAATGAAACTTTAAGGAGCTTGATGGCATGATAATGAATTAGAAATACAAAATGCGATGGAAAAATAATAAGTCATCATGGGCAAGTGGAATCACAGTGGATACGTTGAAAGATGGTAATTCGAATAGTTCTGGTCTCTACACCAACAAAACGATTGTTCAGTTTATTTGCCACTGTTGCCAGAAAAAAAAACAGACTAAAGAAAGAAGAGGGAGGAGGAAAATCTGATCTGATCTGACCTGAATGAAGACAAAGAAGGACAAAGAAGGGAACAGAAATTACAAAGCCCAAAGGCAAATGGTAAAATTGATGGAAGAAAGAAAAGGTGGAATTTAAAAAATGTACTGCAAGAATTAGAAACCAAATACAATAAAAATGAGTGTTTATAAAAGCAAGGAAAGGTGACCTTAAAGAGAAAAAACATTAGTTAGATGGAAACAATATTTTAAGGAAATACTGAATGAAGCTTCAAAGAGTTTGATGACATGATACGGAATTAGAAACTGTGAAACAGGATAAAATACAAAGCTCGATGAAAAAATACTAAGTCATCGTGGACAAGTAAAATCAGAGTGGACAAGTTGAAAGATGGTAATTACAGTCTTTCTGGTCTCTACACCAACAAAACGATCGTTCAGTTTATTTGCTACTGTTGCCAGAAAAAAAAACAAATAAACAAAGAAGAGGGTGGAAGAGAATGTGACCTGTGGTTCATAATGAAGGCTCACAAATGAATACAAAAAGGACAAAGAAACGAAACAGAAATTACAAAGCCCAAAGGCAAAAGGCAAAATTGATCGAAGACGGAAAAGGTGGAATTTAAAAAATGTACTGCAAGAATTAGAAACCAAATACAATAAAAATGAGTGTTTATAAAAGCAAGGAAAGGTGACCTTAAAGAGAAAAAACATTAGTTAGATGGAAACAATATTTTAAGGAAATACTGAATGAAGCTTCAAAGAGTTTGATGACATGATACGGAATTAGAAACTGTGAAACAGGATAAAATACAAAGCTCGATGAAAAAATACTAAGTCATCGTGGACAAGTAAAATCAGAGTGGACAAGTTGAAAGATGGTAATTACAGTCTTTCTGGTCTCTACACCAACAAAACGATCGTTCAGTTTATTTGCTACTGTTGCCAGAAAAAAAAAAACAAATAAACAAAGAAGAGGGTGGAAGAGAATGTGACCTGTGGTTCATAATGAAGGCTCACAAATGAATACAAAAAGGACAAAGAAACGAAACAGAAATTACAAAGCCCAAAGGCAAAAGGTAAAATTGATCGAAGACGGAAAAGGTGGAATTTAAAAAATATACTGCAAGAATTAGTAACAAAATACAATAAATATGAGTGTTTATAAAAGCAAGGAAAGGTGACCTTAAAGAGAAGAAAAATTAGTTAGATGAAAACAATATTGTGAGGAAATACTGAATCAAGCTTTAAAAAGCTTGATGGCATAAGGAATTAAATGAGCAAGTGGAATCATAGTGGTTAAGTTGAAAGATAGTAATTCCAATCGATCTGGTCTCTACACCAACAAAACGATAGTTCAGTTTATTTGCCACTGTTGCCAGAAAAAAAAACAAACTAAAGAAAGAAGAGGGAGAAGGAGAATGTGACCTGTGGTTCAGGATGAAAGTTCACAAATGAAGACATAAAAGGACAAAGAAAGGGAACAGAAATTACAGAGCCCAAAGGCAAAAGATAAAATTGATCGAAGACAGAAAAGATGGAATTTAAAAAATGTTCTGCAAGAATTAGAAAGTAAATACAATAAAAATGAGTATTTATAAAAGCAAGGAAAGGTGACCTTAAAGAGAAGAAACATTAGTTAGATGGAAACAATATTTTGAGAAAATACTGAAAGAACCTTAAAAGAGCTTGATGGCATGATAAGAAATGAGAAACTGCGAAACAGGATAGGATACAAAATGCGATGGAAAAATGATAAGTCAGCATGCGCAAGCGGAATCACAGTGGATGCGTTGAAAGATGTAGGAAGGGTATTAAAAGAGGTGCTACACGAATTGATATAAAAGGTCGACAAGCGAGCTGGTTTGCTAGATTGTTACGGTTAATAATCAATAGTAAGAGGAGAATTCTTGAAACGACATGATTTAGAATGAGAGTTAAAATCATAAAGACATATCAGCAGGTTCTTAACCTTTACTGATAAAAATCGTAAAACTGATTGACTCGATGCAAAGTTGTCTTAGGTCCTTGCTACACATCTGTCACCTAATCAACCTTATTAAACAACACTTTACCTGGCAGCTTCTCGAGAATGGTTTTAATCCAAATAGCTTCAATCTAGAACATCAATTCCAGTCATTCCTCCTGAAAAAGCTACAAAAACACTCTGAAGCTGACTGGTGACTATCCACCATTAGGAGATTTTATACAGTTTTGCTTAAAATTTACACGATTCGATTGCACATTACCATAAGCGAATATTACAAAGAACTACTATTAAATTTAAAATATAAAGTATTAATTCAATTGCAAAAGAGAAAAGTGTGTTTATGGAAGAATAGTTGGACAAATTTATATCTAACAACAATAAAGAAAATATCTGGCTTTAAACAAAACTGTGACTCAGTTAAAACAAACAGGCTCAAGCAAGGTTTACAATAAAAAACGAACGAACTTAAAATCAAGATCCACTAATCAAAACATTTTGTAATTTAGGACAAACTAAGATAAAATCGTGCCATTTTGAGAGCGCCGTTAAAAATTACACTGAAAAAGGCACCAATAAATCCAGAAAAATTACCTTCGTTCCAGGATAACATCCATTCTAATTATCAGCCGTAAAAGCAAAAAAAAAACTGCTTTATCAAGAAAAGACTAGGACTGAAAAAGTAAATGCATTAGCCGATGAGAGGTCTAAGGAAGTGGGACTAAAAAATAACTCGAATGAAACTAAATTTAGTACTAATACATATCGTATCTTTTAAACAAGAAAATTTCAATTACCTTAGTTTAAATTTGACTTCTTCGTGCAGCAATAGTCGGTTCTTGTTTCACTTACAACACTCGCAGTCACTCCCGAGAGTTCCGAGTACTACGCCTATGCGCACCTACCTGAAAAATAAAGAAATGTATCAGCGAACGAGTCTATTTAACAATGGACGAGTCCAGTTAGTTGTTCAAGGCATAAAATGTTTGTTGCGTTGTTAATAGAGAACTGTTAAGTGTTAACCAGTATGGCCTTGTCGTTTTTTTCGGGTTTTCTTATTATAAGAGGAGCTAACATTGCTCTAGTATTGTCCCTAACACTGATGGAGCCATGGAGCCATGTGATGAAGAAGGCCTGCCCATGTCCTATACAGGAGTCCTGTATAATCAGGAAAAAAATGGAGTCAATTGTATTTGGTTTTCAACTAATAAGGGAGAGGATCTGCTATATCAGAATGGTGAGCGGACTTTCGAAATCTGCCACTGTTCTCTATAGATGCATCAACAGAGAACAAAACCAAAAAAAAAACGAAGGAAAAAGCTTATTCGCTGTTGGAAAGCAAGATGGACAAGAAACGATATTAAAAGGGGACTTTAATACCCAAATTGGAAATGAATCGGAATATGCCTTGATAGCAGGCAAGTGTAGCCTACATGATAACACACATAGCAATGGAGAAAAGAGCAATACAATGCGCTACATGCAAGTACCTTAAGGGTGATGAGTAAAAAAGTTCCAACGCAAAAACATCCATAGGGGAACAAGGCTCTTACCTTATGGACATACAGTAAACCAAACAGAACATGTCATGATAGATAGCAGATCATACTAAAGTGTTCTTGACGTGTAAAAAGCTCTAGAGGAGCTTAGAAGAATCGAACCACCACCTGGTATTAACCAAAAATGCGATAACAGATTTAGGGCACCGACAAAGAAACAGAAACGAGACAATAAAATACGGAACTGACAGATCAACAAGCCGAAAACGCAAGGAAGAGGTACCAAAGTAAAATGAAGCAGGAAACCAGAAGCTTACAGAGCGACAGCAGAGTCGGAGACGATGAATGGCCAACAACAAAATCTGTAACAGGAAAAACTTACAGATGAGACAAATGAGGCTTGAAATCAAGGTCAAAACAAAGGAGGGCAAAACGATAGTACTGCGATGAATGTAAGAATGCGATGGAGATTCGAATCTCTGCCCGAGTGAAGTGCATACAAAGACCCTCAAGAGTAAAAGAAAAATAAACATACGAGAAACGGAGGAGGGAGGCCAAAAGTGCATGCAAGAAGAAAAACACAAGTAGAGGGAATGCAACAAGCATACGACAAAATAATTATACCAAAACATCAAGACAGTAAAAAGCAAATGGATAACATACCAGAATGACTGAAGGCATATTTTCAAACGCTGTTAAACTGAATACAGCAGAAAAGATCAAAACAGGCAGGCCACAGTTTATGAATGCAGTCCAGCCACAGGCAGAAGCACCATCGTTGAAGGAAATAAAGAAAAGTCTAATGAAACTGACAACCAATAGAGCTGCCGGGATAAACAACATATCTTCAGAACTGCTGACAGAACTTGGAGACAAATAATTAGCTCAAGCCATTCATCAATTAATAGTTAACGCCTGGAACAGTAAGCAGATACCTGCAGACGTTAATATGGTCGGTTCATGAGAAAGGAGATAAACTGAAACGTAAAAACCAATTTCTAACAGTCAGTAGTTCAATTCTTCTATTGGAACCTTTGGTGTGAAACATTAAACTTGAAGAGATTTACCACTAAACACCAAATCACTTTTTTTGCACTGCTTGACGCACGTTTCGCTATCCATGTTAGCATCATCAGGAGATGATTTAATCTCATCAGATTAAATAGTAATAGTCACTCATGTCTAGGAGGATCTTGAAAGAAGAGTATTGAAAAGAATTGCTATGAATAATAATAGAAATTGGAGGATCAGAAGTAACTTCGAACCCAAGCACATAATGAACTGGATATTGTAGACTATCTATGGGGAGATTCGGTCATTCACATGAGCGGGACACGCGACGAGAATGTCAAAAAGCCGAATAGCAAAGAGAATATTGAAGTAGTGAATAGGGGGTTACAGAAAGAAAGGTAGACCAAAGACACTGTGGTAGGACAATGTAAGAAAACATGCTGAAGGAATACTGCACATCAAAAACTGGCAGGGGGCTACTGGAAATCGAGCTGTATTGAGGCGAAGGTTTAAGGAGGGCTCACTCACCATAGGAAGAAGAAATGATTTAATCGCCAAATACGTCAAATACATTATGAACACATGAAACTTTGCTACATTAAAGATTAAATGTTCATAACAAAAATTCGTAAACAACCCTCGCATATCAATCGCGTGTGGAAATACTTCAAATATTGAGAATAAAACAAAAAATGAAAGAGGCTTACCTGATTGGATCTCGAACATGGCTCTAATCCGGCTTGTGTCCCCACAGCATCTTCATTCCAGGACAGTACCAATCACAGTCCTTCTGCCCGACAAGCCCCAAAGAACAAACGCCCTTTGAAGCAACCTGACTGGTAAAAAAACTGCGATTGACGCACTCCACATCGAACACTGTACCCACATCTTAGATTTTACTAAATATTATCGTTACTATTACTTTAGATGGATCAGACATACAATAAACAAAAAATAATTTGCGGTGAAAACAATATTTTAAATAGATTCCTAATTTTATCTCTCTAGCGATTATTAAGAAAATTTAAATTGAAAATCAGGGACTGAAATGATCAGAATAACAAAGCAAAAGGGTACAGTGCGATGGAAATGCTTGAGCACAGCCTGGAATCGCGCACGTTTCGATTCTCATCACCCAGTCGTGGTTCACCTAAAATAAATCATTTGTAATTACTATTTGTGCAGACGTGACGAACATTTAATGAAAAACATTTCAAATATAGAAACATACGCTCTAAAACTAATTAATTTTTAAGCGAATATCTTTACATTTAGGATTCATAAGTCATTTCAATTACCTTAAACTCGACATGAGGTCCTGAGACAGTAGGAGCTTCTTCTTGCTGAACCACTAACGCTGCCTGAATGAGAACTGTAAATTTTAAGAAAGAAATATCAACATTACTTTAAGAAGGATCGAAAGATCTTTGACTTACCTTTAACTAAATTTAATAAGAGTTGAAGTTGAAGCGTCTTCTTTCTTCACCAACACTGTCACTCACTCGCGAAGTCAACTTACTGAGTATCACGCCTATGCGCACTTACCTACAAAACACAAAAATATATCAGCACAAAATTTCTTAGTTTGCAGTTTGTTATCGAAGCAAAAATTAATTATCTTATACTTCATTAATAAACAATATTTTTTAACAAACAACAAACTCCCAGTTAAATACCTGTAGATTATTATTAGAAATAAATCATCAGGTATCATTATTCTGATGAGAAACAGACATTAAAAGGGGTATTGAACGACAAAATAGATTACCTTGAGGCATCTCGAAGGTGGCTCTCATCCTGCTTGTGTCCCCAAAGCATCTTCATTCCAAGCCAATACCAATCCTAATATTTCGCCTCCACAAAGTCCAAAGGGCAAACGCTCTCTGTAGCAATTTGATGGGTGAAAGACTACGATTGAGACATTCCACGTCGAGCACTATACCAGTAAACGTTAACAGTTACAATTACAATTATTACCATATATTGATAAACAAGAATATAAACACTGAAATGTTCAGTTAGTAGAAACTGTTTAGTTTTAATATGCATGAAGGAGTTTTATAAAACATATAAATTGATAAGAAAAAGAAAATTTCTGGTTACATTGCTGTGGAAATGCCTGAGTACTGGCTGGAATCGCGCGCGACGCGAAATCTTCCTGATCTGTTTTGCCAAGTCCTAGAAAGAATAACTTGGAATCAGTAATTATTAAATCTCAATATGCATCAAGACCAGAAAATTTCAAATATCACAAAAATGATATCAGTCTTAAGTCATAAATAGGTAAATCGTCAAAGCTACTGACTTTAACTGAAATACACGTATTTTAAGTAACAGTATTGTAACTATTTGAATAAATCCCTAGAAGGATGAAAAAACTTACCGAAAATTCCATGTCCTTTTGCAGGAGTTTCTTCTGTCCCTCCATGATTTTCACGCCGGAAAGAGACAGTATGATCGTACTGTCTAAGACACGTCGAGTGCCTCCACCCCTCTGGCAAGGCGAACGAAACTTCCGGGTGTTACTGGAACGCGTCGAAGGGCTCGACGACGCCCCGAAGAATCCGTGGAAAAGGACAACTCACTCGCGGCACACATCACCGTTGAACTCATCTGTGAACTTTAATTTAAAGAGCACTCACGCCGCGAACTCGTCCTGAAACAGACACAAACAATCAGCATTGTAGGTTCTTAAAGCAGCTGATCTAAATACAACTCACAGTCTCTTATTTAAAGTAATGTTCTATGCTCGCCCCCCACCTGAATATTTATTCTTGTTCTAACGTGCAATGAGAATAATAAAAAAAAAAGTGAAAGTGACGCCGCTCAACACAACCACCACGCGTAGAAACAGTAAGCACTCGCAGTCCATGAATAAAAACAAATTAAGTGAAACTGAAAGAGGGATTAAGATATGAATTGCTGACGAAAATCTGTAAATACTTACGTCAACATTATCGTAACTACAAAAAAGAAAGAATGGATCTGCAACAAACCCCAACCCTGTACCAGCGCAAACTGCATGCCCATATGACGAAAGCTTATTGCCCAACCGAAAAACACCGCAATTCCTGGTAGCTGCACGTCGAAACATGATATAAATCTCCTCCTTGATTGACCGCGACCGATTCCCGATCGGATTTCAAACTTTTAACTAGTTTTGCGCCTAAAAAATAGAAAAAAAAAACACAATTAGCATTTGACAGTATTAAAAATTACGTTTGATAAACTTTTATTATATGTAAAATAACTCGACCATTATTCGCTTATACGCAATCTCTGTATTAATGACGCTGATCAGCCATATTGAATCGCGGAAAAAGTAGCAAAACAAAAAATTAAACACAAACAATGAAATTTTCGAAATATCATGCTAAAACTTACTCAACGGGGTGGCAAAGAGCAGCACTATCTAACGAAGGTAAGAAATAATGTTTCACTTCACTTATTTTCGAGAAAAAATCGTAAAAAAGTCGCGAGCATAACAACGCTCATTCCGCAACAACATCTTATCCGCGACTGAGCCCTAAAACGACGCGCAAAGAGGGCTTTGAATAATCCCGTGACCAAAATGAACCAATCAGAACAGAGATTTTGTCCTACGTGAAAGGTGACGTAAGACTAGCTACATGATTTTATTATTATTTTATGCCTATATATTTAAAATATGAGATTTTTTAAATAAAATACATTTAAATACAAATACAAAAAATGCAAAGATGGTAACTTTTATTTAATAAAATATGTTCAAGTTCATTGCAAAAGTGTTATATATTTTTTCTTGTAAAATATCAATGAATAGACCTAATAAAACGAATTAAAAGGCGTTTTTTTTTTCCAAAATTTAGTGTAGATATAAAAAAACCTTATTAGAAACAATATTTTATAAATATTCAAGAGTACAAAAACACTTAGATATTAAAAAAAAAATCATTTTATGCAAAACTATAGCCTGAATTAGTAAAAGTAAAGATTGCAGGATCTATTTTACAAATGCACCAGATGTGATGTCTAATTTAATATGCAGATCTTCAAAAATGATAAGAAAATATGTGTTAATTTAGACAAAATCATGGCGTGAATAGATAAAATACCAAATTTCTATCACACAGGACTTTAAAAAGGTATGAAATTATACACTTGGAATAAACGTCACAGCAACATTTATGTCTTCGAAAAGTGTGTTAATTTTGTAAAATCATAATCTAAATATAAAAAAAATACTGCTTGTATGATCTATATTATAAATAGACCAGACTTTATTATTTAAAAACAGCACTTTAAAAATAATAGGAAAATGTTATATTTTTACAAAACGCCAAACCAATTTTTATATCTTCCAAAAATGTATCAATTTTACAGCAAATACTAGTATGAATAGAAAAATTACAGACTGTAGGGTGTATTTAATAAATAAATCATACACAATATCTGACAGCTTTAAAACATAACTTGATAACCAGAATACACAAGGAATCAAATCATGCAAAATGACCAATCACTCCAAAACATTTTTAGCAAAGAATATATTAACCATTACAAAATACAATGCATTTAAGGATGCCAGTGGGCTTCTCAACTAAGATGAGTCACAATGATTTTTCGAAAGAATTTCAGTGGCTTTTTCGACATTTTCTACAGTTCAAAGATCAGAGGATCATCTTCAATACCCTCTCAACCACCACCTAATCTTGCATGCCATTCTCTTATGGTTTGTTGTTTCACTACCATAAACATTTTGAATTATTTCAGAAGTTTTTGTTCTGCTATTTAGCAAATTTAGTGACATGTTTCATTAATACATATGGGATTGAACCAGTCACCTCCAAAGGGAGTATTTGGAACAAAACTCTTATGCACTATCAGTAATCCACAAAAGATGTATATATAGAAACATTTTACTATGCCTTCTAGTAGATAACAGTATTTAACCTGAATATGAACAAAAACTATTTATAGTTTTATACAATATATTTGCTAAGTTTTAAAATAAAATAACTTCAGTATAAGTGAATTCAATAAAATCTTAATAGTAACAATTCACATCTTAAAGGAATTCCTATAAAAAAAAAATAAAAAATTGAAAAACTATGAGACGAAATATATACACATTCTAAATCATGTAGTTCAGGACAAACACGTCGCTTTACAAAAATTAAATCAATAAATTTACATAATTCTCATATTGAAAAACTTCATCAGAAATGCCACATATAACGTCCAAAGCCATTGCTTTATCAGAACTCCTTGCAATCTTCCTTAATGTCAATCTTGTGAATTATCTCTCCTCTTGGAAGAGAGCTAATAATTCAGTATAGATTTATTTCCAATAATTTGAATCATGATGTTTATGGTTTAAGAGTTAAGAACACCCGAAGATGCACAATTTCTACTTCAATATCAGCAAATTAAATCATATTCTGATTACAACCATTTCATTCACGAATGTTTACCTGAAAATATAAATTAATTGTTACTACTCGATTCTATTTTAAAATAAAACATAGAGAATCCACTAGGATATGGTATGTTCTATAAATTATAAAAACTATGAAAGTGGTATTCAGATCAAGTAGAATATATCAAAATTTTTGTAGTTCACTAAATTAAAGCCAGAAATCAAATAGTAACTATAATCACCTTCTAGATAGAAGAAAATTACTTTTTAAACATTATTTCCATATGAAGAAATTCACTGTCCTGCAATTGGCTCTTTATCCCCCAATAAAAAAGATAACGTGAACCTTATTAGAAGTGTTTATCACAACCAATTCTATTTTAATAGGTTTCTATCCATGTGTGAAAAGAAATGAAAAAATAATCCAAATATATATTTATTCGTAATTTCAATGATCATGTTGAATTAGATTTGACAGATAGTTATTTTACCTAATATCTGGGGTGCGGGATGCATTTAAACTACTATTAAATTTTGCCTACCCCCTCTAGGCAGTAGCCGTTAAATATGAACGTGGGCACGATTTATTTATTCAAATATAAAGAATATATATATATACACACAGTATATGCTCGTATAGTGCAGACAAACACGCCAAGATAAAATGATACTGCGTACACAGTTATAATCGACAGTGATATTTAAAGTGAAGTATAAATATATAATTTCTATATCTGTTTATTGGATATTCTACCTTCAGAAAAAATATCGATACAAGAAATAATTCGATACATTAATCATCCTTACGATATTAAACATTCTAACCTCAAAGTTTTTAAATTTTTGCTGTATTGTGAAAATGGCTCTTGTTTTCAAGCAGTTGGATTCTTTTGCGTTTTCCGGTAGAGGACATGTTAATTTTGCCTGTGCTATATCCGAAGACGATCGCATATTTATGCTATCCGACATCGGAGTGTATGTTGTAGCCTTAAAACCAAATCTGGATAGTACTTTTGCGCAGTTTTCTTGCCAGAAATCGTTCTTTCCGTATTCCAACTTCTCGATATGCGAAAATGTAGATTTAGATATAAATACCTTCATTCATGAACTTCCTAGAGAATTGCTTTATGAGAGTATAGCTCGTGTAGAACTTTCTTTAAACATGAACAGGGCCTGTCCCATTGAACCACTTGCATTGAGTGCACAGTGGTCGAGCTGCGGCATGGCAGGAAGTTCAGACTGCCTTTTAGGAGTGTTAACTCAACTGTATAATTTGGAAATATATATGAAGACTGTAAATGAAAGTAATATAACTGAATACAGAATAATTTTAAATCTATCCAAAGAACTAATTGAAAGAAAGAAAGTTGATTTTGTCTACAGCAACAAATTGCCACCTGTACAGAAATATAAGGAGTTAAAAAAACGTATCGAATTTGTTGCTCCTATTGGTAATAATAAATTTTCATCTCATCATGAATAATGCTATTTTTGGTACTTTTAGCCTTCTGTTGGAGTCATACCTTTACCACAAAGACTGATAGATGTGCAGTGGTATTTGTTGGCCATTTTCATGGTTTCATTAGTGTTTGGAAGATTTTCAGTTTAGAACCCAATGAAAAAGAAGCAAAGTGTGAATTTATAGGACGATATGAAACTACAGTTGGAGACATCAGTTGCTTGTATTGGCATAAAACCCAAGCATATGGTAACAGAAATGAAATTTGTTATGGATAAGGGAGTGGTAGATAGAAACTTTTAGGAGGAGCCTTATGCATAGGAGATATGGATGGGAAAATTGCAATAGTACAAGTTACAAACCTTGAAGCTAATGAATGCATATGTGACAATGAAGTTCAATTTTGTCAGAATGCAGATCACAGGGTGGATAAACTAACAATGATGCACATTAATGAGTACACAGTATTAGTAGCTGTTAAACAATGCTATTTGTTGTTTTATGGGATAAATGGTTATGGAAAAGTTGTGGATTTTACAGTACACAATGTAGATAATTTATACATTACAGGTAGGTAAGACGTGGTACAATTTTTGCCTAAAAAATAATTTGTATTCTATATATTATGTAGGTCTTTCTGAAAAAGCTAATAAACTCAGAGTTCTTACATTCACTGGGGCATTCAAAGAGTTAACCTTATCAATACATTACAATAAAATTTGCGTAGATGATAAAGCAATTACAATAAAACTAGATTCAACAGGTACCAATTCAGTTTCCTCCTACGGTTTGATTGAGTTGATTTTAGTTAGTAATCTTTTTAAGGCTTCAGGACCCATGGATTTGTAGAGACAAAGAACCAGGCTTTGACTGGTCTGTTTCTGAATCCTTACAGATTAACCAATTCTGTTAAAGGGAAACAGTTTGTTAACTTCCATATATTTCACAACTCAAACTTGAATCCCCTACAAATTTTAATTGGAAATGATAGTGGAAGTCTGGCAAAGTATTGGGACTGCATTGAGGCTCTCAGGTAGATTAAATTGCTTTAATAACCTCGATGAATTGAAGCAACAAAAAAAGTTTTTAGACTAATCTGCCTCAAGGAACAGCGATTTCCTTGGCTTGGTCTTGATCCACAACTGGACTACGACAGTTTATCATTACACAAGCTGAAAACTTTAAGAGTAATCGCAAAGATATCAGAAACAGTGTTTACAGTAGTCAAAGAGGTGATGAACTACGACATAAAGCCGTTTATTTTGCTGCATTACTTAGTCGATATTAAACTAATTGTTCGCCGATTGAATCGTCTCTTTGATGATATTTATTCTGGAAAGGAGCTAAGCCCATTTCAGTTGACAAGTATGGAGCTACAGGTAAGTTGAAACATCAACTCCTATTGTAACCTTTGATCTGAAACACTAAACATAAAGAGATTCAGCTTTAAACACCAAATCATTTGTTTTTAATCTCCTGATGATGTTAACATAGTTAGCGAAACGCGCTTCGAGAAAATGAAAATATATGATTTGGTATTTTGTAGCAAATCTTTTTGAGTTTAACATCACTGTATATTAGCTATTTTTCCTGAAAGAAGCTGTAATGAGCGGAATTCTGCTCAAAGCTGAAGTGGGGAGGAACTTCATTGAAGAAATGAGCCATGTTCTTCATATTGGTAACGAGATGCGTTTTCCTGACATGATACAATGCAAATTGTGTGGTGAGAAGGTAAGATAAGGTAAACAGGACAATTTAATTGTATTAATAGAGAAAAAATAGTTGATAGGTGCCACGTGTGTTCCACCACACGCAGACTCACGATGTTGCCTTTCCATGTATCCGATTTTTATAACATCAGCCCACAAATGTAACATTTGCGGTTCTTTGGCTCATAATGAAGCAGTATCTGAAATCAACGAAGCCACTTGTCCCTACTGCGACGTCCCCATGCAGAAGATTTGCGTGAAACAGTCCATAATAGACGAGCTAAATCAACACGAAAACAACGAAGAAGTCAAGTCGCAGTGTTATTCAGACTGTGCAACTGATTTTTTGGAATATGCGGATTTAGGTGATGATGCTATTGAAGTAACGGTTATTAGTGAAGATGAAGAGGAGGGAGACGGAAAAGACCTGAACAAAATGTATTTGCGAGTATCGAAACTGAACTTGGAAGATACTAGTAATAATTGGCACATAGACGAGTGTTAACCGCATGAAGAAATGTCACAATCTTAAACTGGCTAATAAAATATTCAAACGAGTTTTTTTTTGTTTATTTTTATCCTTTAAGTTATTTTCAACTATGCTTTGAGTCGAAATGTTATGGCTATAATTATCTGTTTATTTATCAATAGAAGAAATAATTTGATACAGTAGTCATCCTTTAATGTGCGAAAATGGCTTTCTTTTAGTTAGAATATAAAGTTAGACGAGCGAAAAATGGGCTTTAAAATAATATATAAAGTCAAAGCAATTTAATACAAATTTATTTGAAAACAGCATTGTTTTATATTCTGATAAAGGTCATTTAATTTTTCTCCTCTTTCAATACTACAACTTGTATTTGAAACAGATAAAAGAACAGCAAAAAAAAAAGAATAAAACTTAAATTATCAAAATTTGTTGAAATTTCTATTGTGTGTCTAAGATTTTGATATTGATCAAAGCTTCTCATAGAAAAATAAAACAGCAATTTGTATTTGTTGTTTTTGTTTTTAATCAATTCAAAATAATAAATACAACACAAAAATGACAATAAAAAATAGGACTAAAAATATAATGGCAGTCTTGTGTATTGAACACCAATTGGAGGTGCGCAATGTATGATAAAAATAGAAACTAACGTAGATGGTGTGACTGAAAATCAAAAGGTGTGAGAAAGCTTGAAAATTATCCCACGACAACACCGTCGTGTTTAACAACGCTTGGCTTTCAGTGAACACCCTGCTTCATGAGAAGTCGTCGCACCCAAATGGACTTCAGAGCGGGGAACAATCGGTCACATTGTGTGAAAGAAAAAAAAACAGAAAGAACTCAGTTTTCCGACCAGATCGGCTGATCTACTTTGTGCTCCACCACTTCGATCTCCTCCTTCACCCTGATCTCCTGCTGCTTCAGGTGCTTTTTTGCGTGCGACATCATCGTCGACCTCGTGACGAATGTTTTGCCGCAGGTTTCGCACGGGTAAGGTCTCTCGCCCGTGTGGTTCCTCCGATGATTAGCCATCGGCGTAAATTGTGTGAAGGTTTTACCACATACGTCACATCTAATTAAAAAAAAAATTGATCAGTTTGAATAGGAGAAATACGAGGTGTATAAATAAAGTAATGAAACTGGTTCGATCCGGCAACACTGTGTGTGTGTAGGCTTCCTTTTGGAGGGGAGAGATGCTAACATCTGATGCGTCATCGGCGTGAGTTTGAACTTCCTCACTTGGGGGTCTGCAGCAATTATTTTCGTGAATCGTATTTTTCTAGCGCATTCTGAAAATAGCTGACAATTTCGAGCAACGGTGCGCTATCAGTCCCGTCGCCATACTTGAATCCTTGTGACTTTTTCCTTTTCATAAGATTGAAAACTCACCTTAAGTATCAGAATTCCAGCACTGCTACGAAGAGTGGGCAGAACGTCTTCAGCGCTGTGTGACTTCCCAACTAACTCCTTTGAAAGACTAAACTCCAAGAGATTTTGCACTAAACACCAAATCAGTTTTTCTACACATACGGGCGCGCATTTCGCCAACCATCTTCGCATCATTAGGAGGTGATTTAATCTATCATTCAATATTAACAGATTAAATGAACTACTGATGATGTTAACATGATTGACGAAATGAGCCGCGAAAAGTTTAAAAAAGTGACTTGGTGTTTAATGGTAAATCTCTTCGAGTTTAGTGTTTCACACTGAAGGTTCAATTTTAATTGAATAAAAAATGGAAAAAACCATAGTCATTAATTTATTTACGCATCCCCTATATAGAGTAGAATAATATAAAGGCAACTGAAACTTCTTAGATATTTAAGACATCTCAAAAATTTCAGACTGACCCTTACAACAGCATTATTTATTTACCCGTAAGGTCGTTCTCCGGTATGCGACCTTCTGTGACACTTCAGAGCATCCCTCCTAGCGAAAGCTTTGCCACACATCTCGCACACGTACGATTTCTCCCCCGTGTGCATGGTAAGATGGATCTTCAAGTCCACCCTCGTGAGAAAACCCTTACCACAAACCTACGCAAAAATATTGTCAATCAAGTTTAAGTGGAGACATATTAGGGTGACCCATAAGTGTTTTAGGCTGGGTAAATCCAAAATAAATAACCTCAAAACTGAGAATGCTCTCGAAGCCTTCTGTATTGAAGACATGGCAAGCAGTGTCCGAAGTTAAGTAAGATAAGAACCACGAGAAGATATTCACTGTTGAAGATTTATTTAACTGGTAAGATGACAAGAGAAGAGTATTTATCGGTCCCCGGCGGCGTTATGGCACCCGGCGCATTACCAGACTTATCCCCTTCGGGTTTTCATCTCTTCGATCCCCAAAACATCACCTGCTTGATTCACATCTCTTGACCCGCTCATTCACCTGCTACGTGCATTCACCTGCTTGATTCACATCTCTTGAGGAGCTCGAAAAAAGCCTCATCAACCTACAATTGTATGGCAGAGGGCGAATGTAAGGGAGATTAAGTGTGTATTACTTTCATAAATAAATATCAAAGGTAATAAAAAAAAAGGCTGATAATTCAGTGGTAAACCTAGTGAGATGGAGGGAAGAGCGAGAGTGCAGATGAGACAGTTAGATAACATAAACCATCATGCAGGACCACGATAGACAGGAGTGGCAACAGACAGAGGGGAAGGAAAACATCTACAGGAGGTCTATGTTCAAAAATGGATGAAACATGCTGAATAGTTAGGCAAGATCACAAGATGATCATCTTGCTAATCTTGCCTATGCTACCGATCTTGAAGGTAAAACTGTATTGCAGAAGGAAACCATTCTAAAGCAGACACAGTACATTTGAACTACTAAATATATTTTATTAAATTATTAAATTAAAAAAAGCCTCAACTTATGGTTCACCCCCCGTATCAGAGCGAATCTTACCTCGCACATGAACGGTTTTTCGCCTGTATGGATCCTAGAATGAGTCTGTAAGTAACTTTTCGATACAAAACGTTTTTGGCATATTTTGCAGGAATACTTTCTGTTGTCGATGCCGGTGTGGGTTTTCTCGTGCGCCCTGCATAATGCTAAACAAACAATATTGACATAGATCATTTCTAAAACTATTGGGTTGTCGGGAAAGTTCGTAGGATTTTTTTTAATGGGAAATAGTTTATGTAAATATTTAGTTAGCCCAAGGACTAGCCGCATCACCTCGAACATCAGTTCTCGATAAGTGACGTCGACCGCGGTCCAGATCTGGTTGGGTGACCAGATCAAACCACAAGCCAAGGGCAAACTCGCCCTGTAGAGCTAAAAATGTATTTAATTTAAAAAATATGTATTTAGTCCAGGGGCTCCCAAGGTGGCGGCGGCTCGCAGGAGCACGATGAGGAATATGCGATGGCGGGAGGGCGAGGGGGGGGACTCACGCCACTTCGCACCCGCTTGCACGTAATCGTGTCGCACGCATTAAGTACCTACTTTGTTTTACTCAGGGCTGTGGGGCCTGTATTTTATTGATTTTTTTATTTTAAAATGAGAAATTACTACAACAGTTACATCAAATTCCGGATTTACCACCATTGAAAGTTATGGAGAAATAAAACCACAGTATGTTATGTGCTCCGTTCTTGAAAACGATGCCCTGAAGCCGGCAAAACTAAAACGTGGCAAAATCGCAGGCGGGCATCCACATATTGGCTATACACTTGCCATATCATCAGTTTACAAGTAACTGAGCCAACGTCAACATCACAGATAAAACAAATCAGAAACTGTCTAGACGCTTTAAAAACCTGGAACACTATATGGCCAATGTGTGTATGGGGACTTGGCATATGCACCAGCATGTGCTACTTCCTTTGATAAACTAGCATATCATCAGCAAGTGGCCAACGGAACACAATACATATATACAACAGGAATTAATAATACCTAAATAAGCATTACCAATCCAAGGCAGATTTTTGCGTACAAGTGTTAAAAGAGCAATCAACAAGAAATCCCTACGAACCTTCCGGACTTCATCTCCTACCTTTGGTAATGAATCCACGTCCGCATATACCGCACAGATGCGGCTTCACTCCTAAATGTCTGTTGGTGTGATCCAACAGAGACTGTTTGGTTTTGAAATTTTGGCCACAGGTTGTACACGGGTAGGGCTTCAAATCTGAATGTACCTGAAAATAGATGAGGAATAATCCTAAATCAAGTAATTTAACGTCAGAATTCTTAATAAATCGCCAAAGATGTTTAGCTTACCCTTTGGTGCACCATGAGATAGCTTTTACACTGGAATCCTTTCCCACATGTCGGACAAGAAAAATCATACTGTCCTGAAAGAAAATATTAATTCAAACACGTTCGCCTTTATTAATTGTTGTAATTAAATTGCCTGTGTGTTTTGCTTCATGTTGAGCCAAACCTATTTTCGACCTAAAGGCCTTCTCGCAGCTTTTACACTTGTATGGTCGTTCGCCTGTGTGTTTTTTCATGTGTTGGGCCAGTTTGTAGTTCGTGGAGTAACCCTTGCCGCATTCTTTACATACTTTGGCACCTTTTTTTATTTTTGGTTGATTATTTTCGATCAATTCGGGAACATAGGGAGCATCTAAACTGTTGCTGTCTTCATATGGCCAACTAAAATGTATTTACCCTTGATTATTGATGATGTATGAGTATTGATGATTATTATTGGTGTATTAACACTATTGAAAAAATCATAAACTATGATGAAACAAAGGAGAAAGCCAAAATAACTAGTCTAGAAGTAAATATAGAAACTAGATATATAAAACTAGATAATAGAATAGAATAGAATAAATATATAAAACTAAGGTAATAGTAATGGAGAACTAACCCAAAGAAAGAACAAAATTGCAAATGTGTGAAAGAGGAAATTTAACAAGAAGTAAAAGTTTATAAAAAGCTGTATTTTACATTATTATTTATTTTATTGTTTATATTTTAATTTGTGTTAAATTACTTTGACTTTATATATAATTTTAAAGTGCATTTTCTGCTCTCTCTAACTGTGCTATTAGTTTTGTACTATAACATATGCAGTTTAGGTAATAAAAACAAAAAAACAGGTCTTTAAACTTGCCTGTCAACACAATCCAAAGGCCCCTCATCAGGATGGGGCACGTCCACTTCAGCGTCGTTACTTTTAGAATTATCCTCATTACTCGACATCACCTGATTGTCAAGTTTCCTTCCATTGTCCGTATCCATTTCAGATACAAATCCATACTTAAGGTGGTTCTGGCAATGACCTTCCAGACTCATTCTGTTATCAAATGTTTTACCGCAAATACTACAACTGTAAAAGTTGGAAGGAAGGCCTGGAAGATCTGGAAAGAAGAACATAACAGAATGAAAGTCCAGGAGAGAAACCTCCAATTATAAATCTAAAATACCTCTTAAACGTTATACAAAAACAACATACCCTCTGTTTGGTCATGGTTATCCATACCATCATTATCCAGAAGGTAGTTCTCTTTTCCTATTACTGCACTAACATTACTGATTTCCTGATCAGCCAGAATGTTGGGATTACTATCGCTCTCGTCCTGCTGATGAAGTTGATCCATTTGACTGTCACTAGAGTATGATATTATCCGATTCAAATGGGTATCCACTTCAACCCCTAAACTATTATCACTTAAATTTGAATCTACAACTAATGAGGTTTTGGAATTTGAATAATCTAAAGTGTCATCTTCCTTAGGATAGTCAGTTTCAGCCCCTGATACATTATGTTTCATCTAAAAGACAACTTGTTTAAAAACTGATAAAAGTTGCAATTAATTCAACCTATACATTGTCAGGGTACATGGTACTGGGTCCAGTTATGGACAGATTGTTTATGAATTTAAATTCCTGGTGTAATCTGAACTGGGCCTCATTTAACAGTTGGTGTTGCAAGAGGTTTAAATTCACCTCAATAAAACGTTGATCAGCCTGTGAGGGCATCACTGACATACTGTCCTGACCACCATGTAAACTTTGGGATGATAAATCTTGTCCTTTTAAAAACATGTATATATCACTAACACTGTAATAAAAAAGACTTTTTATTCACCTGGTAAATCATGATTATTTAATTCTAGATTTTCCAAACTATGAGAATTCAGGTCATGATGATTATGCAAAATAATTGCATAATTTTCTGCATTTTCTCTATGGCCCAGTTGGGAAATATCTATGTTGGGTTCATCCTGAATACCATCTGTTAATATTTGATGATGGGGAACTGAAATATATCAAAATATTTCCACTGAATCTTTCTCACATCAATAATACCTACTTTGCACTATTAAACCATTTGAATCTATTGAAACAACACAAGGTTCTTGCGTATTTTGACCTCCATCATTGACTGCATCTTTAAACTGTTTATACAATTCAAGTAACAATTGTTCAGTTCTAAATGACTTATCCTTAAAGTCCCAAAACATTTCCAGCTTGTACAGGCAATTACCACATATAATTTTAGGTAATTCATCTTGTTGGTGAACCTTAAAACAACCAGAGAAATATATATTCTAGATGAAAAACACTTTGCATCATTACCTGAATCTGAAGACAGTTGTCAATTTTTTTGTTTAATTGTCTTATCGGCCCTTCGCCTTCGAAAATGTGCATCGAGAGCATCAATTCTGTTTTGGTCGCGCACAAACGGCACAATTCATGAAATTTTGTGTTTTGCAGAAGAGAGGTCGAGGTCATTTTCAATCCTTTCTCGCGATTTACCATCCAATTGTACGTATTATTCGTATATTACGCCATTCGCATGATAAAATTTTATTTAGTACGCGAATATTCTGCCGAATTTAATTTACGAAAAAAACCTTAGTTAAACAACTTTCATTATGAAAATATTTTTTCCATAATTCTGACATTGACTTTGACAAGTATGAAATATTATTGACGTTTTGACCGAAGCTAGACAACCAAACATACATTCCTTGTTTACACCAAATTTATTGTTTTTATGTTTATAAATTTGTGACATTAATTTTTGTTATAATGAGTGACAATTCTGAAGACTCCGTCATTGAAGGCACTCCAGAAAAGAAAAGGAATAAGAAGAAAAAGAAAAAGGCTCGGAAACATATTGATAAAACCGTATTAAGAGGAGGGAATTCTCACACTATTATACTACCCCTTATTGATAATGCACATGTACAAGGTGAGATATGTAAGTATCAAAACCTTAATAATGACAATGCAGTGTGCTATGGTATAACTGATCCAATATATACCACAAAATCAAAGAATTGCTATAATCATTATGTGTTTTATACAGTGGAGGAAATTTTAAGTTATAATTCAAAACATTTTCCTAGCAACAATTGTGTTCATATGATTGGCATATACTGTTTCTCCAGGAGCTTAAACTCAGCAGTATTATGCAGTCCTGAATTAATCTATAGCATTCAAACTGAGGTTAAAGTAACTATTCCTCAATCAACAACTAATCCAAAAGAAGGTGAACAAATTATTATTTATGGATTTTTAAACTTTGATTACCACTTACCAGTGGTTAACATTAATTTCTTTAAAATATACAGACTTAATTTCAAAACGTACGCAAATTTGATGTTACAACTAAGAACTACAGTTTGTTTAAAAAATTTTGATACAATTAATTTATCAGGTGAGGATTTGTCCTTTAAGGAAACACAAGCTGTATGTAACAGTAAAGAATTTTGTGGTAATTTCGAAGGTTTAGAAGAAAGCGTTAATGACGATACTGTTACAGATTCACAACTTTGCGAAGTTTTAGATAATATGTGCTTGGAAACCCAGAAAACCTAATAAGGTTTTAAAATAAATGCTGTGTATATACAAGGAATTATACGTAAATAAACAATTTAGTAATAAATAATGTAGTTTTATTTAATAACCTTTTCACTCTTCAACATCTAATTAATTGTCAAAAAACAATTCTAATTCTTAGAAAAAATCTTATCCACTGACATGGCATAGCCTCTATAGCTAAATCTATAGTATACTTGTCAATGCTAATACATGTTTCCATAGTAACATCATTTACTTCATCTACAAAAATATTCAAAGTCAACCCATTTATCAATACTACCTCGTATTTCCTGCTATTTTTATTGGTCAAATTATAATTTGTACACTCTCGGACCAAAAGTAGAGGCAATGGCAGTTTTGAGTTTATATGTATTTCTTTGGATAGAACTTTCTTAATATTGCTTTAAGTAGAGTTATTTAGAATTAATTGTTCATTATATGAGTTGGTTAGCGTGAGAAAGTTATAGTTCCTTGATTTGAAACGATTTTATTTTTTTTTGTTAGGTTTGTCGAATAGATAATATATAAACATTAATTTACTGCCTCTATATTTTTGTTTGAGAGTGTATATATTTCAAACAACTTTTTTGTAATATAAAATGTATTTATTTTTATAATAATTTGATAATTATTGGTATATCTTTACTCTAAACCTGGTAATAAACTCCCTTCATCTATATATTCACGTTTTTCAGTATTATCTGTTAAGCACAAGCTGGATAAAAGTGTTAAGTTATCCATTTCTTCGTAATTAAGCTCGGCACCACTATTTCCAGCAAAATCTGGCAACAACGGCACAGAATTACCCTCGCTCGTACCAGTCTCATTGTCGTTAGTAGTTGTTTGATTTTCTGCATCAATCAGATCGTCATTATATATCAAATCTTGACTATCCCCAATTTCCTCCGCGATTTCCACTTCAGCATCCTCATCATCGGTGAATGCCTGTGAAGAAATCCTTGCTTAAAATAATTACTGCTTCGGTCTAAGTTATTTAACGTACCGGCACTACGGGCATCGTGCTCTTGTATTGAAAGGCGCTGTTGGACAAGTCGACTTCCACAGGAAACAAAGCTTGTCCGGACAGGGCCTCCAAATGATTGTTGTGCATTTCGCTTAGAGCTTTTACGATACGAACCAGTTGACCGCCCAACTGTTGAACATGCTTACTGTCAAGTAGTTCCATTTTAACAAGAACATCGGCTCTTAGTTTTGCAAAACGTGTTCTAGCTAATTGTCGACAGCGAAGAATCAATCTGGAAAAAATTAAAAAATTATAAATGTAGGTAATATTGGTAACAGCGTATTAAGCATGTTATGCAACCCATAAAACACGCGACGAAAAATGAGAATTAGTTCATTTAAGCTAGTGTATAATATAAATAATAAATAGTTCAACCCGTTTTGAAACCCATTTTCTGTATAACGTATGATCATGGAGAGGATATATGGACAACTTTTTATGTTGTTTGTTATTCAAAGATAACTACGGGTAAACCGCTAACCGTTATTATGCAACCCATAACACATACAATGTTAATTTAACACCCTAGTTACCGTTATAACCTCGGGTATAAAATAAGTAAAGAATATTGCAACATATTTCCAAATCCATTTGCTTCACAAAACTTTTCATATTCGAAGGTAACAACGGATAACATGCCTATGAACATCTTACACTATCGGTTGCCTAGTCACCAGAATTGTAAAGTACTTATATATATACTGGACTTTAAATATAAAACTAACATTCAAATATATTAGAACCTTCATTTAATTCCTAAATCCGCGTGATTTATAAAACAATCTTTTTCTTTGATATAATTCAAAGACAGTAAACAGTTTAACACTACTAACGAAAACAAACAATCAGTCCTACATTATTTTGAATCTAAAGAAAAAAAATGTTAAAATAACTCCAACGAGGCAGATGCCATGACAGGAAAAAAGAAGAGAAGTGCATGTCGTGCATTTGTTATGGAAAATATTGTTGATGAAATGTAAAACAACAAAAATTATTTGATTTCTTTTAAATAATCAAATGGGTGCTTTTAAAATGATTTTTTTGATCAGGCATCATAGAAACTACGAAAATTCAGGGCGAATAAATCACCATGACAGATCTAGGAGAAATTTTAGTAATATTTTTGGTGACAAATGGTACCACCTTTAAATAATTCAACATAAAAAGTTCCTGAGTTTAAATAAATCACTAGTCACGAGAGTTTCAGGATTAAAAGAAGGCTCTACATTTACCTGTATTCATAGTTCCCTGTCTCTACCCTGTAAATAGGTTCTTGCAGAGCCGCATAGCTGCACTCTTCATCATCCATCTCTTTCACCTTAAGGCAATAAGCCAAATATTCGAATTTGGCATCGGCGTACTTCTTCACTGTTAATCTGGTGTCCGGTATCGCCTTGTGCAGGTACGTACCCATGTCGGACAGTACCGGTTTCACTTTTTTTATCATCTCGTGCCCGGCCTTCTCCATAGCCCTGTGTCGTTCCCCGAAGAGCCTGAAGGCTTCACTGGCCCTGGGTTGGGGTTCCCGCACCGCCAAAGAGGCAAAAACGTCACCCATTGCCTTCATAGTTTGAATAAGTTCAAGATGAGCCTGTTGACGATAAAAAAACTCATAAAAAATATAATCAAGAAAAAAATAAAGAAATAATTACGTGCAGGACTCTTTTGCAATGTTCCACTAGGCCTCGGTACATTAATTCTGTGTCTTGTAGTTCTTGCATCTTCTTCACCAAGGTATCATTGCACAAAATGGCTCTGTTAAAACACAGTTTGAGTATATAAAAGAGGGAGCAGTGTAAAAACAGACCGCGAAAGTCCAAGGGCATCGGCTGTGGACGAACTCATGTTTTCCACCAAGCGATGTTTCATTTTCTTCAGGATGATGTCAAGGCTTTTTCCCTGTTGCGGATCGGCGTGAAGTTTATTGTAGTTGATGACTACTTCCTCCTGAAACCAGAATCCTTGGTAAAAACTGTGCAAGACGCAAACCTGGGAACTACCTTTGTAGCCTGGATCATTTTAGCTACTTCCACTTTAGTTTTTCCTTTGACAGAATTTCCATTGACTGATACCAGCTCATCGCCGGATTGCAGAGTTCCTTCTCTGCTGGCAGCTGTGTTGTCGAAAATCTGAACTATATACAGACAGGGGCAATGGGGAGCACCACCTCCAATGCTAATTCCGATGAGGTTGTTCTCATCTTTTTTGATGGTGACACTACCAGAAGTCACAGTCATCCCCCTAGAAACGTATCGCGTATTACAATTGCTGATAAATCAGAAATACAACATCAAGTAACAAAAAAAAGTCGGTGAGTTGGCTTACTTTGTTATTTTCTTTTTTCACCCAAATTTTTCAAGTCATATCATTAATTTTAATCAAATTTGCTTCATTTTAAGAACTTTCTCTGTTTTTGAGTTTTTAGTTATTAGTGACTGTTTTTTTCTTATTTTAATTTTGTTCTGTCGTTACTTTTAATGGAAAAAATAACAATAAAGTTAGAAAAAAACTAATAGGGATACTCATAAGAAATATCGTTTATTTAAAATTTTTAAAAACTCTGCCATCTATTAAAAATAATTTAACTTAATATAACATAACCTATATTCCAATTAAATAAAAAGGGTTGATTTTTTAGCGTGTCCGAACATCCGATAGGGGTCGCTGTCGAATAATCGCGGCAAATGTCATCGTGGTAATCATCATGGTACCTCAAATGTTTGGCCTAAATCATCACGGAATATTTAACATCTTTCATGGTGCACATAATCGCTCAATCGAGCGATGTATTCGACGAATTATCGACAAATTCCGAACGCATTGCACGCTACTCGATACCAAAATTAAAACAAAACAAAAACACTGTGCGTTCCGAAGAAAATATCGCCGCGGCCGGTGTTGACGAAGATCCAAACTTACCAATTCGTTTATGGGGATAGATTCCGAGCGATGATCAATGATTATTTAATTCCTAATTTGAACGGTATTGATCTGGAGAAGATGGGGTTCCAACAGGACGGCTCCACATTCATAGCCAAGGCAACAATCGATTTATTGAGGGAACAATTCGATGAGAAAATTATTTCCAGGAACGGACTTGTTAATTGACGACCTTTATTTGTCCCAAATTGTTTTCAAATATTAATTCCAATAAATGTGATTTCACGTAAAATAAATTCCTTCAGGTATCTAATTTGGATGTTGTTGTATTTGAATTTAAAGTTCGGACACGTTAAAAAACATCACTCTGTATACCCCCTACCAATGATACCAAAACTGAATCCTGAATAAACGACAAAAGAACAGAGTTGAAATAGAAGAAATGAATGGCATGTCTCTATACGGTATAGGGAATAAAAATATTAAACAGAGGGTATGGTTAGAGAGATTGGCGAAGAGCATCAATAAGTGCAGTAAATTAAAACTGAATCAATTCTTAAATAAAATAACAGTAAAACTTGTGTTTAAATTTGTTTTAACTCATACAATTCTCTGACTACCTGATATTATCTTGAAGGGATGTTACTTACATCTTGTCTTCAAAATACTCGGGAATATACTGGGATAAATATCCAGTAGATAAATGCTGATAATAGTAGGGATAATAAGCCATTTTTAAAGCACAAAGACGAAAATTTACCGCACAAAAACACTACAGTGCAAGTGGAGCGTATATACAGCGTTATCTATAGCTAGCATTCATGAATATTTCAGATAACTATTTCCCTAATGAAACATTGATTCCTTTATCATACTACAGGGTGTTAAAAAATAATACAACTCCTATAGTGATCCATATGTTCGGGTACTTTTATTTACTTGTGGTTATTTTTGGAATATGCAATTTAAAAAAAACAAAAGGAAACGTACCAACTTATGGATGATCTTAATATTTTGATTCGGAGAATGTTAGCAGGTTTAAGAATAGGAAAATGAACAGCATGTCCGAATTTTACGATGACAGAACATGTTATGAACATTGAAGGTGAGCGCAGGGGAATACGCCGAAGATTCAAAGCCTTCTTTTAATCGGGAAATCCACGTGACCCATATATATCGACAACCAACACGACAAGTGGGTTATGATTAACACAAAATCATTCATTTTCTTAAACTACAGCATATGTTTACTGGTTTTTATCAGTTTTTTTTAATAATATACTCCTATGTATTGTACACACAGTTTAACACTAATAACGCAAAATAAACATAACATTTGACCAGTCCCACATTATTTTGAATATATGGTAAAAGAAAGGTTAACATAACTCTATTGGATCAGTTACCGTGGAAGGAAAAAAGGAAGAAGAGGAGCGCGCGCATGTTACACTTTGTTCTCGATGACAGATCTAGGGAAAATTTTAATGATATTTTTGGTGAAAAATAAATTACAGGTTACAGAATTAAATTAAAGCTCTGTAGAAACAGGTCCTAATGAAGGATGAAAAATATAATACTATAGAAAAAGAAAGCAACTAAGAAGGTACAGTATAATAACTTGATTCATCACTCTGTACATGATATATGCAGAGTAATCTGTCAACAAAACTGTTTTCTTTTTTTCGGTCAATTTATTATATTGTATTATCAGTTCGTGTGAAGCCTCATGCGGGGAAATCGGCAAACAAACAAAAAAATCGATAGAAATGGCGTGCGGCAAAGAGAAGTGATAAACACGGCCATACGGCCCTACTCACATTTTGTCTTCTTCTAAAAAGTAATCGTACTCTAGGTCCAGCATGCTAGCAAAACCTAGCTAGTTTATTATCTAATTTAGAGGCTTACAGGGCAGTTTTATACTTAAGGTTTTCGGGTTTCCTCTGACCTACCACTCTTTTCTGATATCACGCCGCGCGCTGACAGCAGGTGACAGACGCCGTCCTTCGCAGTCACACGTTGCCGCACATGCCCCTTTAGATTTTCAGAAAATGCTCCCCCATTTTCCCATGATGTATCCTCAGTGTCAAAATGATCAACAGACCATAGAGATTTCAAAAAAATTAAATATGTTTTTTTTATTTGTTTCAAATTCAAGTAAAAATATTGGAAAAGGGGAAAAGTTTAATTGACCTCAATCAGAAAAAACACACATGTTTATGCACAGTATGTCGGAAAAATAATAGAACTTTTTAAATAAAAAAAAAAACAGTTATTTTGCCGAAATTATTTATTTTTATTTAAAATACATCCCTTCCGCATTAATACACCTCTGGACACGTTCAACATGTTCAACGTTCCTGTCCTGGCCAGTCTGAGTTTCGGGAACAGGAAATAGTCACACGGACATAAAACAGACTAATAGGGAGGATGTTGAAGCACACGGACTTGTTTTTTTTGCCAATTTACGAACGCCGAAGCACATAAAGGTATTTCACCAAAAAACATGGACAAAATTATTTTTATTTAATAGATACACTATAATACGTATATAATAATAGATTTTTCTGAGACAAACTTAATATCATTATTATTATTATTAAATTCAATTTTTGGATATTTAAAAGAACAACAGTTTATATTATATAAAGGTACAATAATCATTTTATTTAAAGAATCACTAAAAATATTGATAACAGTAAATAAGTAAGTAATAAGTATTAAGAACATTATTGAGAATAGATCCCATCCGTCTTCATTATATTCTTGTGGATGTTCTTCAGGTACCTGAGAAAATTATGTTTCATCTTCTTGAATTTCACAAGGAAGCAACATCTCTAAAACAGCTTGACTAAATGATTGCTTGATTGCTTTTTTGTCCTAGGTCTAACTGAGCTCAAGTAGGGATCAGGATTCTGCGGCCTCTTCTGATAAAGTTCCTATGGGCAATAAAGCTTGTTTAATTATAATAAGTCCGTGGAGTAATCCATCGGGTGGGATGGATATAAAGTAACATATAATTTTACAATATACTGTGAAATTTCCTAGGTTTATAGCGTGTCCACTAGAAATCATCTCCAGTATAACAGCAAATCTTACAATGAACTACTTTTTCTTGCCTTTACAGTTTTTTTATGTTCAGATCGTATTTGCCACTTTTTAATACTTGTCGTATACGAAAAATGCAATATGATTCAAAAAATTTTATACGAGTATGTAAGATCGACAAACCAAATGTGCGATGGTTCAAAACGAACAAATCAAGCACA
The DNA here is from genome assembly GCA_031761425.1 of Cosmopolites sordidus. Classification (NCBI taxonomy): domain Eukaryota; kingdom Metazoa; phylum Arthropoda; class Insecta; order Coleoptera; family Curculionidae; genus Cosmopolites; species Cosmopolites sordidus. Next base: position 180,857 of record JARFXV010000306.1, read on the forward strand.
TACGGTCCGTTTGTTTAAATACTTTGTCAAAATTTCGTAAATAATGTCTTTGGTCGTATATAGCTATCTATCTTGCATTCGAATTCGCATTGTAGGCGATCATTTCACGCACTTTTATCACCAACTCGTCCGCGATTTTTGTTTTTTTTTGGCCGGCCTGATGGGCGCACGGCATTGCATGCAACGATGTATTCACCTCTCTTATATATCAAATCCGCTCGCTAGTAATGACACTAGTAATGTATAAAATAAATAAACGAACGTATCCACGTTACAAAAATAAAGAATCAAAAAGAATATCGATAAAGAAACATACAAGCACGAGATTCTAAAACAAGCATTAAATATTTTCGAGACCCTTTATGGTGGGAAATGGCATTTTAAATGACTTCTTTTGTACCCGTGCAAAGACGGACGATATTTTTACAGTTGTGTCAGTGTTTTTAAAGACATTATTGCCTAAAATTCTTTTGAATATATTGACGATATACCAGGGCTGTTTAGAAATCAATCCCCATTACTTCCAACCATAAAATCAAGGAGTTTTATTTTAAAAAGTACATTTTTATTATTCTTCTACTCTGTGGCTTGATAGTCCACTAAGGGTCGTAGCCTCCTCCTCTAGGGGTATCCAGGTTATTGTTTTTTAATGGAACTGTGACCATTCAGATCCATAACCTCTATAATCTAGTATGGGTTTTTGTTTCATTGTTTTTTTGCTTATTCCGCTATTCTTTCCTACTCGTTTCTATCACTCGCGTTCCCTTTCCTACCTGTTATTGTCATTTCTTACAGATTCCTCCTCACTCTCTCTCGCCAGTTTTTTTCTCAGTGCTCAGCTTGATAGATTAAACAATCCTTTGATTCAAAAATGTCAGATATTATTGAACATACTGACAAGGCAAGATCTCATAGCGCCAGAATCACCCAAGAAAAAATCAAAGAGTTCGGCTGGGAAATAGTCCTGCGCCCACCGTATTTACCTGATGCTTCACCGTCAGATTACCATATTTTCAGATCTATGGAACATTTTGTTTGTGGAAAAAAATCCTTCAGCGATAACTATCAAAACTGTCACTTCAAAATCACTCTTATTTTGCAGAAAGGGGACAAAAAGTTTGTCATAGTGATGTATTAATTGTTAAATAAAATAATTTTGTTTGTAAACAACGACATTACTTATGGGCAGACCTAAGAATTAGGAGATTTAATTAAGTCCTGAAAGTCATCCTATGTCAATAAGAAGGAAGATATAAAAAAAAGCGAGGGTAAAAATGTGGGAAAAGAGAGAATTTGTTGACTGGACGGTCCTCAGGAGCACCTGCTGCAACCACGTCTCGGGCTATCACGAGCACCTGCTATATTGGACGTCTATCACGGATATTTTTTCCACGACCCCCCGTCTTCGATAATCTTTTAATAAACGTGTCCTGCTCCGAGAATGATATTTTCTCAGCCATGTTGAAGATATAAGAGAACGACTGGAGATTTTCAGATTAAATCGAGGATTTCGTCAGAGTTGCGATCCACGCCGATCCGACGAATTTGGAGCAACGCATCTCCGTTGCCCGGGCGACACCAGCAAACTTGCAAGGCTAAGGTCACTTCCCGGCCGATTTCCCACGGTTTTTCCGGATTTTTTCTACTCGTTTTTTTTTTTTAAATTTTGATGCCACTTTATTTTGTCTCTAGAAAAATATATTTCTTCTTAAACGACAATGCTGTTTCTTCTTAAACGATAATGCTTTAAAAAAGTGTTTGAAAATGCACGCTGTCTTAAAAATATTTGTTGAACAAACAGGGTTTCGAAAAGGTTGTAATATGTCAGGCTACGGGGTGAGTAGATAAAGTAATGTGGCGTAGCGTTCGATCTGGCCACACTATTGGGTTCCCCTTTTCAGTGGGAGGCAGACCAATATCTGATGCATCTTCAGCGCGAGTTTGAACTCCCCAAAGTCTCTTGCTGGGCCTTGGCAACTCCTTTCGTGAGCCGAATTTGTTTTGGGAGTTCTGATAATTTCATGCGAAAATGACCCGTGATTTAAAGGGTTTTTCAATTTTTCTTGTTGTTTGTTTTTATATATACTGATGGCGTTGTAATAAATTAGAGATGGCGTTGCGTGTTTTTAGTTCTAGTCGCATTTAAGAAGTGTAATATATGACAATTATAATGCGTTAAAATTGTTGAATTATTTTATGAAAATGCGCGGTCGGTAAAAAATCTCTACGTGGAATTTACGGTTTGAAGATACAGAAATTTCCATTAGTCGACGTTCGCAATATTTTGGACTCAGTGAATCCACGACATGGCGTATTTTACGACAGGATTAAGTTCTGAAGACATATAAGGTTGAAATAACACAGGAACTAAAGCCACTGGATCATTCCAAACGTCGTATTGAGAGAAAACATTCATGGACGATGTATTGCAAGAAACGGTGATGCTGATTGGTCACCAAGATCAAGTAAGTAAGTAAAATTTAATAAAAGATCGCAACGGTTGCAGTGGCTATTTAGCGATCATATTCTGTTTTGATGCGGAAGGCTGATACTGCTTAAAGTGGCGATGTAAGTGATGGAGATAGTGTTGAGGGATGTTGCTTATGTCAGTGAGAATAAAATAGATTGGGAGGAGCTAGTTAGTTAGATTTGGATGAGGGTCGCATCGGTGATAGGGACCATTAAGCGGCCATAGCATTTATATTGAGACATTTTGAGCTACTACGGCAGATGACTACGGCGGATTCACTGACATCTGACCTTCTGGGTTTGATGAAGGAGGGCGAGTGTTAAAGAGGAGGACACATTTTCGGCTGGTGAAAGAGTGTATGCGTAATGGTGATTGAGGCATAAAGGGAATGGATGATGAGAGATGTGGAAGAGGAAGAGCGGGAGCAGCGACTAGATATGATCAATGATAGATATATCTCTAAGGTAGAGTAGGAGCATGTCCAGGAAATCGAGTCGAAAGAAAGTTGGGAGGTCGTTAGGAAGGGGGAGTCTAGTCTTGATGTTTGTTGTGGCGCGACATTCTATGAGCAAGTGACGGACGGTCTGAGGTTCACCGCAAAATAAGCAATTAAGAGATAGATCATTCCTCCAGAGGTGCTGGTGAGTGAGAGCACAACGTCTGGATATCATCCTTAACCACCTGGTGGAGATTCTTTTAGAGAGGAAGGTCGGAAAATTGTTGAGAAAGTAGGTTGTTTTTACTTCCCTCAGCTTGTTCTGTCCTTCCAATAGGTTCCAGTGACTTTGCAATTGTTCTCTAACAAGAGATTTGATGAAGGACGGTAGATCGGATGAGATTAGAGTGAGACATAGTGATCCATCTGTGAGAGCTAATTTGGCCTTGGTATCTGCCATCTCGTTTTCCAGTGACTGGGAATCCAGACAAATTAAAGAGTGGATCCAATGGCCAGGATATCTTCAATAAGGTCCAAGCAGCGGGATATAAGTGGATGATTGTCTAAGCCCTTTTCCAGAGTTCTAAGGGTTTTTGTGTCCTTGGGTTTTTGTGTAATTGAAGTCGTCGATGTGTTAGGGGTTCTATCCCAGTCTCACAGAGAAAGCTAGGGATTGGAGTGGATGAGAGAGACCCAAGGACAATCTAATGACTGTGCTCTGGATGGGATCGATCGAATTAAGGTAAGAGGTTGGAGCAGAGCGATATACTATGCTGCCATAATTGAAGGGAGCAATTAACATAGAAATAGGAGAGGAGAGGGAGAATGGTGATAATATAGGAAGAGTGATAGGCTATATCAAATCCATAATGGATATTTCTGCGTAAGCCTAAGCCTTTTTCCCCCGAAAACCACGTCCAGTTCAGCATATGCTTGTCTTGTCTCTTTTGAGAGATGGAAAGCACATACCCCTGATTTGGAAGGATTAGGTATCAGTCACCACTTCCTATAGTACGACTCGAGGATGGCCAGGTCGGTTGTGAGGTCTTTGCTACAGGAGTCAGGATCCTTATGTTGTATACCGAGGGCCGTATAATCTTCATATATAACTTGAAGGGAGATGGTATTTGGAATGTCATTAGTAAATATTACAACACTAAACCGTGAGGTATTCCGTTTTTAACGGTCTTTCCCACAGCTTTTTTTATCGTTTAGGTGGACTGCGATCCTTCGGTTGCTTATCATGTTTTTAATCAGGCGGCATATTGTTGCGCATGATATAATTTCTTGTAATTTGAAGACAAGCCCTGATTCAATAAATAATAATGTTATAATTCAATAAATCGATCATTCGACAAGAGTAAGTTCTCCAAATGTGGTTTTTTACTTCGTGCAGGCGGAATAAGTTTGGTTTGGAATGTCCTGCAGATGTGGCGATTTTTAACAGTGACCTTGTCCTTCCTTACGTGGAACGGACCTGGTTGAAGCGACGCGTCCATCAATCAGGTAGCACCGCGTCGTCCGGAGGTGCATCGCGGGGGCGGGGAGGCGACGGGAGCTTCGGAACGTGGTGGCGGCGGCCGTCTCCAGCGCGGGCCCGGACCAGTGCGCTCCGGGTCGTCGTGCGAGGCGATAGGAGGCGGCGGGGACGACAGCGGGCGGCTAGGTTGTCGGATCGATGCAGCGGGGGCCCCCGCATGGCCCACCGGGCCTGCGACGCGCTCGATCCCGAGCTGTTACAGCACATTCGCGAGTGTCCCTGTCCCTGTGACCATATGGGATATGGCAATTTTCTCGATTACCAGGTGAGATAATGCGCTTCCCATTAGGATGCATTCCTTCTCTTTCAACTTTTACTTTTTTTTTATTGTTTAAATTATTATATTATGCATAATTTAATTAAGACAATAAAAAAATACACGTGCCTACATCTAATTCATGTGGTTTTATTCAGTTAAATGTTCCCTTTCCAACGGCAAGCCACTTTAAAAACACTGTAGTAAAATATTGTGTACACTGAGGGAAAAAAATTCCATTCAATTCAATTACAATTTTCTCCTCATAATGTCTTTTTTGTTTTTCATTAAATGAATTAGTTATAGTGATAAATTATTATAGTGATAAATGGTTGGAAGAATATTATTCTTTTTCCATGATACTTCTAAGAGAATAACATGTATTGGATTAATTACAAACATTCGCCCCATTCTTTTTTAGATAAATTGAAGTAAATTTTATTTACAAAAAATGGCTATTAATTATTACTAAATTAATTATTTAATCAATATAATGTTTGGTTAATAATGTCGGTTTTTTCACAAAATTTTAGTGTTTATTTCCATAACAAAAATAAATGACCTTAATAATCAAAGTATTGACCATCGTTAGCCAATATTTTTTACTTCTTCGTAAGAGTTTGTTCCGAAAGTCCGTGCTGCGTCAATCCAAATAAGTGGTAGTCCGAGGAAGATAAGTCCGGTGAATACGGTGAATGAGGCAGGACGTCTCATTTGGCGTTTTTCAAATAGTTTTTTACACGTTTTGTAACATGGGTCGAGTATTGTCACGTTGAAAAATGGCTTTGTCGTGGCTTTGAGCGTATTCTGGTAATTTTTTCCTCAATGTTCGGTTCATTTTTATCAATTGTTGTCGGTATCGATCGGCAGTAATCGTTTTACCAGTTAGTGATACACAGATCCTCTACTATCCCACCAAATACACAGCAAAGCCTTATTTCCATGTGTATTGTGCATTGGTTGTGATGTTGAAGGCTGGCCAGGGTCTACCCATAATTTTTTGCGCTTTGGCTTGTCAAAATAGGTCCACTTTTCACTCAATGTAAAAAACCTTTTCTTTTCTGTCTAGCAAGCAACATTTCACCAGTCATTTTTCGCCTTTCGATGTCTCTTTCCTTCAAATTATATGGAACTCGTTTTCTTTCCTTCTGGAGCTTTCCCAATGCGTGTTGACGTTCGGAAATAGTGGATTAGGCAGCATTCAATGCTTCTGCCCATTTAATGCTTCTGCCCATTATTCAACGTATGAGTTGAGTCTTCATCCAATAATGCTTGCGAATCTGCACCTTCAAATTTTTTCGGCTGTCCTGGGCGCAGCTAGTCTTTTATATCAAAATCACCACTTTTGAAGCGTTCAAACCATCGTTTTTTGGGTTAGAGCATATTCTTTGGGGTTATGATACATCTTTAACCCATACATATAGACCAGCAACTATCGTTGCCTTATGGAAGCCAACATAATGGGTACGAGTGCTAAGCGGTCATATTTTCTTCTTTCAGCTCTTATTTCTCTGTTGATCTGATTGATTAGATTGAAATCTGATCGATTGGAACAAAAATTTGAATCTTTTCAGACTCATTGTCATACGAAATATTTCAACACCAAATCTGGCTGTCTCTCAATGTTTTATATTTAATCTTCCAACTTTATAGTGCCCGGCTATGTATAAAACTCCCAAGAAGGCTTCCAAAATACTTGTAGCATTCTTCGCATCGCCGATAACACCTGGAAGTCTTGATTCAATTTTGCTCAGCTGTTCTTTTTCTGGAAGAAAATGGGACTTTCTTCCAAAAAAACCGATCTACAATTTTTTTATTACTTTTTCTTGTAGCTATATAAATATTTTCTTCGTCTTCTTCACTCCATTCGTCAAATAAAAGTTTATGTATTTCTTCAATGTCCTTTTTACTTTCCAGATTGTAAAACTTCTTGTTTGTAGCCATTTTGCCTGAAGAAAAAAAATATCTCTGACGACTAAATACAAAATATGGTATACAAAGGTACTCGCGTTGTATCCGTAAGATACAATACCTTTTAAATTTTTGTTAAAAAAAATAAATAAAAATGACAGTTATTTAACAAATTTCCATTTATTTAACAGACAGTTATTTAACAGACAAGCATTATAAACAATGTAAACATATCAAAAACCCAATGAAAAAAATCAAAAATATAAATTTTATAATACTTACTCGATTACTCGCAAAGTATCCGTCAGATACACTATAGACTTAACAACAACACACACTAACATTGACAGCTCAAACCGTACTAACCTTATTCGTTATTACAAATTAAGAAGATATTCGGAGAGGCCGCCGCCGGAAACGAATGATCCCAAAATTAATCGAATTCGACTGAGGCTTGTATCTCTTAGATGAGTCGCGAGCAGTGCAGTGTTAAATACTAACTGCGCCATCTCTGCCCTGGCCCAGGCACTTATCACACAGCCCTCGTAGTTTAGTTTTTCAGATTCAGAGTCAATCGTCTCCTGGTGATGCTAACGTGGTTAGAGAAACGCGCGTCGAGAAATTAAAAAAAAACATTTTTTGGTTTTTAGTTGTAAATATTTTCGAGTTTAATGCTCTATAGCAAATTTTAATGCTAATAACGACCAAAGTGAAACAATAAAGTATTTTCACTCTACTCTTGTAAATAATCTTTTGTTTTAACTGAAAACTAAAGGATTCTCAAATAATAAAATATTCATCTCGTTCGACATCTCGCTGGACATTACAAGTTTTTCAGGCGGTTGAAAGCCGTCACCAAGAACAATAGGCGATGCGTTTTAACGCCAATCACAGTTCTAAATCCCTTCACGAGGATTTACGCGGTTGAATACTGGCCATTGTTCTAGATCCCTCCATGTCCTCGCATCGTGCCGCCTTCCCTCTCCAGGGAAACCACTTTCGGCGCTCCGCCACATCCACACTACTCCAGACCACCCCAGTACATCAGAAATGTGCCGCCCGACCTATACTACCCCTACGACTACGATTCGTGCTCCTGCAGCTCAGGTAGCGATACTGCCAGGTATGTCCTTCGACAGATCCCTGAGATAAATACTCAGGAATTTCGTTTATTTATCCAGGGCCAACTTTCGGGGTCCTTGGTGTATATGCCTCGTGGTCTGTGTGGTGGTAGCAACTCTCACTGCCGGTCTAGGACTGCCCTTAGCCTTAGGACCTCATCGTAACGAGAACGCATCCTCCGAAGAACGCCTGCAACTGGTGAGAACATCCCTCTCACTTATCCAAGATTTATTTACCCTTCTTTTCGCTTTATAGGTTAGAAAGTTGCTCAAAGATTCACCCCTTATCGACGGACACAACGACTTGCCCTGGAACCTGAGGAAATTTGTTCACAATCAGCTCAACCAACTGAATTTAAGCAGGATCAAGGAGAGCGACCCTTGGTCGACGAGCAAATGGTCTCACACTGATTTACCCAAGTAATTTCAATCCCGTTCTCATTAAATTCACCTATAACAGGGTCGTTGTTGCTGTAGATTGCTAGAAGGAGGATTGGGCGCCCAGTTTTGGTCCGCTTACGTGCCTTGCAAATCCCAGCACCGAGATGCCGTGCAGATCACTCTGGAACAGATAGATGCGGTGCAACGGCTGGTGCAGCGCGAGAAGAGCTATATGCAGATGGTCAGGAGTTCGGAAGAGATAAGAACCGTCCATCAGGAGGGTAAAATTGCCTCTTTGATCGGTGTGGAAGGTTTGTGTTTTCATATTTGCTTTGACAGCTAATTTAGTTTATATTTGACAGTTTTTTTTTCATCTTGGCAGTTATGACACTGAATAGTTTAAAATTAATTTTAGGGACAATAATTCGTGGAGTCTCCTTGTAAAGGGTCTTTCAAATTGAGTTTTTTTTTTAATTCTTGAATAAAACACAGAATTTACGTTGATTTCAAAATTCTTTTCATTGATAATTGAAGCATAGTGTATGACATTTAACTGCTAAATGACCAGATCCCTGACGTTTGCTCTTTTGTTAAAATGTTGGATGACATTTTGACATAACCAAAAGTGGTTTTATCTCACCAATGACGCGAATAATCTCATCCTTTAGTTCAGGAATCGATTGTGGATTGTTCTTATAGATCTAACTTTTTACGTTACCCCAAAGAAAATGGTCAAACGGTGTCAAATCACATGATCTTGGTGGCAAATTAACACCACCGTTTCTAGCAATAACTCTTTTTTCTATTAATAAATCAATTGTTTCATTAGCGGAGTGAGGTGTAGCGCCATATGTTAGAACCACATATCCTCCAGATCAATATTATCCAATTCAGCCCGCAAAAATCCAATTATCATCTCACTATATCGAACACCATTCGCAGTTACAGCTTCATCAGCAGCATTCTAAAAGAAATACTGCCCAATTACACGTCCTGACCATAATTCACACCAACTGTGGACGTAAAGGTTTCTCATAAATCAATCGAGAATTTTCATCAACCCAAATGCGGCAATTTTGTTTAGTAACATAGTCATCAGTTTCAAAATGTGCTTCATCCGACAAGATGATTTTTTCAGAAAAATCATCTGTGTGTTCTTTGATCCAATTGACACATGCACGACGTTTTGAATGATCCAGTGACTTTGTCGGATGTAAAAAAACGGCCGCAAAACGGTGACAAGAAATGTGAACTTAAAAAGACAGTTAAGACAGTGAGCGTATGGTAGTGGAGAATGGATGATCTAGGTATAGCATTATTACTTACTATATTTGGAAGATGAGGGGTCATGGGAGGATGAGAACTATCGTTTCCAGAAGAGTGAAATATTTGGAGATCGTGCTACTGAGGGTGCATTCTAAAAATTTTTGTTTTAAGTGGACTTTTCTATAGTCTTTGCTCTTCAATGATTATATATGGTCATATTCGCTGGTTGAAATCACTTTTGTACTGTATGCACTTACTCGCATTACTTAAAAGTAGTTTCCTTTCTTGCAACGTTCCGTAAATTTCTAGCGGATATGACATTTATTGACAGTTTTCGAAAGTAGATAAGTTTGATATTTTTATTATCACGGAAAAAATCGAATTTCGTGTGATTTCATGATTCATAAGTGGTGTGTGGTTTACTGACTTTCGAATTAGCGCGAATTAGTGACATACCGCGCTCAGGACGGCCCATAGAGCTCGCTATAGGTGATGCAGGAAATCAGCGCATTTTAGACATCTGTCAGCGCAATTCGAAGGAGTTTTTGCAGCGATTCGTGACTTGATGAAGCTTGGATTCACTGCTACACACTAGAAACGAAAAAACAGTACAAAAATTGGGTTTTACCGAGCGAACGTGTCACGAAAAAAAAATTCTGACACACGTTTGCTATTGGTCAATTTGCATCCTATTCTTCGGACTTGGCCTGGCCTCCTCCCATTTTTTCCTTTCCAAATATAAAAAAAAATGGCTGACAAGTGGCAGTTTGTGGAAGGTTTAAACGATGAAAAACAAATCAATTTTTCTATATAAAAAATACCATATTTTATTTAAAAAATATCACACTTTTCCCCCAGACCCCCGTAATTACATTATTATCTGCTGTTAAGTGTTGGATATTTATTGTTTATGCAGGTGGACACGCTTTGGGAAACAGTTTGGCTGTTTTACGAACGTTCTATAACTTGGGAGCGAGATATTTGACCATCACGCATTCTTGCGACATCCCTTGGGCCACTGGACAGGACACCATGACCAACGAGGGTCTGAGTGACTTTGGGAAGATCGTCGTGAGGGAGATGAATCGACTGGGTATGATAGGTAAGGCAATCAAATCATCAAAATTATATTATGGAGGAACATTAAGTATCGGGTTGTCACAAAAGTTTCTAGGATTTTTTTTTATCAATTAACGATCAATTTTTAATCAATTTTTCAAAACCTGGACAAAAACAGTAACTATTTATACATGAAAATATTTATTTACAGAAAAATACATAAGTAAATCATAAACAAATTGTACAAAATAACAATTACGATTTAATTTTGGTAATAGAGAAGAAAACAATTTACCTAAAAGGTAAGTAACATTACATTTTGAACAGTCAGTTTTCGTTCTGCCTTTGTAATCTTTTTTTTGGCATCTCCTTTGCCCCTGACGATATTGTATAGATTGATTCCGGCCATCAAAGCGCATATCTGGTTGTATAGTATACATAGTTGTATATGGCAGTACAACAGATATGACAGTCAAATATAGCTCTTCAAAACTCAAGGCAACTAAGACGTCTACGAGCATTTGTTACAGTCATGTCTAAAATTCGAACAAACATGGGCCAGTACCATTTTTTCCGCGTATTTTAGTTGTCAGCGTTTGTTAGTCAACAACACCCATGTATTTATTGTAGTTCTGGATAATTTTTGCCTGAGGTACATCGATCCTTTGTTTGACATCACGCTTCCAATGAGTTGCCTTATCTAAACGATTTATCTCATCATGATTAGTGGCAACTATAACAGATTTATTATCGCTCCAACTTACCATAAGTATATCACATAGTGTCTCATACCTATAGTCAAAAGGATCCAGAGATTCTTTGGCTAACTCCTTAGCAGATTTTATAGGAAGATTTTATGGACGCACTGTCCAACGAAAACCAATTTCTTTAAGATGAACCAGCAAGTCTCGATTCTTAAAAACATTATCAAAAAAGACAACATGCTCAGCTGAATTTGATACACTCGACAGTAAGTTTGAAACAACTCTTGAATCCAAAGTTAAGCCTGTTTGATTTTGAGTTTCTTTGCCGGCATAAAATATTAATTTATAAAAATATCCATTCGATGCACATAGTCTCCATTGCTTGTACCCGAATCTAATGTGTTTGCCTCGTATAAACCGTTTCAAGCCATGGTGTTTGTAATACCTGGCTATCATTTGGTCGATTGATAAATATGACTTAAACATTCAGAATGGTTGAAATTTCTCATTGAACATTTAAATTAGGGGTCGAAGTTTATAAGCTCTATCATTTTTATCGAAATTGTCTTTATTGGTAAACTGTAACGTTGATTTTATCTTTGAACATCTATTTCTAGACATTGCGGCTTGTACAATTGGAACACCTAAATTTGCATCAGTGGACCAGTATATTCTTTCTGAAGGAACTTCGTGGCATCTAGAAAATAATGGTATACCAATAAAACATTTCAATTCGTCAGTATCTAAAGAAAATGAAACGTAATGTTTTACCCGTTGTGCATATCGTAATGTTTCTTCTTTTATGTGTTCCAATATATCATTCGAAAAATACATTTCGACAAGCTGCAAAGGTGCGGGCGAGATATAATCGTTCACTAATTTGTCTATTTTTGCCTTTTCTAAAACATCAAAATCCTTTCTACTAAAAGAATACTTGCTACCACACTTTTTCCATGTTGGCAAAGATGCATCAAGCCTTTGTTTTTTAGGGCATTCCTCAGAAACAATAGAGCTACTTCCTGGATACTCTTCAATAGTTTCATCTTCGCCACCTGTTATGTTGACACAGTAAAATTCAGTTGTTGGATTATGCGTTGTACTTAACACTAATCTTGTCTTGTTTTTAGTGGATTTGTCCCATTCGTCAGTCTACACAGCGCGATCAGCCATCAACGTTTCGTCCGCTCCGGTTATCTTCAGTCACTCAGCCGCCTACTCGCTTTGTAACTCTTCGAGAAACGTTCCGGACGACGTGTTGAAGCTGGTGGCCCAGAACGGCGGTGTGGTCATGGTCAACTTCTACGCTTACCATGTGGCTTGTAGCGTCAACGCAACTACAGCCGACGTGATCCGACACATCAATCACATCAGGAAAGTAGCAGGAGTAGAACACGTAGGTAGGTCCAATATTTTGCATTTTTAGTGTTAATTTTTTACGAGTGATAATTCTCCACGAGATAAATCAGGGGAATACGGAGGATGTTGAAGCATACAGACTTGTTTTTTCGTCAAAAATTCACAATGGTGCAACTTTTCGTGCAATCTTTCTGTAAAAGTTTTACAGAGCTTGAAACAAAATTTAATATTAGCTCTCTGTTCCATCGTGTGTTTGTGACGAGCTGACAAAATGTACTGTAATTTTAAGCGCTATAACTTGACAGTCCGCTGATGGATTTTAACGATGGAGATCTCATTTCATAGAGGATTATGCATTGATTGTTCAGATTATGCATTGCTTCAATAGATGGCGCTAGTAGTTTTCTTTAAATTTAAAAAGTTTCGTTAATTTACCGACATACTGTGCATAACAGGCCAAGTAAAAGATCTAGGACGTCTCCTCGTTAAAAATACACCAAAAATCGATTACGAAGAAGGCACGTTGTTGTTTCTGTTACCTCGTGTCCCGTTCGAAAAATTGGTCCCAAGCGCTGCGGCGTCGGGCTTTCCACTTCATCGCGTAGGGTCGTTAAATATTTTCAACAAGCCTCTTCGAGTCTCTTTCCGCGCGTAAATAAAGCGACTGATCCCGAAAAACGAACCTGTTCAACGTGCCCCCCCCCCCTTATTCGCAGCCACGATGCCGTTGTTTTCGTTCTTGAGGCGTTGGGGACGCGGGCTGTCTTTGACTTGGAGGACGTGTCTAAGTATCCTATGTTTGTTAGCAAAGTAGTTTGTCTGAAATATACGAAATATAGACTTCTCGATGTACGTTTCGCTAACCATGTTAGCATCATCGGGGGAGTGACTTTAGATCGAAGCGATCAATCTGCAAGAAAAAATTATTGAACAAAAACAGAATATGCATATTGTCTTCGTTGATATTACAAAGGCATTTGACAAAGGCATTCTTCAGAACAGCAATTCATCAACATCGGTAAAAGTTTGCATATTAATAACAGAGCTGTAGTGTCGCAAAATGGTAAAATGACAGATCTCTCTGAAACCGCCTCCGACATTTGACAAAGCTGGATCAGGGCTCCAGTTTTATTCAACCTCTTTATGATGGCATTGAAGATTATCGTTGACTGGAAGCTTCTTAATTCTGGACGTATTAAGCATAAATAAATACAACTAAAATTATGGCTCTTCGTGGTATTTTGGTCTCTCACACCAGCAACAGTTACGCATCTGGCTCTCCACTTGAGTCTGTAGAATATTTTACCCAGGTAGCTGGGTAATCTCCTTAATTCTAGAGGCGATCCGGTAAGATGTTGTGAACCATATATGGTTTCAATTGGTTCCAAGCAGCACAAAATACATAGAAGAATATAAGAGAGGCTTATATAGGGTTTTCCATTAAGGGAGCTCGAACTTTAAATATAAATAAAACAAGTTCCGTATGAGGTATCGTTAAATGTTTTTCTTTGTTTGATAGAGCATTCGATTACATATTGTATGGAATATGATATCGGCCAAATGGTCGCAACGACTTCGCTCCAGCGGTGCTGGGGTCTAGCCCCACAAGAAAAAATCTAATGACGCTAAATCACACGATCTCGGTGGCCAGTTGACAGTTGACAGTTAACACCATAACCTCCAAATTCGACAACTGTAGGTTCACCAACATGGCCGTTATACATTGTCAACGTTGGAGCGGCCCTATTGGAAAACCCTGTATTATATCGCCTTAACGATAGAAAAATGTTAAAAGAAGAGGAAGCATAACATAACCTACTTCGGATATAAACTGGCCTTGCGCTGGTTCAAGGGACATCTACACGCTTACAGCATAATCTCTTATACTTAACCTTAATATACCCAATCCATTTTTCATCACTGTTGCCGCCTCTCCAAAGGAGAATGCAACTATTATAAAGGATGTCCCATAACTTATCCGACATGGTGTCTACTATCACCAACTGGTGATAGTAGATATCAAAAAAAGAGGATTTAGTCAATAAATGTGTTGGCAAATATTAGTCATTCAAAATATACAGGGTGTAAAAGTAAACTTAGGGTTAGATGCGCATCAGCAACTGAGAAGGCTATTTAGCGACTGGACCTACAGCTTAACGTGGGTTCCGAACCACGGTCATCAGCTACTGAAAACCCCGGTGAGCACCCCCCTCGGGCTATCAACCCTTGGTTTTGTACTTAACCGAAAGTATCTCGAGAAGCCGACCGACTGGCGAGTGACCAACGTAGAAAACCTCTCAGAAGGCATCCGACCTTACCCAGCCTCGAACTGGCGTGACTGAGGGGTGATTCCTTGTCAGATTTTACACTCTTACCTAGAAACATTCACAAGAATTTTAGAAAAACTTTTTTGCCTAGTACGGGATTCGAACTCGCTCCACATTAACTGCCGTAACGTAAGGCTGATCCCCTAGACACCACAGCTAATGTGGCTCCGATACAGGGTGTTGAAAGTGAAACCAAATTTTCGAAAAATTGAGATAATTTAAAAAAGTTTGAAGATATCAGGTTCAAAATCGGAATAGTTGGGTTTTCAAAGGTGACAAATCCGAATATGGTACTAGTTTGAGCCTAGTTTCTAGAGGGCGCTTGCAATCTTTTTTGTGAGAAATTAACTAGCTCATATTTTTTTACCCTATAAAGCAGGGAATATTTTGACTTCAAAATAGAGAAGAGTCATAATTCCCAATATATCGATATCGGTGAATATCGATATCTCACGACGTTTGCGAGATATTCGTTTGATCTCTACTATCACCAGTTGCTCTATGACGGATAAGTTATGGGACACCCTATATAAATTTAATCCTATTTTAAAATGTCATCGTTTTTTTTGTTTTGTAGGTATTGGTGCAGGATATGACGGCATCAACGTAACACCTTCAGGGCTTGAGGACGTGTCCAAATATCCTCATCTACTCGCCGAATTGCTCTCGGATCCCGAGTGGTCCGAGCAAGATATTTTGTCTTTGGCCGGACTGAACTTCCTGCGGGTGTTTGAGAAGGTCGAGGAAATTCGCGACCGATGGAAGAAAGCCGAAATAGCACCGTTCGAAGAGCTGGGGCCAAAGAACGAACTGGAGGAATGCGTCTCCAAGAGTTCTTGACGAACGCTTCTCGTCGCCGTTTCGAAAAGGGTGATAACCTTTCACGTTGGCGCGTAACCGAACAGTTATATGTTTGTGTAACCTCCCACAACCATCGAACCCGTTCTCCCAGTAGGTCCCGGAATTTCAACAGGAAAAAAGGGCAGGCGAAGGCTTAAAACATGTTCTAATCGCACAAATTATGTGTTCAACATATTATGAAACGTTCAATATCTTAATATATTATCCACCGAGTTAAAATTTTGTAAAACTTATATATCAGCATAAAGACTATTCAGTTGTTCTGTTCCCATTTCTTTTTCTTTTTCAATCTCTAGTTATCATCGAGTGCTAGAACTCTGTATCTGTAAGAGTTATGTCATATCTCCATGTCTTTTCCGGTCTCCCTACACTTATCTTAGTTTCCGTGATTTACAATTTGGTATTTTCAGCGTTGCAGTACAGTTATGCAACCAAGAATGCGCTCTGAGTCAATATAAGTCCTGTCAAAAATAAACGTTAAGTTTTCGGCTGGTAAATACCGAGAAAACAAGACATAACACCAGAATTTTACTTACTTCTGGCATTTCGATGCCTTCACGAAGTACAGGTCAAGTATTAACAGAGAAACTCTGCAGCTGTTTAGTCAAACAAAAAACTTCTGGCATGTGATCTGTTCTCAGCTCCACCAGACCGGATATTTTCTTTTGCCATTTCATTACCGATCTTAAAATAGGTCTTTACAATATTTTAGTGACATAATCTCTGTTTAATATTTGGTCGAACTACATGCCTGGTCTCTCTTTTATTTTCAGTCGTTTCGTTATAAAGATATGCAACCAACAATGAGTTCTGAGTCCAAACACGACTTTTCACAATATATCCCAAAGTGACATTAAATAAATATTGAGGAAACGATAAATATTCATGTTCTACAACATTGACTCTTTCAGCAATTCCATTTCTGGCATTTCGATGTCTTCATGAAGTACAAGCTCGGTATTAACAGAGAAACTCTAGAGCTGTTCAGTCAAACAAAATATTTCTCAATTGTAGTATGTTCTCAATTCCGCCAGACCGGATATTTTTTTTCCATTTCATTAACCATCTCAAACAATTCTTTACAACACTTTCGTCATATATTCTGTTTTGTTTAATATTTGGTGAACTACACACCTAGTCTCCCATACACTTATCCTGATTTTCCATGGTCTCTAATTTATTTTTTATCAGTGTTGTACCGAAGGTATGCAACCAATAATGAGTTCTAAGCATAAACAAGTTTTTCGCGACATAGGCCAAATTACCATAGAGTAAATATCGAGGAAACGATAAATATTTATCTGATACAACATTAGCTCTTCCGGCACCAATGTTCAACTCACTTGTAGCATTTGGATGCTTTCGTACAGATTGGATATTAACAAAGAAACTCTGTAGCTGTTTAATCAGATAAAAATTTCCCTTTAAGCTCTGTTCTCAGTTCCTCTAGACCGGATGTTTGCTTTTCTTCTTGCTCTTCCTGTGGTTCTTCTATCTCTCTTTCTGCTACCTATTATCCCGTGTCATCTGAGTCTGGTGAATCTGAACTGGTGGTCATCTGATTGGTGAGCTTCACATAGTTACCGGGTCTTTTAGCTATCACTTTTATTTCATCATAGCCCTTCTCTGTAACATTTCGTTAAATTGTATGTAAAAATATTATCCAATTTTGTGGAAGCTTTTGATCATGGTTAACGAATATTGGATCTCTCACATCATCGATTGGGCAGACTTAAGATGAAGAATTATTAAATAAAGATCTTTATGCTGTATATAAACCAAAAAAAATCCTTACGTAGCCCTTTGCACAAATTACCCTTTAAAAAGTTGAACTACCCCCTTTGCTACAGTAATATTGAACTGGACTAATCCAAAGCCGCAAAATGAAATAAAAAAAATAGAACCCTTAAAATGTGATTCAGCCTGTATAGAGTATATATTATTATATCTTTATTATAAGAATTTGATAATAATAGAAGATGTAGGCGACTGATAAGTTTTTATAAAACATTTATATACGTTTTAAATTCGTCGGACTTTTATAAAGAAGAAGAAAAATAAATATTTGTATCCATTTTAGAGTATTGGAGTCATATTTTTCGTGAGACTACTGTAATTGTGCTTATCGGTAAAGATAGGCAGAGAAAAATCCATTTTTTAGATAATTATTGATGGGCTTTCAATTTATCGTTGGGTATTTCTCGAGAAAATAAAAAGAAAAATGAAGAGAGAAATACTGCCTTTTGTAGATGTTGATGTAAAAGACATATTTGATTTATGCATGGGCTTTGAACCATTTAGTGCCAGAGTTTATCAGATACATATTGTTTGTAAAAGAGAAAAAGTCAATATTTAAAGATATATTCCTCCCTCTCCCCAAATTCTTGTTATTAACCACAGTAAAAAGTACAACTTGGAAGCGGAAAAAAATAAGAAAATATATTGTCGTATGGTAGTTGAATATTTTTTAGTTTATCGTAAAGAATTTATATGTCGTTGAGTTTCAATGGTTATTAGAAGAATGATCTCTATTTATGTAGGCTAAATATACACCAATTGAGATTAACAAGTTTGTGTTTTTTTATCCATTATCCCTGGGAATGAAGTCTGACAAATTTGGGGGATGGTAGAGGACTAGTTCACGAAAACAAGATTGTGCGGTGGTTTTAGGAATGGCACTGAGTGTACTGCGATTCAAGGTAATCCTCTTCAGGCTCTTAAAGAAGATTTCTTGAAGAGGATTATTATTCAGGCTCTTCAGGTGGTCATATCAATTTAAATTTGTTTTCTGTCTCCATTTTGATTAACTTCATTCCTAATCTTATATCTAGTTTAGGAATCCGTGCTATTCCTTTGACAAACAAAAAATTTTCTACCAGATATGGCTGTATATGGCAAATAAAGAGCATTTTCAATCAAACGTTTCTTCAGGCATTAAATGTTTCTTTTGGTATTCTCTGTAGTACTAGCAGTATTCTAGTTCAAAGAAGGAATGTATTTTGAAAAAAAAAATATTAAACATGTATTTATTTTTAACAATATCTTAACAATCTTAAAACTTAACAAAAAAAAAGTTTATAGCACCAATTTATTCGAAATAACATAACAAAAATCCACACGCTCTTCTCCTATATATCCTTTGGAGGATTGAAATACTCCCAGTGATGCAGATGTACTACGGTCCTGTCCTCTCCGTATCCCAGCAGGATCAGTCCGGCGATCAGCACCAACAGGATGATCATGATCACGTGCAAGTCCTGCTGACCGTCCGCGTTCCTCAGCACGTTTTCGGTCAGGTGATAGATCAGTCTCTTCATGGCGTTATTCGCTCTGGATCCGCAGGCCTGGATCAACCGTCCGGTCAGTTCGGGAATCGAGGGATCCGAGAAGCGTCTGGAGCCACGGGTTCGACCATGGGCCAGGTCGGATTCGTCCGAGGTCGATCTCGATCTGAAAGGTTGAAGACATTGAGATCACATCATATTATTATTAACATCCAACATAATCATCCATCCATCAAACGCCTGTAACTCACAAATGAAAACATTCTTTTGCGGGGTTACACCAGGTGCATAAATAAAATAATGAGACTGGTGGCGTACTGCCAACATCTGATGCAGTTTCAGTGCGAGTTTGAGCTTCCTAGAGTCACTTGGTTCCGTGAACAGGATTTTTCTAGACGGTTACGGCCTTTTCAATACTCTCCAATGCCCAAAAAAGGTGTTCCTTTCATCTTGGGTTACAAGGAAAAGTTACGAGAGCTCAAGTCTGGTAAATAAAGAGGCTGCCACAGTGATATTTTTACTTGCCCAAAAATTGCTTCATAAAAATCAATGTGCGCAAGGCCTATGTCCAATCTCAAACGAATATCTCCTTTTAAACGTTCTTCAAGAACTTCTCGATGAAAACTGTTTGATTTTGAGGCTCAAATTTCTTATGGACGATCTCCCGGCTTTCAAAAAAAATCCGCTTGCTTTTGATCGATGATTTGCTCGTTCTAGCTTTTTTTTGCCCGAGCTCCGTTCGGAGTGTGAGCCATTCCTTACTCCGGTGCTTCGTTTCCAGATCGTATCCCATCCAGTCTCGGTTTTCTGAGAGTGCCTTGAACCACCTGAAAATCTGGGTCCTTCATAAAACACTGTTTCCATAGGTCTGTCGAAGTTTCTGTCGCACTCTGTCTGACTCTGAAACAAAACTTGATAAGGCGCGGTTGTTCGAAATTGTTGTGACTCAATTTCAGAACGAATAAGAAAAATCACCACTACAAAGTTACCCTAGGGAGTTCAAACCCGTCCTGAAGAGGTATCAGATGTTAGCCTGGCTTTCCCCCAAAGGAGAAACCAAAGGCGTTGCCAGATCGGACGCTATGCCACCAGTCCCGTTACTTTATTTATACACCTCGTACATACAACTTGAAAAGTTTTTCATAAGTATAGTAAGCAGACATAGGGGCTCAAAAAGTCAGGTCACTTTTTCTTCTGGCAGGATTCAGGTGACTATTGCTCATAGTTTTAAAGGAGTTCTTTTATTATTATTCAATTGTACAAGACAAAGACTGAAAAAAAATAAGAATTTCTTTTCATTGGTTACCATCGTGAAAACCACACATGACCCCCTTATCATCCAGATATGCCTCCCAGCGTTTAGAAACAGATATATCAAGGCGTGATCGTTGCTGTGAATGAATGGTTTACAAGAAGAAAATGATTTTTTCCAAAAGGCGTTTTCCTTTAAGAAAACAGTGGTAAAAAAATTGTTTAATACATGCCAAATGATTTTTTTGTCTATAATTTCCTTAATTGATGGCATAATACTTTTAAATTTATCTTTCGAAATAATATTACTCTTTCTGATTGTATACAGATAATCCATCTAAACGAAACTGATTTTTTTTTAGAAATATTATCTATCCAAGGCTACCGTCACTTAAGGCTATGAGAGCTTGCATTATTTGACAGAAGAGCACACGGAAGAATGTTTGGTGCTTGCGCCGTTCCTTATTATAATTGAATTAATTGTCATGTAATTCAACCACAGAATTATTTTTTTATTAGTTTTAATAAAACAAAACGCACGTACTTATGGAACATATATCATAAAATGAAAGGCCACAGTTATTTTCTCATGATATTGTTGCTGTTTTTACTGGACATCAGACCTCAACACTACGTAGGTTCAACAATCAAACAAATGCTTTCTTCTTACTATTTAATTTCTAAACTATAGATAAACGTTATAACACAACCAACTATAGTACTAGAATAACGTAAAACTATACACTCCTGATTTATAAATCATCCAATTTCCAATAGCCTCACCTCAATTCCTCTTTTATTTCTTAAAGAAAAGATTAACACACACAGTTTGTCCAGTGGAAACAGTAAGAGCAACCAAGAGCGCCATCTTTGGCGTTGATGTTGAAATGTTAAGGCGCTAGCATCGTCTGTTAAGGTGCTAGCTATTACTTTTTTTAAAGTTCTCGACGCGCGTTTCGCTAACCATGTTGGCATCATCAGGCGTGTATAATTCTTAAAGAAGGTCGAGAATAAACTTTTGTGGTAGCGAAACAATGAGTCCAGGAGGGTACTAAATCAGGACACAGAATCTTAAATGATCGTTATCTCTGCATCAATATTATCAAGGACTCATCGTCAAGCTTATCGACGATGTTAGCGATTTTTTGGTTTAAAAAAAAAGTATCGTTGTGACGACCATCCCCCATACTCGACGAATTTGACGGCGTGTTACATAGGGCTATTCCCAAAACTGAAACTGATAATGGAAGGAAAGCGTTTCGATACATTTAGTCGCCTTCGACCACAACTTTGAAGATGATTCCCAAAAATAAACACGAGGAGTTTCGGTTGAAATCTCCGGTGTGAAACACTAAACTCGGAGAGATTTACCACTAAACACAAAATCAGTTTTATAAACCGCGCGATGCGCGTTTCTCTACTCACGTTAGCATCAGCAGGAGATAATTAATTGTAATTTAATTATTAACTATTAATTCTAATAGATTGAATCATTCTCCTGAAGATCTCTTTGTGTTTATCTATTTTGAATTTAAAAAAATGAAAATTTTAAACAAGCAACGTCTCGAATTTCATTAGACTACTTCATCTTCGGTCACCTATTCCTTTGGACAAACTGGGCGGTAACATTTACCTGGACATAGGTCTGGATATACTCCTGGGACGTCTCTTCCGCCTTGGAACCGTTGGAATGTTCTCTCCTTCTAAACCATCCACGTACTGCTTAGCTCGTAAGGCGTAAAAACTGGGCGGAGGCTGTGAGGGGAAGTACAATCCCTCGGCGGGTTCGGGGGGTCTCGGTGGTGGTTGATCGTCTATTTCCGGTTCCAGCATTTCCGGAATAGGCTCGGTGACTATTTCAGATTGGACCTCGTGTTCCACGGGAGAACTTACGGGGATTGTCTCTTCCTCGACAATGTCCTCCGTGACGTAACTCCTCGGAGGAGGTCGTGGTGGTTCCGGACTGGAGTCCGAAGAGAGGGAGTTGGTGCGTTGCGGAGGTTTAGGGGGCTCCACGTCTAAGGGAGAAGTTTTTTTTTGTTCTCGCTCTTCTAATTTTCGAACCACCTCTTCGAGCAACTTTTGCGGCAATTGGATTTCGCCTACACGAAGTGGTACTCCAGATTTGTTGTGAAGATCGTCGGTGAGTATAGAAGAAGCGTCCAACTCGGACACCACGATTCTGTTGGCTAGAAGTTCGTTCACCCGTAGCCTGTCCACGTCCAATTCCTGAATCTAAAAAGAGGAGAGTAGATTGGAACGTTGGTATCGGATTGAGCGGAGGTTCGTAGGGATTTTTCTAGGCGAAGGGAAACGCAAATAATTTCTGTAAATAGTTATATACACGACAATAAAATAACTATTAACAAAAGTTATTGTTAGGGCAGCGTTCTTGTCCGTTTTTAAATAAATATAACATTAAAGGGAATCTAATCGTAAGCATTGTAAATACGTCAGGAATTAATAATATGTAAATAAACATTATTAATCCAACACAAATATTTCTTACAAGCCTTAAAATATGTAAACTAACTAAAACTAAAGGAAAATTCCTACGAGCTTTCCGAACAACCCGATATAAAGAATCTTTTTCACAGCTAATGAAATGATTTTAACAAACGGAGAAACAATATACAGCGTGTTCTACGGCTAAAAATAGCATAGGTCAGCATGGGCGTACCCGGGGGGAGGGGGGGTTCAGCTGGCTTACAATTCAAACTAATCGAATCATTATTTTGTGGCTTGTTACTTAATTTTTTATTTTTTTGCAGCAACAAAACCAAAAAAGAGGAAAATTACAAATAAGGAAGATTATTTTTCTACTGGCAGTAAAATTAGTGAAGCGAATCAGGCGGCAGTTACAACACAATCTGATCCTAATCATTCAGTACCAGTAAATAACCGTATTGAAAACTTGAGTAACTTACTACTGAATCAATATGATAGATCGGAATAGGAACCCGTAAATCCTGTTTGAGAAAACATTTAGAAAAAGGATATAAAAAGGCTCAGTACACGTCCCCAAAAACCCAAAATGAGATTTTAATTATACGTGGATTCCTAATCAGAGAAAATTTTGTCGATGACGTTAAAGTTGCAAACGCCTACAGCATTTTGGCTGATGAATCAGCTGATATATCGGAAAAGGAGAAACTATCAATATGTATCAGATTTTACGACAGAACACAGACGTTCTGCCGAAGAACGCAGTGAGGAACTATTAAAATCAGCTAATGAAATAGCTGAAGATTTAAACTCAGAGCTGCGTCTGTTCCGGGCTGCAGGTCGCCAAAACTACAGGGCAGATCATCCAGGGGCAATATTACCCTCATTGGAAGCGAGGTTTAGCAAAGATCAATCGTAGCTCTCTTAGGACATATTATTCGTCTGAGATTTATATGACAAAGTACCATTATTTTTAGCTATAGAACTCGCCGGTAGAGTTTGGTTCATACAATTCGAGACACCCTGTATAAAAAAAGTTTTATACCTGTGGTGTTTCTGCCTTGACCACTTCATCAGGACTCTTGAGAGTTTTAAAGCTTTCTGGAATCTCTGAGATTTCTTCGTCTGAATAATCCCTGGTTATTGGGATTAGACGCTCTCTTGAAGACAGTTCCGAGTCGGGCAACACCTTGACACCATTCAAGGGTTCCACCAAGAGAGAACCGTGCGTCACCGTCTCCTCGTAAGAATAAACCGAAGGAGAAATAAGTTTGATCTCCCTAGCGGGTGGTTCCTGAAATTCTGACACAGGAGGTGATTCTGGTACAGGACTGGTTGATTCTTCTTCAACATGGACCGTTTTGAAGGCTTCCGGAGCATCGATGGAAGATACGATGTTTTCTTTTGAAGTGATGTCCTGTTATAGATGCTAATGCTAATTTGTTAACAATTAAACATTTATTATCACTTACCTGAAGAGATTTTCTGAAGGTTCTCGGTTTTCTGGGTGGTCGTGGCGGTGCGGGAAGCGGCCTCTGGCGCATTTTTTGTACCACTTCCCCAGAAACCAGGTCTTTGTTTATGTCATCGTCAATTTCCATATATTGACGGATATCAACCTGCCGCAAGAGATACATTTATTTATTTATGAAAAAAAACTGGCTGGTTCTTAAACACCTCCCATCCAGGATCTGACATGAGTTAATTTTGCGCAAAAATTTTCTATTTATATTTTGATTTTCACACTTTTTTTCTCTTTCAAATTATTGATTGATTTGTCCGTTACTTTGTGATAAAAGTGTAAAATAAAATAATAATAAAATATTACCAATAAAAGTGTAAAATTAGTGAATGAAAATTAAAGATATGTTATTTCATGCTTCACTTACTTCATTTTCTTTATTTTCTCCGTCGTTCTCGTAAAAATTTTCTTTATCAATTCTGTTTTTTGCCTGACCAATGGTGCTGTAATTCCTGAGCGGTCGCGTAGGTTGAGAATGAAGAGGCAACGATGCAAATTTTTCCTCGGTTTGCCGCTTTCGTCTCCTCGGCATCGTTCTAGGCGGTGGCAGGGGTGGTTCCCTGGGTGGTTTGTTCTTGTCCACAATCGCGTACCCCATATAATCCCGTATGTCTTGTACACAAGGTTCCTCCGCACACGGACGAAGAGGCTGGTCCTCGTCTTCCAAGTACGACCTGGCTTGTTGCTTACCCGATTCGTGCGATCTTTGATAGGGCCGTTCCACCAAATAACCGGGTACTGGTTGGTTCTCGGCGAGATACGCCTCGTCTGCCAATAAACTGTCGACGTCTCGTTGACTAGGCGGTAAGGAAATACGTGACAGGCTGCTGGTATGAGAGCGAGACCTCCGCCTCGGTTTCGATGGGGGTTCTTCCGCGGGAATAATATAATCCTCAATATTAACCTTGAAAAGAATTCTTTAGTCAACCAAAAACAAAGTAATGATTAGAATAAGGTCTAAGTTCGTGAGTTTTTAAATATGATTTATTTTCAAAGCGGACAGTTTAAATTATGTATAATACAGGGGATTACTGATAAATAGTTGACAAAGCCTTGATTTCGTTACATGAGAGAGAAGAAAGATATAACGTAGAGAGAAGGAGAAAGAGAGCTATACATTCCGACGCCACGAGAGTGGAGCACTATATATGACTTTGAGAATTTTCACTTCTGTCACGCTTTTTTCAACTCTTTTTGTATCAACTCTTTGGGCCGCCTGTTCCAGTATACCACTCTTTTATTTTTGAATTCTTTATTATCTCATTTAAAAGTTCTGTCATTAAGAAAAGCAAACAAATAAAATAACAGTAATTGTATTATTGAAAAAACCATAACTATTATCGTTGCAGAGTCAAACAACTTCCTGTAAATGCCCTTTTTTATTGTTGAAAAAGTTACGTCGCAAGTTGTAATAAAAAACGCACGAACTCATGGATCATCCTATTAATAATTAATAAAAATGCTTACATGTCGATTGTCCGTTAAAAGCGAGTCGTTTTCAGAGACGGTGAGGCTCTTGAGACTGCGATGTTTTCTAGGTGGAACGCTCGGTTCTTCGCTGATGTTTTCCATTTCTCTGAACGAACCAGAATCTCGGAATTTGTCGTCGTAATCCTCAAAGTCACCTTCGTCGTCGCCCAAAATACCCAAACTCTCTCTTGGAAACTTCAATCTAAAAATTAAAAAGAATCTTTCTGACAAAAATTAAGAGTCACTGTAATCGTATTTGAAGAGTACCAAAACTCTCTTCACTCTATTTTAAGATTAAACTTAATAGACAGTGAAACAGTGGCGGCTCGTGGGTTATTAACGTGGGAGGGCGTAGAATAGGATTTTTTTGCTTTCCCCTTCCTCCTTTTTACTTTTCGTGCTATTGAAACCCTATACAGGAGGTGATCCAGGAAAATGAGTTAAAGGAAAGAAACTAAAAGGAAATAAAATATGATGTTTTGCTCTGAAAAATTGTTTACTGTGATAAATGCTGGAGGGGCGGCGCCAACGCCGTCC
Organism: Cosmopolites sordidus; assembly: GCA_031761425.1. NCBI lineage: Eukaryota > Metazoa > Arthropoda > Insecta > Coleoptera > Curculionidae > Cosmopolites > Cosmopolites sordidus. Next base: position 207,054 of record JARFXV010000306.1, read on the forward strand.
CTCACGAGCCACCACTACAGTGGAACAACGTAAGCAGAGTTGTAGTAGGACTACAGCAGATCAAAAACTGGCAAAGAGCTGCTGGAGATTGATCCAGTTGAAGGATGTCAAGCTTTACTGACGGAATGCAGCATCAGAGGAAGAAGAAGCACAGTCATGTTATTTTAGAATTCAACTGGTATAATTGATATTTTATCGTGGTTTTCAAATACTGTCTGTCCAAAAGAAAAGATAATTTGAAGGACATTACATACAGAATGTTAATTTTGAATGTAATGTGTATGTGTTAGATTAAATCGTCTCCTAATGATACTAATATGGTTAGCGAAACGTGCGTCGAGCAGTTCAAGCAGTCGAGCAAAAAAAGTGATTTGGTGTTTAGTGGTAAATCTCTTCAAATGTAGTATTTTACATCAAAGGTTCCAATAGAAGAATTGATATAGAATGTTATTTATTTACACTTTTCGTATTTCATAAATTCATCTCTTTATGAGCCAATACTTATTGGGAAGCAAGCATGTGCTTTGTTGAAGCACTTCTGGTATTTACTTTGGGCAAGTGACCTAAAAAAAACAGTTGAAGCCTGCTGGGTGTTCCAGATCGTCACGAAATTGTTTCCTTTGATTGTTTGATTCTCAATTTCAGTTTTTGATATAGCCAAAATTCGTCTGGAGTAAACTATATAAAAAAACTATATAAAAAAAATTCGTCACAAAAAAATTATCTGAAATAACATGTACAGAGACTAGCAAAAACACAATGAAAATTTCGAAAAGTTTCGACGTTTTTTTCAGTTTGAGTATTATAGTTCTTTAATTACTTCCCTCTAATTTGTTAAAAATATCTCAAAATAAGTGAGATAACTGAGAGAGTTAAAAATAATGTCAAAAAATAACCAGTCAGGTCTTTTTTTTTGTTAGTACACACAGGAAACGTTACGGTATAACTGATGAACCAGGCTGTATGTTAGTACAAAAAAATCAGATATAATTTGGATTTCAGAGTTAGGAGCACGATATAAACCAACCTCTGTCCATGTTCTTCCTCCTCCAACGAGATAGTCTCTTGATATGGGACAACGGGTTCAACGAAATGCTTCTTGCCTTTCTTGCTTCTTCTTTTCGGTCTGGCGGGTGGTACTAGTTCCTCGATCGATTCCTCGTCTCCGGGAATATGTTCCTGAGACACATGGGGCGTCTTCTTCCTTTTGGGTTTCTTGATGGGCGCCCTCTTTTCGATCACGGGCTGCGGCAAACTCCTATTAGATCCAATGGGATCGTACTCGTTCATTTGAGCCAGGGCGTTGGCCGGCGTTTGGAAACCTTCTCGGATCTCATGCACCACGAAGAATTCGTCAGAGTCTATGTCGAGTTTCCCTGAAAAACCCAGATTGATTTCGTAATTTAATAAAGACCTTTGGTATTGTTTCGTGACTTTCTGTATGAGTTTCTAGTAAATTTATATAAATTATTATAAATAGAGCAAGACAAAAGAAATAATTTTTCTACACACCTAAACGACCTTTCTTTTGTAAGCCCTCACTGCCCTCACTGGAATATCCATCTTTTATTTGACCAGCCTCGTCTTCGTCCAGATTATCCAAATCTGTAATCAGCTCTCTGCTGGGCCTTTCATTGTAGTTGTATTCTTCCTCGACTTCCTCGTCTATGTATGTAGGTTCACTCTCATTATTTTGTCCATATCTAAACCAAAACATGTTAGTGTCACAGTTGTAAGTCCATACAGTCAATCCACTAGCCATCTAAATAGCAACACCATCATAAAATGTATATACGAAATATGTAGTGACATTCAAGTTTTCATCGCTATAAAAGTCAAGGCGTTAGCTTCTCGAAAATATTCGGCCTAGGTTCACGAAACGAAAGTTATTTTTCCAAAGGACAACGCCACACCGCATATTGTCAAAAAACTCAAGGAAAAGCTCAAAAACTTAATTCAATTAACCTTCTAACACATTCTGCATACAGTTCAGAACTTGTGCGGTCGATTTTTAATTGATTTAACAATTTCCATTCATTAGGGCACTTCTTGGGCACGTGAACTGAATGGGACGTATTACCTATAAGAACAAGAAATGTCATCTCGGTAGCATTTCCGGTACATATTTTTATCTCTTTCTTCGTCAGTTTCAATTTTGTGACTGCCAGATATCAGGTGAATATGGGGGATGGTCGTTATTTTGAAACGCTGTTAAACGAAATCACCAGAGAAGGCTAAGCTGATAGGTCATAGTTTATGAATGCAGCCCAGCTTCATGATAGAAGTACCATCGTTGCAGGGGCGGAGAAACGAGAAAAGAAAGGATTAGAAGGGATAGACAACATACCCTCAGAACTAGTAAAAGTTGAAGGCAAAGAATTAGCTCAGGCAGATAATATGTCCAGTTAGAAAAGTTAATAAAACTACTTACCTCCCGCAGTTTTTAAGACCCTAGGACACTCATACAAAGGGATACAAAATTCAAGAACTATAACACTCATCCAACTAGTCGTCACTTTTGCCTGCGAAACGTGGATTCTCACAAAGACAACAGAAGAAATGCTTGCAGTATTTGAAACAAGAGTTCTCAAAAGAATTTTGGAAATTGGAGAATGATTTTTGTAACATTGATGATAATGTTCTTTTTACGTTTCATTTAGGTTGTTATTAAAACATCTTTTCACAGAAATGGACTAGCACGCTCCATTTTCAAGTACCTGCTTCTCCTTTATATCATGGGATATTTGAAATTATTTGTGTCGAATATATTGCTAGGACTTCAAGGGGGTTTTACAAAGTATTGCTGTTTTTTGTGTCTATGAAACAGTAGGGCAAGAACATTACAGTAAGAAAGATTGGACTCATAGAACTTCTTTTGAACCTGGTTCTTCAAACCATGGACAAAGAAGGCAATGGTTTCAAATATAGTGCGGTTCAAGATATATCGTTGACCGAATAGCTGCAAAACTGTTAACAACCCCTGTAGTAAACGAAACCCGGCAAAGTTGCAAACAAAGTAAATATGGCCGGGCCTAATAAAATAACAGGTAAAAAGATAAAATTAATTTTATATCTGGTTTAGTAATTTTGAAATATTTTAGTTTAGTTCGCATTCTTTTTTTAAACAGTGCAGTTCTATAATTTCGATCGTATTTTTTGTTATTCCAAACGTGTTAAAAATGTGACGTTCTTGGCAAGATAATTTCTGCCCCATTTTGATATCTCGTCATGTCTTTTTTGCTGTGTAGAAAGAAATTGTTTTAATTTTCTGTAAATGGATTGAGTTGAATGAAATGAATGCCGCGAAATCCAAGTCATTATGGTATCCCGGAGAGATGCCAGAAAATCAAAGAATGCCAAAGGTATTCACGGAAGGAATAATAGAAAAACTAATAGATAAAAGACTCGAGAGATATCGATCCCGATGGAGGTAAAACATGCAGTCAGTCAAGACTCACCGAAGAAGATGGTGAATGGTTGATCATCGCTATACTTTTTTTTGCAGTGGTGGCTAGAAATACTGGTGGAGATCCGGGTAGACGTGGAGAAAACTTGAATGTGTCACTACATGATGCAAAAGATAAAGATATGGTGATAAGATTACTTTACCTAGCCCCAACGCGTTTGAATCGCTCCTCAATCAGTTGCTCCACGATTCGCTCATCATCACGGTCATCCGGTTCCGTTTTGGAGAAGTTTCCGTGCTGCCAACGACTAAGAAACTCCGCCCGATTAATCTCCTGGTTTTCCCTCTCGTACTCATCCTCAACAGCGATTTCTTTGTCAAATCGTCCACGGGATGATCGTTCTATATCCGTTGATGTCTCCCTGTCCTCGAAACCACTCCTAGGGGCCACGTTTTCTGAAAATCACCGTGGTAACCGAAATATACAGTTTTTCCTCGCGCGTTAAGCTTACCACCATCAGATTCCCATCGTTCTTCGGAATCTTCCGAATGTAAGGAAATTCTGACAGGCTCTGCGGGTTCTTGAGCAGATTTCGATTGTTTTTTCAACCGGGGTACGGTGGCGAACACTGCCTCGTCTCCTTGGGGGCGTTTCTTTTTCTTAAAGCGCGGGAATGTGCTTCCGAAATTAAACTCGAACTTTGAACGTTTCTTGGTGTCGCTGTCACCTATTATGAAACAAAGAATTTTTTTTGTATAAATGTATTTATTACAAGTTTTAACAGCAAAGATGACATAGGCCTACAAGAAAAACATTTTTTTGGTGCCTATTTGAGGCGCTAAATCTAAATATAAATCTAAATATTTTTTATTTCAATACATTCAAGTATGGGTGTTCTAAATTGCTATTGCCAATCTACCGTTGAGTTAGTTCCAGAAAAATCCACTAGATGGCATAAGTATTGCCTTTTCGGTAACTAAAGAGACCTTCCATTCTTGAACTAACGTTGAGGTTAGTTTGTGAGCTATCGCCGTGCAGGGTAGATCGAAGTTGGCCTCGCATAATGTTTGTGTTTAGGAAAAAGTTGTTATAAGATTAACCTAAAACTTACTGTTGTGGCGGCTTAGCGCTTAAAATAACTGACGTTAGCCACCACACCAAGGCATATAGGAGACACCAAGCCAAGTAGAGGCAGATCTTGGTTCTGGGCGACAATTTCCGGCAATACGAAGATGGGGATATGTGGTTCAACATGTATACAGAGCTGTCAAATTAATTCGTTATAAAATTACACCTTAGTTATAAATACAGATGAGTGTTGAGTTACTTAATGCCTCCTTTAGACAATAGTGTAGTTATGAGGTAAGAAATCAGCACAACACTGGCAAACGCAGCCAAACCAAGCTACCACGACCATCTCATAACCTATAACTGGTTGGTAACATAACCTATAACACAATTGGTAACCTACAATTGGCGACATCGAACGAACATCGCCCAATTCCGAAGAAACTTGAAGGGTAAGCACTCGGAATATTGCAACTATGTATATAGACAACCCACCAACCAACAACGGATCTATCAAACGCACTGATAAACGACGCCAATGCGACCAGCAATCTATCAACTAGCGACGGATCAATCAAAGTGCAAATGTAGCCGGCAACGAATTCTTTAACAGTCCCATCGTGACATCAAAGGATCCATCAACAGCCCCATGGTGACAGCAATGGATCCATCAACCGTCCCGATCCGATCAGCAGTGGATCCATCACCGGTTTCATTCTGACCATTAGTGGTTTCGACATTTCCATCAACACACAATCTCGGCTGTCAATCGATGTAACATCAAGAAAATCAGCATCGCTGAGAAAATCAAAACCCCCACTAACATTAAAGAAACTATCACCACCATCAAACAGACCATAAAGCAAATATCGTTTCTTCGCAACAACGAACTTACTAAGGGTGGTCTGTGGCGGCTTAGCGCCTACAATAACTGACGTTAGCTACCACACCAAGGCATATAGGAGACACCAAGCCAAGCAGAAACATACCTTGGTTTTGGGTGGCAATTTCCGGCTGTGGGAAGATGGGGACAGGTGTCTCAACATGTCTACAGAGGTGTCAAATTAACTCATTGTAAAATTCCATCTTAGTTATAAATAAAGATGAGTGTTGAGCTCTTCAGTGTTTCCTTTAGACCATAGTGTGGTTATGAGGTGGGAAACCAGTACAACTCTGACAAACGCAGCCAAACCACGCTACCACGCCCATCTCACAACCTATACTGTGTTATAGATTGTAATATTTGTGTTGTCGAACTGAAATAAAATTAGTTCAAGTAGAAGAATCCTTCTGATACTAACGAAGGTGATAGTAATGAGGGGATGTCATCAATTCCTCAACGTTTCAACCAGGTTTCAATGAGATTTCAATGACGTCACCAGAGATCTCAAATGAAACTCAACTCAAATGAAAAATCTCAGATGTCAAAAGAAACTTCTGAATTACTAGCTTCCAGGTTGAACGACAAAAGTTTACTGAACCAAAATAACCTTTTACCATACAAGAGAAAAGGGTCTGCTACCAGTCTTCTCTCAAAAAGACGATCTTGTATTTTGTCACAAAATTAGAGGACTCCTTGAAAAAAATGGGTCTTCCTGAATATTTTCTAGATGATAGATTTAACTAAAAGAAGTGTAATATTTCACTAGAATGTTATATCTTAGACATTTGAAGTCCTAGGCAAAAGTGAATGCCATATTTGAATTCCGGGCGTCAAATTCGTATGAAATCAGTTCCAAATGCCCCGACACCAAAACAACTGTTGGCCTGTGTAATACTAAACCCGAAGAGATTTACCACTAAACACCAAATAATTTTTTGAACTTCTCGGCGCACGTTTCGTCAACCATGTTAGCATCCGCCAGCAAACTTTGATTCAATCAAAGTTAGATTGAACCAACTCCTGATGCTGGTAACATGGTTAGCGAAACGTGCATCGGAATATTTTAAAAAGCAATTTTGTAGTGGTAAATATCTTTGAGTTTACATAGAGAGTGGTTCAACTATTCAAAAGTGCTAATTTAAAAATATTTTAAAAACTGACTTTAGTGGAATCAAGGGGAAACAGTGCTACCTGCGTTAGATTCGGTAGACAGTTGCCTTGTCTCGACGGTTTGTTTCTCGATGTTCTTTTTGAATCCGGACAGACCCAAGCTGGGTAGGTGGATGGTGGCCGTGTCCGGTATCTTAGGCAGATTTAGGCTAATTTTGGGTTTTTCGATTTTAAACCTTTTAAAATCCGGTTTTTTGAACTGGGGCTTCTTGAATTCGGGAGCTTTGGGCATGTTAATGCTGGGTTTCTTGATGTTGCGCATTCTCGAACACAGTTCGTTGGTTTTGTTCTTCAACTGCTCAGTTTTATGCTTAAAAGCAGCCTAAAACATCCCATTTTATCGTACAAATGGACGTTTAAGAGAGTACGTCCCTTTCACTCACCTGGAATTTGTTGGGCCCGTCAGCAGGCTTGACCTCCTCCATCTCCGGGAGGTGCTCCGATCGATCATCTTCGATCTCTTCTTGAGCAGGTGTTTTCTCCTTTTGGAAACGTCCGAAACTGAAAAAGGATTTCTTCTTCTCCTCGGGCGGACTCTCCAAAATCTCGGTGGCACTGATTACGACTTTGGGCTCGTGATTCGTCTCGATGACAGTAACTTCCGGTGAAAATACCGTCACTTCATCCGGTGGATTGATGAGTTCATATTCGTGGTCACTGAAAAATAAAGGAAACATTCTAGGTGGGGCAAATATCGCGCTACTATTACACAGTATGCCGAAAAAATAACGAGACTTAAACAGAACTACTGGCGCCATCTATTGAAACAATATATAATCTGAAAAATCGGTGCAAATTTTACAGAAATATTTGAATTGATGGAAAAAGTTTATGTTGATGATTTATTATTCCGTACACGTATGATCTAGTGGTATACGCGATTCCAGGACAGTCGTGATGCTCTGGAAGACGTCTTAAAACCAGGCCACATAAAAAGTACAATCGCGATGCGAATTCCACTGTTAGATAAATAGCGAATGAATTAAATACGACCAAAGACATGACACACGGACTTTTCACAAAGGATTTAAGCAAACGGAAAGTTTGTGTTCGATTTCTCGAAAGTATGTGTCGCTGTTCGTGAATTTTTGGCGAAAAAACAAGTCTGTGTGCTTCAGCATCCCTCGTATTCGCCAGATTTATCTCCGTGTGACTATTTCTTGTTCCCGAAAGTCAAACTGCCCATGAAAGAAACGTTTTATGACAGTTTTACATAAACCGCGACGAGGCTAATTGGTAAAATAAGTAATTGTTTTGTTTTTAATTTAAAAAAGTCCGTTATTTTTCAACATACTGTGTGTTACAGAGAAAAAAATGCTGGCTTGTTCTTTCTAAAAGTTATAAATAATCAAAACGGCGGCTTAACATCTCGTCCGTGATTCCAACAATCAGAAAAATGCCATTCCACAAACCCCTTATTCACCTGATGTGACTCCGTGTGATTTTTTCCATTTCCCTCGTCTGAAAGGGTTCATCGATTTGACTTAATAGAGAAGATAAAAGAGAATTTCCTACTTATCTTGAAAGCTATTCCCTAAATAAGCATATCCCGAAGTATCTATTAAGTGTAAGTGACCCGAAGTCACTTACAGCTGTGAGACCTAGACCCCCCCCCCCCCCCCCCCAGAAGAATTTTGGTGGAGTGAATGATAGAAAGTGGAGAATCAGACATAACTTCAAACTCAAGCAATTATACAAAGATTTGGATATTGTAGAGTGTGTGAGGGTTTAGCGATCCAGGTGAACGCAACATACGGAATACCAAGGAGAATCGTTGAGAGGTGAATAGGGGCTAACAGAAAGAGAGGTGCGCTAAAGACACGGTGGCAGAATAATGTAAGAAGCGATGATAAAAAACTACTGTATGTAAAAAAACTGGCAAGGGGCGGTTAGAAATCTATCCAGATAGAGGCGAAGGTGACGGGCTGTAGTACCAAAGGTAGAAGGTCTTATTACTGTAATAAATGACAACTAATACAGGTCAAAGCTGAAAAATCTTACTGTGTAACCTACCGAAAATGTACGCTTTTAACAGGAGCGCTGTTAACGCCAACCGGCGGCTTAATTCCGACCAAACTAAGTCGATCCGGCAACAGAGCATTCGACTGAAAATACTGACAAGCGCACCGAACATCCAATGACGTCACGCTCGAGCCCGTCGAACTCTCCCGCGATACATTCTTTTTGTTTAACTTGCGTCGGTTACCTTCGGACAGCGATCGAAGTGCGTCGGTAGGTCCGGAAAAGGACGAACGCCGCCTACGTGTCCCGATCTTTTGACTGTTCATCTTTCGGCGGGCGGTTCAAATCGGAAACGGGACCGGAACCGAAGGAGACGAGCAGATTAAACTGGGAATCGAGGGTGGATTTAAGGGGCCGTTGCGTAAGACGGCGACGGGCGGAGCGGCGTCATGGTCGAGAGGAAAAGCGAAACGTTGGCTGGTCACGAACCGAGCACCGACTGAGTTATTTTGGGTTTTTCGCGATTGCCGGAACGGTGAGGAAATTCGGACTATTTTTAATAATGTGTCCTCGTCGATTTGGCTCTGAAATCGCCGAATAGCTTGATCGCTGCTCCGTAGCGTTTAATATGTGTCCTCCTCCACGATAACAGACCTGCACTTATTTCTTTTCCACTTCTAAATAATATATTTTTCTTAAATTCCCTTAATAAATGGTTATCCAATAAGAGTATCAGAAGAACAAAAAATGGTCAATAATTTCAAGCAAATGCCCCCCTCCGCTTCCTCAAGTGGAATGCGTTCAGAAGACCCAACAACTATTCTAACACTTTTTCGCACATATCACGTAGTAAATTTTCACTACTCGCCTGAAGGTTTCGTGTAAGGGCGGGCGTTGGCAGGGCAGGGCGGACGTTGGGGTGCCGCCCCCCAGCATTTTATCACACTAAACAATTTTTCAAAGCAAAACACCATAGTATATTTCCGTTCAGTTTCTTTCCTTTAACTCATTTTAAGATATTATTAAAAATTAAAATCTCCAAATGTAGAAGAACGCCTGTCGACCCATCACACCAAACAATGCGGATAAAAATTCCATTTTCTCGCCACAATTTTTACATCGTTAGTCGGACGTTTACCTCCAGCGACCGTACGCCACGTCATATTATCTCGTCGTTGGTGTTGTTTTGTTGGTTGCCAGAATTCGGGGGTTTAACTGTTTTCGTATCGGTAATTAGTTTTAAACGCTGATTTGACGGGTCCGGGGCGCTTGATATGTCTCGCGTCGCCTATTTCGTTCGCCTGGCGAATACTTGTTTTAATTTGGGCATTTGCTGCGTGTGTACACACTGAGTAGTACTTTTTATATGACTAATTTAAGTTTGGAGGAGAAAGTTGAATTAAAAATTAACGGTCGTCCCACGCCCGTGTTGAATTTGAGTCAAGTTCAAAAAGAATGTAAAAATAGGGCAAGTTTTACGCGAAAATTTGACAGTAAACCATATGTAAAAGTTTTTCGACGTTAGAAAAAGTAGATTTGAAGACTGAATTGGAAATTTGTTATTCAAGGCCCGAGATTTATCAAATTGAAGACATTAAAGGCTGTTTAAAGACATTAAATTTTATTTCGGACTTTAATGAAAGAGTTATTGAAAAATTTATTTTGGACAAAAACAGGCGAATGGAATTTCCCTTTAAAAACTAGGAAATGGCGTGTACAATAACCCTTTTTTGTCATAAAACTGAAATTTTTTCAAACTCTTCGAACTTCTCATAAACTTTTTCGAATTTTTCTATTGATTTGCAGTTACAATAAACTGTTTGAATGGTTTACTCTTCGGAAAACGGTAAGTACCTACTTATTCATCCCTTTATCTGTGCAACAAGCAACAACCCATCCTCCAATGTCCTTGTAACAATACAAAATTTTAATGTCCGGTTCACCTCCTGAATAGGGTTTCAATATCACGAAAAGTAAAAAAGGGGGAAGGGAAAAAAATTCTTCAGCAGCAGTATTTTCTTTTACTCTCTCCCACTTTAATAACCCACAAGCCGCCACTGACACTTTGTATAACACGCTTTACCAATATTAAAAAGTTATAAAAAGCATTGAACATTATTTTGACACATATGTTAAACGGATCTATTTAAATTGCTATACTTGAAAGGGCAGATAAAACACAATTAATTGCCTCTCGTCGAACGCGATCTTGGCGTCAAATCAACAATCTGACATTCTGATTTTGTTTCCTGCAAAACCTCAAAGAAAAATACCGTTTCTAATGACGATCGAGCTAAAAACAACTCACCCCGACTTCGACCACTTATTGTAATCCTCTTCCAGGGAAGTTTCCTTGACGATCTTCTGGTCCAAGTAACTTTTCTCTTCGTCTACGGACATCGACTGGTTGATATCGCTCGCTAAAAGTTTTCTGCCGCTTTCAGGTTCTTGAAAAAATCACAAATCCAATAGCAGATTTTGTCTTTTACATTACACCATCTTACCTGTTTTCTCGCCTTCTTTTCCTTCAGGTTCCTCCTTCTTTGGTACTGCGATTGGTTCGTACCCATTATCTTTTTGGTCATCCGGTTTATCTGATTTGGCCTTTCTCTTAAACGAAACCTTCTTCTTCAATGTGGGACCTTCAGATTTTAGAGCAGATTTCAATTCTTCGGATTTCGTGAGTTCATTTAGACCGTCCTCTTCGTCCACGATCATTTTCTCAGTCTGGTGTTCCCCGTTACTGCGTTCATCATCAACAATATCCTCTGGAGTTTCATTCTTCAATTAAATTATATGAGATAATATTTTTTTTCTACATTTAGTTTACATACCTTTACTGAAAGCGACTCTAAATCACTGTTAGAGCCCTTTTCTGCACTATTTTCCTCGCTAACCGTTTCCAAACCTTTCCGAATAGCTTCCGGCGACACTTCATCCACCACTTCCTTAGCCAGCTTCTTCAAGCTCCCGAAAAACACTATATCCTCCGATGACGGTGTTTCCGGTATTTCCGACCCTTGCTCATCCAGTATTTCATCGTCACTAGGGGGCGTGAGGAAAATAAAATGAATATCGCTGTTTTTAGGACTTATCGGACTGGTACTGTCCAAACTGTCAGTTCTTTCCTCCTTCTTCTCTACAGGTTTGCTTGGTCCAGTTGAATGAAACTCTAAATAAGAGAATTCATCGGTTTGTCCTTCAGGAGGTTTGAGAGGTATATGGATGTAAACTGGCTCCGTATGTTTCGGTCCTTCCAACTGGCCGGGTTTCACTACCGCTGTTGGTTTGGGTTTTTTGTGCTTAACTTCCTCTTTGGGCGGATTCTTCGTCTCAGCTGTTTTCAAACTACCCAGCGAAAAAGCCCCTTTTATTTTCTCCGATGCTTCTTTCAGCTTCTTCAATATTCCAATCTTGGAGAGACTCTTCCGACTATAACTGCTTTCTATTGAAGACTTACGTTTCCTCTGAGGTTCGGCGCTCCTACTGCGAACGTCTCGTGATGTACCGGCTTCGTCATTCATCTCAGGCGTATCCTTTGTACTGGATTTAAAGAGTTTATCAAACGGATCGTCTTTGGTTGATTCAGCGTCTGAGGTTTGCTGCTCCTCCAAGTCTAACTGTTCCTCTTCGTCGAGTGCTTGATTTTCAATACTCGATACTTCTTTTTCTTCCTCGTTCAAAACACTAGTTTCACTTTTTACACGGGGGATCTGTTTTAGAGTCTCTTCGTCTACCTTTTCAGTTTTTAATGGACTCTCTACAGTGGATTCCTCAGGCTTTACTGTAGAGTCCTCTTCTTTTGATTTTTCTACAGTGACTTCCTCAAGCTTTACTGCAGATTCCGCTTCTTTTAGTTTATCTGCGATGGGTTCCTCAGGCTTGACTGTAAGTTCCTCTTCTTTTGGTTCGTCGATTTTTAAACATTTCTCGCTGTCCTCTTTCTCTTTTAATTGTCGTACGTCTTTTAAAAGTTGCTTGAAAGCTGGATTAATTTTTATGGGAGGTTTCCTGGTCACTGATGGCTTTTTCGGTTGAATTTCCTCCTTTTCTTCGTTTTTTTTAGCGGAGTCAACGCCATTTTCTTTCTTCGGTTCAAACTCCAAATGAGAGAATTCGTCTGTAACTCCTTCCGGTGGCCTAAGCGGTATGTGAATGTACACGGGTTTGTCTGCGCGCAGTTTGGTTGGGTCCGAAGTATGTTTAGAGTCCTTTTTGGTTTCTTTTTTCGTCTTTTTAGTCTCCTTGGGCGGACTACCGTTTCTGGGCGGTTTTCTCGTGGGGAATGTTAGTTTCGGAACCTTAATTTTAGTCTTTGCTTCTCGCAGTTTCTTCATGACGCCTAATTTTGATAGACTGTACCTGCTGTGTCCGCTTTCGGCGGATAGTTTTCGTTTAGGCGGCTCTGTACCTTCTGGCTTTTCTCGATCTAAAGAAAACATGTTGAAAATCGGACTAAACGGAGGAGATCTCTTAGGGTGATCCAGAAGTTCATGCGATTTCTTTATGTGGTATTTTCAAGGATATGTTTTTTTCCAGGAAGGTTTTTAGGGAATTTTGAGGGTGAATGAGAGAGTAACTCAACTCTACTGAATTTATGCAAAGCTGTATCAAAAAGATTGGGTTCGTCTATAGCAAAGCGAAAGGGAAGGTTTAAGAAGCCAGCGCAAAGGAACTTTTCTTACATTAAGCATACGTTCCAGACTTGACGCCAGTCGAATAATCTCACTCTTTCTATAACAGGGCGAAAATGTCCCTGCATCAAGCCAATTTAAATCCGAAGGTTATGTTAAGCATTTGGTGGAACTTGAAGGGAATTGTTTATTACTTAAAAACCATTAAGTTGGAGAAATATTGTTCACATCTAGGTGTATTAAGGGGAGGAATCGACCAGAAACGGCTTGAATTAGCTAAGGAAAGGAAATTGAGTTTCATTGAGGGCATGCTAACAGACTTTTACAGCTTTTACATCCACCGTACTGCCCCGACTTTGCGCCCTCCGACTATAATTTATTTAGATCGCTTCAAAGCAGCTTAGATAGTGAACAATCACCTGGATCAGTTCTTTAACCAGAAACCTCAGCACTTTTATCAGCATGGGATTATGCAGCAACCGCGGAGATGGAGAAAGGTCATCGAGCAGACCGGGACATATTTTATGATTGTGAGTGTATAATGTTATTTAGTTTTTCGCACTTGTAGCACACGCCAGTTAATGTTGGCAGGTTAAGAAATGAAGAAGGTTAAGTGTTTAGTAGTTGAACACGCTTTAAGAATAAAAACTGTGGGTTTTTTGGTAAATCAGCCGTTTTTTTTATTTATGCAGCCATCCTTACATTATATAGGGTATCCGGGAATAACGTTAAAATATTTTGGGAGGTGACTCTAGGGATTAAAACATAAAAATCGTCCCTATAAAAATACCCTAAAATTGCTTCTTAAAGGGCCTAGAGCCCCTTAAAAGGAACCCCGAAGATGGAATTTTCGCAATATTTTAGAAACGGTTCGTGCTAAAGTCGTGAAGTTCGGTATACTTCAATAAGTTGAAATGGAAATACTTTTTTTGTGTTAATAATTGAATATTTTAGTCAGGGGCGTCTCTTTGGTAAATGCTGCCATAACTTTTTTGTTTGTACTGTTTTTTTAATGTTTTAAATTAAATTATTGAATCGCAAACATTTTTAGGTAAAAAAGGTCTTCTTTTTTTATCTCGCTAGGATAGACCGTGTTCCAGAAAACTGACTTTCTAAATCGATGCTCGATTACATGCACACATTACAAAATATTTATTTAGTAGCCAACAATAACAAGACTAATTACTATTAAGGATTTAGAACTTATTCACAACTGATGTTGAAAATGACCTCCATTCATCTCAATGTACTTTCTAATTCTTCCCTCCATAGAAGATCTTACCCTACCGAAAATACCGAAAATACAAGTTGCTGCAATTCCTCTACAATGCCAATCGGGCTAGCATAGACCAATGCCTTCAAGTATCCCCACAGCAATTAATCGAGAGCATTTAAATCTGGTGGCCAATGCACGTGCCTGGTCCACCACGTCCTATCCATCGTCCTGGATACAACCGATCTAAATGCACTCTTACATTTACAAATAAATGAGGAGGCCATATCTGAACTGATATTGTAAATCTTCAAATACTGTTGTCCATTTAAACGGTTGGGAAACACAAACGGTCCAATGCAAAAATTCCCTAGTATCCCTGTCCAGATATTGACAGAAAACTTGTTCTGAATTCGAAAAATTCATGTGGATTTTCTTCCGCGCGCACATGAGTATTGTAAAAATTAAACATTCCATTGTGTGTGAACATACCTTCGCCTGTAAAGAGAATGGTCTGTACAAAATTTTCATTTAAACGCAATTGGTCCCTTAACCATTGGTAAAACTGGGTTCTTTGTGGAAGGTCATCAGACTTTAAGGCCTGAACGTTCTGTAAACTCTAACATTCTCTCTAATAATTTTCCACACGGTACTTTTAGGAATGCCTTCTTGAACAGCAATCGTCTGATACTTATTCCTGGGTTTTCGGCTACATTTTCTAAAACTCGTTCTGCATTTTCTACAGCTCTGGTGCTCCGGCTTTTTCCACAGTCTTGTTTGGAAATTTATTGCGTAAATGATCCAGTTTTACGATATGTAAAAGACAAAGAATAACAGTGACAGCCACCTACTCAATTATTAAAATGCATTTCGATATCCATGTAGTCGTGCATCGATTTAGGAAAAGTCGGTTTTCTGGAAAACGGTCTTTTCTAACGAGATTAAATAAGAGGACCTTTTTTACCTAAAAATATTTGCGATTCAATAATTTGATTTAAAAAATTAAAAAATAATACAAACAAAAAAGTTATGACAGCATTTACCAAAGAAACGCACGTGACTAAAATACTCAATTATTAACACAAAAACGTTTTTTCATTCTAACTTATTGAAGTATACCGAATTTCACGACTTTAGCATAAACCGTTCCGAAAATATTGCAAAAAAAACCATCTTCAAAGTTCCCCAATTGTCGGAGTATGTTTATAGGAACTTTTTTTTTATGTTTTAATCCCTAGAGTCACCTTCCAAAATATTTCGACGTTATTTCTGGACACCCTGTGTATATTTTTTTTAATTCAACGAATTTTTGCATATAAACAATGCAGTATGAGGGTAATCTCAAAAGTTTCCAGTCTAACAAAGAATCAAGTATTTTTTTGACAAATTCAGTTTTATTTTTCAACATAGTCCCTTTGTAATTCAAAACATTTTTCTTCCCAGCGATTCTCCCATCTCTTTAATCCGTCCAAATACTAGTTGACATCTTATTCTTCAAAATAGTCATTTACGAATGTGATAGCCTCCTCATTCGATGAAAATCTCTGTTCTGCGAGCGAAAAGTTAAGCCTAGGAAATAGAAAAAAGTCGCCGGGAACCACATCTGATAAATACGGCGCGTGGTCAATCAATTCGAATTCCAATTCGTGAATTTCTGCCATGGCGACCACTGATGTATGAGATGGTGCGCTGTCTTAAAATGCGGCCGTTTTTTCGCAATTTTTACCTTCAGATTGTTAAGTAATGCTTCATAGTATACCCCTGTTACCTCCATGACTATCCGAACAAACAGTCGCCATCACTTTCCCAGCCGATGAAACAGTCTTCTTTTCGGAGTTAATTAACAGTAGCAGTCCACTGTTTCGACTGTGTTTTGATATTACGACTGTAGTAGTGTATCCAAATTTCATCTATAGTGATTAATCGACACCAACACTCCGACTTATTTCGCTTAAACTGCTTCAATCTAATATGGCCGAAAATTTTCTTTAGAAAATTCATGCCATCTTCATGTTGATACTGGAAAGTTTTCAGATTACCCTTCGTAGAAACCATCGCACGAATTCCAATATATTTATGTACCTGTTTCGTCGTTTTTTCGTTCGTCGATATCTTTAACATTTGAGTTGCTGGGACCTCGTTCTTCCTTGTCCAGATACTGGCTGATATTATCCGAACTCTCCGCCGATTCCAACTGGAATTCCTTCACTTGCACATCGTCCTCCGTGTTTTTGTCTTCCTCCTCTACGTACTCTTCGATGATCAGTGATCCAGCTCGACTGTTCTTCGCCGAAGACTCATCTCCCGGTTCCGACACCAACTCCACCTGGAGAAAGGAAGGCGTGGTCTTTCCGCTTTCCGGGAAAGACGCCACTTCGGATATTTCCACTCCTTCTGCCCTGGCGCCCATGGCCGAAGCAGATTTGGTTCTTCTGCAACGAGAAAATTATTTTTTCCTGAAAAAAAGACAACAATGATAACATCAAAGCCATTACCTCAAGGAGTCCATGGTGAATTGGGCGGGATCTATTTGTTCGTTGAAAGGCGGTTTGTAGAAATAAGTCCAGGGATAACCTCCTCTTTTTCTTGCTCTTCTGATGTCTTCCCAGCGATAAGTTTTGATGGGTACTTTTGGAGGCTTACGCACTAAAATAATAGAAGCTTATAAGCTTCCTAATATAATTATGTAAGTAATAACAGAAACGTGTATGCCTTAAGAACATTTTTAAGATGTTTTCGAGATTTTGTAATAATAGATAAAGCATTGAAAACATCCAAAAGGTGGGGGATGATCATTATATGTTTATCAGAGTCATTAAAGAGCTTTCATACATCCGTTGTACATTGTAATAGAATATTTGCGTGCGTCTTGTTTTCCTAAGTTTTGTATAGGACTTGGCCAAACTGGATATAGTGTTTTGTCGTGGGCTCAGGTTGTCAGGTTGTTTAAGGCATTCTCTGAAGGTCGAGACTGGAAACGAAGCGCCAGAGCCAATAACGGCACACTACGATCGCATTCCGTCAAAAAAAAAAGCGAGAATGAGCAAATCAACGAACAAAAGCATGCTGTTCTACTTTTTTGATAACCAGGGGACCGTTCTTAAGGAATTTGTACCTCAAGGTCGAACGGTAAACCAGCATTTTTATCGAAAAGTTTTTCATTATCGTCAAATTTATGCAACCAAATATGATACTAACATCTTATATGTTAATGTTTGTGTTTAATTAGGACTGAGACTTATGCTGTAGATGTAAAGAGGGGACGATGTTAGTGTTAAAATATATCCACCATATAAACCGGACCTTGAACCATCAAATTATTATTTGCGTAGAGATTTGTAAAACTCTCTTGTTGGTGTAAATTTATCAGATTTGAACGTCTGCCAAATCCAATTGGATCAGGTTTTCGCAAACATGTCTGTGGTATTCTTCAAATGAGAAATCCATTAAGTCCGTCGATTAAACACATTTACAAATAAATTTCAAAAATATAAAAACTCAGAACAAATACAATTTTAAAATTTTCAGCGTCCTAGTTAGGCAACCCAAAAAACGCGTGCGAAAAGTTTTATAGCGCACCTTTATTGTTCTTTCTGTTCTTGTGTTTTCTAGTGTTGTCCATTATCACGGATATTTGAGAAAATTGATACCAGTCTCACAAAATGAACAGTCATTTTCGTCGATCGTTGGAAAACACAACTTGACTGTCCGAGTGAGCGCCGCCAAAATAGTTCTAAAAATATTTAAAGAAGAAAATGGAATCTCTACATTAATTAATTTTTTTATATAACACCCTCTCGCGATCTGCGTTTATTCCGAAGTTGCGAGATCTACTTTTGATCAAATGATTTTATAAATAAAAGGTCACGCCTACGAGCGAACGTATTTTTAATTGTGCGACCGATACGAAAGGGATAAAAACGTTCTCGACGAGGGAGGAATATCGGCTTGGGCGGGGATGGTGTTTCCCCCACAAAACCGGGCCCTTTTTCCGTATACAAACACACACGCAACACGCAGAATCTGGGTTCGCTCGGGAAAAACCACTTTTCACACCGCTTTTCCGGCGATGTTCTCGACTCGTTGACGATCCCGCAACTAAAGGCCGGCCTATTTTTGGGCCAGCGTCTATTTTTGAAAAATGACACGGCGCAGCTCACATCATTTCTGACGCTAATAATGCGAAACGGATTCTTTTTATTATTTTCTGATTGTCTGTCGACTAAATTGCCAAACATCTTCTTAGCTCCAGTCCAAACTGAGCCGTGGCCTTCCTAGAGTTTCCAAGGCCCCAGCCTTTTTTCTTGGTTTCTGTTCTGAGTTTATGTATTCCAAATCATAATTCTTAATTCTTTTATATCTACATTTATTTTTTCTACCTTTTTTTTCTTCCTCTTCCCTTGTATATATATTTTTGTTTTTTTTCCCAATATGTTGTTCCCACTAAAGGGTTATTGAATAAGAAAGTCCGAACTTTAAAATGAGGCCCAGTAATAACTACAAGGGGCAATCTGCTAATTTTTATTTCATCTTGAAGGACAAACAATGGTACTGTGTGTGCCATCTATGTCGAATGTTCGTAAATTGTGCTCTAGAGCAGTTGGAAAACGATCCCCCCACTTTAGGTAAAAAATAATTTTAATGGATTCGCGAATAAACATAACTGCAGAATTTGTGCCGATGAAAATTCTGTTATAATTATACAACCTTTTATAAAACGTCAACACTTATAGTAATGCAACAACAATAATTAGGGACAACATACATAATGCCATCACAGGATAGACCAGAATCAATCCTTGTTCAAAACAGACTAAATGAAACAACAAAATATATAAAACATACTTTATTTATGAAAATAACAAGATAAAATATCAGACATGATAATCTCCTCCCTCCAATTTCTCATCAGAAACTGTATTATATAACGATTTTGCTGAATCTTCACTCAACCAAAAAAGACTCATGCACATTCCTTCTAGTATTCCCAGCAATATTCCTCCTGCGACGTCCAGTAAATAGTGGCGTTCCATCAAAACTCGGCTCAAAGCTAATGCCACCACCCACACCATTAAGGATGGATGGAAAAATATTGACACTGGCCATATAAACATAAAAATGTAAGCCACCATAGCAGCCCGGCTTGTATGTCCTAAAATTATGGTATGTAAACTACGGTAAACTCCTAAACTAACCTATACCTGAAGGGAAACTGAAATGGTCTGGTCCTATTTGAACAAAGGCATCATCTTTATTACCAGTAGGTCTACGCCTTCGAAAAAAAGCTTTTACTAGTGCTACAGCAACAATATCAAGAACTAGTGCTGCAAAAAAAAACATCAATAAAGAAAATTGACACTGTACTTTATAAACTGTACCGAAAAGCATGTTTATTTGTAACTGTATCAAGTTGGGGCAATTGAACAACCAGGAAAAAGCTATCCAAAATGCTAACCATGGAATACCATGACATGTAATCTTTTGGTAAAGGAAAAAGCAATATAATTGTATATAACATCATAAAATACACTACTACCTCCAATGCTTTATAATGTAGCCTAAGTGAATGTAAAGGGGACCAACTATTACCCCATATCACAAACTGTTTCGTGATTTGTTCGTCAGCGTTTAAAATACTTCGTAACCAGGAGGGTGGACGTGACTTTTTTACCTAAAAAACGAATATAAAAAGAAACTAGAATCGTCTAATTTATTAAGACAACTTATTCACATCAGTCATTGTAGAGTATCTAATAAATAATAATATAATTAGATATATCTAATAAAAACCCCTTTTCATTGATATCGCTTTCTAACCTATTAAAATATCGATATCGAAATGTAAAATGTTCGATAGCTGCCCATATCTACTAATAAATTATCACTTGCTGAAACAAGTAAAATAAGACTAATTATTTATGCAGAAAATGTAAATAATTTTTTTATAATTAATTCATTCGTATGGTGCAGTAAAAAATCTTGTAATAACATTTTTGAAAGCTGTAATCCAGAAAAGAATTTAATGACTAAATAAAATAATCAAGTAGAATACATATAAAAATCGGTTTAAAATATTGTTAACCGGTTTTTTTGTTTGAAAGCTGAAAAATTAGATTTATATGTTTGCTTTGTTCGATAGTGTTCATGCCTATAAAAATTCGGTTTAGGTGGTCGAAATGTGGAGATTCAAAAAATCGACTAGTTGAAAGGAAAAGCCCGTTCGTTCAAATGTAATGTTTGTATTGAAAAGTTTAAAACGATTTCTCCATGAAAAATTTGAGCTAAAAACAAAATATGGCTGCAGTAAACATTTTAGATCTTACAAAATCTTTTGAGAGCGGTGATTTGTTAAAAGGACTTAAGGAAGAGGAAAATACAAACTATTTGAATAAAGCTATAAAGTTCAGTACTGATATGAGACTAACGACTCCCAAACCGGTGCTGCACATAGGGGCTTCGACGGAGGTATTTGATTTTTGATATTGAATGAATGGAGTTAATTTTGGAATGCACAGTTTCAGCGGCAAGCCTCTGCCATGCCGAAGACTCCTTTCAAACCGGGCACGGGGTACAGTAGGGCTGGTACCGGCTTTAAACCCACAACTAATTTTAAGAAACCCGGCACGGGTAAACCGGGGACAGCTGGATTTCGACCACCGACGGGTATGGAGAACGTTAACAGACCCATGACTGCAGTTCGAGGAGCCGGATACACTTCGGGAGGTGCGAAACCGTTCGATCCATTGAACCAAGCCTCAACTATTCAAACGCCACCGCTAGAGCTGCAAAAGGACGACTCGTAAGCAGAATTTTTCTCTGTACTACTAAAAAAGTGTGGAAAATAAGGATGTATTGCTGGGAATTTACGAGGTGGATAAATAAAGTAATGAGACTGGTGACGTATCAGTCTCTTTACTTTATTTATATACCTTGTATGCTGTCAACATGTTTGCTCAGTATCACAACAGGGGAAATTTTCACTAGGCCCGAAGAGAAAATTCGCCAGCAAGAAGTTAAAATAATGCAACTGGTAGAGGAATCGTGCTTGGCCCAATGGGATGGGGATCTTCGCAAGGCCCTCACCAAAGCAAAGGAAGCGTCCAACAAGGAAAGAAACCTGATAAAAACGCAAGAGCAAAGCGGTCTTTCGGATCACCACAATATCGATTTGACTTACGCAGTAAGAATCGCTTTTTTTCTCGAAAAACGTCTTAATACCGTGTGCACCAAACATTTTTTCACTACTTACTGTACAGGGTGGGGCAACTGTCCGGCTACCATTTTTATTATTAAATTAAACGACTAGGGAGAATGTTCTTCAAAATGTTGATTGTTCCACATGAGGTGTGTGTTGGGCACCAGCTTGTTGGAACCATCCATTCTCCGGTCCTTGCTCTTTCAGTTGAAGCACTAAAAAGTTTTGAATCATGAGTCTATAGCGTTCACTGTTGTAGTAGTTTGACATCTGCCCCGTCTAGTATAAAAAATCACTCTCACTCTAACAGTTCATATTCACGGACTTTTCATTTCTTGATATAACAAAAGTTTGTTTGCAAAGGTACTTTTCAACTTGGGTAATCAATACGCTGCTAATGAGCTGTACACCGAAGCCATAAATACATACCTGATGATGACCAAGAACCGTATGTTTGCAAATGCCCACAGATTAAAAGTAAACATGGGTAATGTTTATCTGAAGCAAGGTCAATATCACTTGGCGGTGAAGATGTATCGGATGGCCCTGGATCAGGTTCCTTCCACTCAGAAAAACTTAAGGTCAACTAAAATAATGATATTCCGAACGAGGAAAAAGTAATGTTGAGTTTTCTGTGCTCAGGATAAAGATAATGCACAATATCTCCATGGTGTTTGTGAAGATGGGCCAGTGGGAGGAAGCCGTGAACAGTTTGGAGTTTATCATGAGCGAACAGGCCTGTCACAGAGCTGGTCTGCACCTGGTGGCCTGTTGTCGAGCTCTGGAAGATCGAGATCGCATGAGGAGTGCCTTCTCTCTACTCCTCTCCGTCCCTTTGGACGTTGAAGACGAAGACAAATACAACCTGGAGCAGGTAAGACCCGCTAACATTTATTACAATCAAATTCAGATGATGTGAGTCTTTCAAGGACAACCCGGAGGACACCCTGCTCGCTCTGGCCATTCAAGACGATGACCTGCATCGGCACGAAATGCAAAAACGTCTGGATGCACAATACTGCATCCTCGCCGCCGCCAAGTTGATTGCACCTTTTGTGGAGAACAAGTTCAGCGATGGTAAAGGATTATAGATGATAGGTGACTGAAATAATTGAGACACGAAGAAATTAATGGGGGTATTTTATTGTTGAGGACGACGCGACGCTTCAAAGCCATGGACCTTTTGCGCGATATCAATTTATTGGGGAACATTTCCTTCAGCTCTCACATGTTGGATCGCTGCAAAAGTCCTTCCAATTTTTTTGGGAAAAATTGAAGAAAAAATGTACGACCAAACACCAGATCACTTTTTTAAACCTCGCGACGCGCATTTCTCAGACCATGTTAGCATCATCAGGCGATGATTGAATCTAATTCTGAAACTAAACAAGGTTCTAAATGTTAATGAATGAAATAATAATGAAGCGTGTAACATTATGACAGCTGACTAATCTAAACAGATTGAATCATCTCCTGATGATGCTAACATGGTTAGAGAAACGCGCATCGACAAGTTAAAACAAGTGATTTAGTGGGAAATTTCGTTCAGTATATCTTCTTTCTTCAACCGAACTCCAGATCTTGGATGACTAGAAAATAGCAAGAAGCATCTCATCTTTTTGGCGTCTCTGGGCACTTAACCAGTAATCCTCTTTTTTATGCAGGCCTAGGACTTATTTTTCTTCACGTATGCTTAACGCGTTATCAATCATTGCTCCATGCTTCTTCTTGGCATTTTCGACAAGTGTCTCGCCCATCTGAGTCGCAGAATCCTCATATAGTCTACTCAACATAGTCAAACTAAAAAACGAAATTCTAAAATGAGCATTGTCCACTCGTTTTGTCGTATCTCAAATATTTCAGTCTGACTGTAGCAAGTCACCCCGGCGAAATGTTTTTTCAGGTTATGACTGGTGCGTGTTGGCCATTAAGAATTCGGAACATGCTGCTCTGGCGTCCGATTTGGAAATTAACAAAGCGGTGATGTTTTTGAAGCAAAACCAGCTGGCCGAAGCTATTGCGGCGCTGAAGGCTTTCGAGAAAGATTCGGACATTGCCGTGAATGCCGCCACCAATCTCTGTTTCATTTACTACATGGTAATACAAGCGCTTTACATTTACTCCTTGAGCAAAATCATATTTCAGCAAGGAGATTACGACAGAGCTCTGCTTTACGGTGAAACAGTCGAAAAATGCCCAGCCCCGGACGCCAACGCACTTGTTAACTACGGAGCGTGCTTATTGGCCAAAGGAAGACTAGACGAAGCATCTCGCTGCTTTCGCAGAGCCCTGGACTTGGACGACATCCACTTTGAAGCCATCTTTGACTTGGGGTTGTGTCTCAAGCGTCAAGGTCACTACTTGGAAGCGCTCTCTTGCTTTCAGCGCTTCTCCGGATCTCTGGCCCTGTTGCCGGCTGTTGTGTACCAAGTGGCGAACTTGTTGGAAATGGTGGGTGACACGGAGGCCGCCGCTGACACCTATCAACAACTGCTGGGACTGGCACCGACCGATGCACGAGCCTTGCAAAAGCTAGGCGAACTCTTCGATCACGACGGAGATAAGCAACAGGCTCATCACTATCACGCAGACGTAAGTTTCAAATCGATGATGCGACATGGTTTTTTGAGGCTTGTCGAGATATTCTTCAAAACCCATAGGAGGGACGTTTCGTTACCTAAATTGCGACTTAATTTAATTCAATGATCCCAACAGCCATGGCTAAAAGAGGTAAATTTTCAAAGAAGGCGTTACCACAGCCCTGATTTCCTACAATCTCCGCTAACATCCAGATCGATCTCCAGAAGCTCCTTATCAGTTTTGAATGTGCAGTAGTTTTTTTGTCCTGCCGCCTTGTCTTTGGTCTGCTTCTCTTTTTCAGTGATCTGGACCAGTTCTTATTCAGCAGAATAATTCCAAACTGCCTTTTACAAAGCAAACGAAAAAAAAAACGAACTTTTACTACAGCCACCGTACAACCCAGACCTTGCATCACCAAACTTTTATATTTCCTTTCAAACTTTCAAATTTTCTTTGACAATTTCTTATGTGGATCAAGGTACAGTAAAACTAACGAGAACAAAATTAGACACCCTGAGAAATGTCCGCCGCGACCACATCTGACGCGCATCCTGTCATTCTTCTATCGGAACCTTCGGTGTGAAACATTAAACTCGAAGAGATTTGCAACTAAACACCAAATCACTTTTTAAAATTTCTCGACGCACATTTCGCTAACCATGTTAGAATCATCAGGAGTCGATTTAATCTCAGCTAAACTATTTTCTAAATGTTAGTGAATGAAATAATAATGAAGCGTGTAACATCGTGATAAACTGACCAATTTAAACAGATTGGGAAAATGACCTTCATCAAGCGTCATCTTTTTGTAAAAAATAAACATCATTTCTGGCTAAACCAGTAGTGCTGTTGAATACACATCAGCCAGTACTGATTCCGTACTTAAGTCTTTCAGGTATTACCCAGGAAATCTGTCTGTAATCGATTGGCTGGGATCTTACTACATCGAGATGCAAGTGGTGGAAAAGGCGTTGTCGTACTTTGAAAGAGCGGCCGTCATGCAACCGGGGGAACCCAAATGGAACATGATGGTGGCTGGGTGTCATCGCAGAAGTGGTAACATGCACAAGGCCCTCACCTTATACCAAGAGATCCAGAAGTGCGTTTATTCCTTAAGCTTTAGTTAGAAAACTGAAAAGGGGACGTCTTTTTTCAGGCAATTTCCGGACAACGCCGAGTGCTTGCGCTTTCTGGTGAGACTGTGCAGCGATCTCGGGATGAGGGAGGCCCAAGACTATCTGCTCGAGCTGAAGAAACTGGAGAAAGCTAAAGAGGTTCGCGAGCGAGTCAACAGTAGCAGACCAGCTTCGAGAAGAAGTAACAGCGGGTTGTCGTCCAGAGCTGGGTCGGGATTCAGTCCGGTTCCAGAACACGGAGCTGTCGGTAGCCCCCCGCCCGCCAACAGGAATGTGCGAAGTACCCGAACCGTTCGCAATCAGGACAGCGCTGGTAGTTCGGACTCGGGCATAGGTCAAACAAACATTGGTAAGAGCGACAGATATGTCTACTCTGACTATAGGCATTTTTTTTATAGATTATAATTATGCCGATCCTCTGGGCCCCTTACCGACCAGACCCAGAACCAGGGCAGGAAAAGCACTAGATTTTGAAGATTTCAGCAATGAAGAATTAGGAGATGATTTGCTACCGGAATAATACTAATAACTCAAAATAATTTTATTTACATATGTCATAGTTTGAAAATATTGATCATATCATAATTTTCACAAAAAAAATGCTTTAGTTCTTCGTAGATTAACCCTTCTATTGGAAACTTCAGTGTGAAACACTAAACGCGACGAGATTTACCACTAAACACCAATCACTTCTTTTAACTGATCAACGCGCGTTTCGCTAACTATGTTGGCATCATCAGGAGATGATTCAAACTTTAAGAAAATGTGTATGAAGCTGGAAATAGAAGTTTAAAGGTCAATTATGTCCCGGATCGTCCTAAATGTATTGGGTTATGACCCTGTACAATTAAAATAATCATGCAATGAAATTAATTCACCCTGGATTGAAGCATCTCCTGATGATGCTAATATGGTTAGCGAAATGTTCGTCGAGAAGTTTAAAAAAGTGGTAAATCTATTTGCGTTGAAAAGAAATTGATTGTAAGTGTTTATGAATTGGGAATATAGTTATAAGCATTTATGCTTCAGCTTTTCATATGTTAAGATAGTTTTTTTGTTTCACCCATACTCACATAATAAAAAATAGTGATATTTACGTTTCTTTTTAATTATTGGTCAGTTCCTGGGGTCGTCACGCTCTCGGGAAGATTTTTTTTCATTGTTTCAAGTTTCAAGCCTCCTATCAGGTCTGCTGGCCAGTTTCTTTTTAGTCTTCTATTATTTATTGGATTCAAAACAGCCTATAGTAAGGTATTAGGATGGCTTTCCAGTTTATGGTTATGTTTTATGCTGCTGCTCTTGATTATGACCTTAACATAAGGTATCTATGTACCAAGGTGCGTCACCGATCATTCGTAATATTTTGGACTGGCATCTTTGGATAATGGCTACATTTGATTTACTTTTACATCCCCAAAGTTGAAATTGACTTAATTTTTGCCTTGTACAATAGAATTTTGTTTTCTAAAGATACATTAGACTTTCTTCCGATAAGCCAGCTGAATTCTATTACTTTTAGGTCAATTTGTTTTCTTTTTTTGACTATATCCTTTTTCCACATAAGTTTACTGTCCAAGGGAATACCTAAATATTTTGTATTCGTGAATATTGAGATTTCTACATTATTGAAATGTAAGCTAGGGCAGTGTCCTTTCCAGAGAGTAAAGTTGACTTGCGCTGATTTTGTCTCGTTTATTTTAATTTTCCACTTTCGAGTCCAGGTTTGAACTAGGTTCATGTGGGTTTGTAGTTTGTGGATTCAACTGGGTTTATATTTCATGAAAGTATGACTGTATCATCGACAAATGTACCAATGGTGTTGTCTTTTGTTGCAATTCGGCATCATTGAAATTTTTTCGGTTGACCTGTGCGTTCTTTGTCTTTCTTCCACTTTTGAATCATCAAAACTATCGTCCACAATCGTCTTGCATAGCGACATTGTCACTGTAAGTTTTCACAAGTATACGACTGTTTCGCTCGCGTTTTTTCTTTTGATTGAAGAAAAGCAGTACACGCCTCAAATGCTCTATATTTGGCTCGAAACTCGACATATTTACCTGGGGAATATCATCCTAACTCGAAATCATTTAAACAAGAAGGGCGTTTCGAAACGACCGTGAACTGATTATTGTTTCCAGCGCCATCTCTTAAGCAAAATTCAGAATTATTAAACTCTACACCTAGTAAATGAAGCACAAATTTAAGAATAAAACTGTATAATGATTTAAATCTTTATATAACTAATCCGAATAGGTCTTACACGTACAATAAACTAGATTCTAATTGTTAATAATACTCGTGTAAATGTTTAGCAACAAAGGCATATAAAAATAACCTAAAATACGCCTCGAAAGCACTTCTGAAAGTGTTCGACTAAATCATTTTTCGGCAGCTGGTTAGTCTAATAATACAGTAAAAAGTCATGCCAATCAGTGGTCTTCGCGTTCATAGAAAAAAAACGAATTATAAATAATTATGCACTAATAGTTTCAAGCATTGTTACTGGCTAAGATTTTCTTTCCACGCACACTTATACAATAAAAAATCACAGTCAGGATGATTTATTTCTAAATTCCGGGATTGGTTACTCGGAATACCGTCCCATAACCATCGATCGTAAAAGGGGTCCCACTTCCTTAGGGTCCTGCAACACCTCCAGTAGCATTTTCTCTACGTTCCTTGTAATGGATACTTTCTGGTGGTCTTTGAGAGGATATTCCAGAGTGGTAGGGCCACCCTACATCAAATAAATTAATTACAAGAAATAACGGCAGAAAAAGGCGACCCAACTACCTTATACCAGAAATTAACAGATATGGTTGGTCCTCCTCTCATGAGAGATTCAATATGATGCCACCAGTAAATGGGGATGTACAGGACGTCACCTGGTTCAACTACAGTCTCGCAACCCTTTGCGTTTTTGAACTTGAGAAACTTCGTGTGATCAGGCCTGTCAAAATCCACCTAAAAGAGCTTCCCAATCTGAAAAAATCCTTCGAGGGGTAATTCGGAATGGAGTACTTACCATGCTTTGCCGGTCATGCGGATGATAAACTGGGTGAGGATACAGGCATTCAAAATCACTGGGCGGAAACAGTATGCACCTTTTGTAGCCGTAGGCCTGGCCGAAAAAGTTTTGTTGTTCATCGTAATGACATGGAGTTACATTTCCTTCCTGTACAGGCATGTCATTAAAATATGAAACGATCTAAAATTGTCTAAAAAGAAACCGAAGAGGAAACTACAATAAGGGTAGCTTAGTTCAAAATTATTCTCAGCTGTGAGTTCGTAGGGGATCATTTTGAATTTTCCTCCTGATTTTTCAGGTTGTTAAACATAGGCTCCTATATTATAACTCGTTTTGAAGCAGCAAGATGGCGCTTTAAAATAACTATACGGCGGGAATTTTTCTTTTAAAAATTCGTGAGCAAAAAAATCGGTTTCCTTTAAGACAACTTGACTAAACACTCTGATTTACCTGAGAAATTAGAAGTAAGTTTGAAGTGAGTGGACCCCAATTGTGTTTGGCCTGTCTTTTATTCACATACTCCCAATCAAAATGTACAAAATCCTGGACTATCAGCGGACCTACAGTGTTATTTAAAGGCTGTTGCAGGTACAATCTATGGGAACAAAAAAAACATTCAGTCATTTTCAGAACAGATGACACACCTAAAGATTCAAAGACGTGCCTGTCGTTCCCGGGCTTCCATTCTCGCAATTTTCTCATAAATTCGGCTATTTTCATTTTGCTTTTCCTAGTGGGCGGAACAAATTCTATACCCTGGGGATTATTGCGGCTTTGGATTTTGGAATCGTCGAAATATCTGGAAGAACAAATAAAGTTTTCCGATAAGAGCGTCAGAACTTTGAAACGTAACAGCGGCAACACTGTTTGAAATATAAATGTCACTCATAGACAACTTTGTTCTATGATCATTCCAGCAGTATTTATTTGGTCAGTGTAGGAGCAGTGAGGTCAGAAACCTGCTTGGTTAAACCGTAAGTTGTCGTTCTCTACATCAATAATAGTTTCAGTCAATGCTCAGTATTCAGACGTAATAAAAGATGGGGCTGATCATTTTGCAATCAAAATTGCCAAAATATGAACGGTTATATTTACTAGTGGATTTTATTTTTATCATAAAAAATTGGTAACTTCGTTCAGGAACACACACACTAATACAAAAAAATGTATGGTGTATATTTTTCTAAATAAGATTGTTTATGAAAATATCTGTCATGTTTAATATAGTCATGTTTAAAAGGCAATGAATTAATATTTATTGTTATTAAAACAAAAAACTACATACTATCAATAAAACTTACTTGAATTTGTGACTTTTAGATGAAAAAACCGTATGTCCAGCTGTACCCAGGTTGTGTTCCAAATATTCTGGTGTCCAGTTATCTTTAGCGGTCTTGATAATATTTGAATCCGTTATAACTACTGGTTTCTGCAATATAACAATAAACCAGTACTGTGTAAAACTAAGGTTAGGTAAATAAGCCAGCGAAAAAAAAAAGAATAACGTCGATATTTACATTAGCACTAATCAGCTCGTCAATTTTTGGATCAGTATAATGTAGCCTGGGAATCTGTTCAAATTGTAAATCATATCGTCTTAACTGGCCACTATTCCACTGCTTTTCCTCGCACATTTTGATCCTCACTTCGCGAACGACACCACTTAACGTCTAGAGAAAGCAAACTCAATGCAAAATCGCGAATGAATAAACACCTTCGCCGCTCACGATTCGCAAAATATAAATAAAAGTCTGCTGAAAGCGCTTGAGATCACACGAACTTTTCTTTCAGGTTTATTTTGGTTCAAATGCCGCCGTCTCTTTTCACGGTATGACTATTTTTGTCGCTCTTGCGAGGTATGCGAAAAACGTCACGTTGCGAACGTCACGTAGGCAAGTGATTTCAATAATTATGAAAATAGATATAAAAAATGATTATCTTATGTTTACATATGGTTTTAGTTTAAGTACTTTGTGGTATATACATCAAATTAAACGCGCATTTGTCACGAAGAAATAAATACTTTTGTGCATTGTAATGTTTTATTTACACCAGATCATCTGCATAAATTTAAATATTTCATACTACAGTTATATAAATATACCACAGTAATATTTTGTTATTCTCTTATAAAAAAAGATAATTTCCAGAAATACAAACTCCAATACTTAAGTAGGTAGACAACCAGCTTAACATTAGGTAGACATTAAAGATAAAACCTATTTACTATTGTGAACTTTTCATATCAATTAAAAAATTATTTAATGAGTATTTATTTAACACAATAACTTCTTAATTATTCTATTTCTATTCATATATTAATTATAAAAATTAAATAAACTACTTATATAATTAGATGACCAGAAATACACCATATGCAATGTCAAAGTCAATTATGACCTTTTGACAGCTGGAAGAATGTCATATCCAGTCGGATATATTACCTGGAAATTGTAAAAGAACGTAGAAAAAGAGAAAATGGGAGCTGGTCCGAGTAAAACTAGGAAATTAACGGTAGAAAACGATGATCCGACTAGTGTAATTAAAGTATCAGATGATGTGGTGGACAGAATTCGAGGAGTAGCTCAAAGTTTGTATCTTAACCATACTTTGTGATTCTGTAATAATTTTTATGGTATTTCATATTGAAAATAGTTAAATAAACACAAGTGAGAAAGATGGTTGACAGAGTCGATACTGTTACGTGGTTGTATGCGCTTTATTTACTATTTTAATTGATAACATTAAATGTTACATAACATTTCATATACAATTTTAGCGGTAAGGAAACAAGAAATTGTTGTAACGCCACAAGTTCCACACATAACTAGCCCACAACATACCACAACTGTACTCCCAGTGTACTTACATGAACCCTCATTAACCAGTATTCAAATTCGACAGGTATATCAACTTTGGATAGCTTTTCTTTTATACAGTTTAATTTGTAAGGTGATTTTTAGGCAAATGTGGCTGAATTGCAGAAAAATGACGAATATTGGAGCAACAGGCTAAAAGCCCTTGAAGAAAATCATAAGAAAATGAATAAAGTAATGGAGGAAGAGTACAATAAAGCTGTAAGTACCTGTGTTTGTTAAGTTTTTAATTTAGCTTCCTGTACTCTGTAGCTGGAAGAATTTAAAGTTGGCAGACCTGTCCAAGTGTTGAAAGAGATCCCTTGCTTAGAATCAAAGAAAGCTGTGATGGAATGTTACAGGTACATCTCTTTTTTTACATAATTTTAAGCATTAATTATTTATATTTTAGGTGTTATCCCAATGAACCAATGAGATGTGCTAAAATAGTACAGGCTTTTCAGGAATGCGTTGATCACAAAAGGTCATGTTTGCTGGCCAGTCGTGTAGCGGCGAGCAAAGGATAGAAACTAAATAAATACAGACAGCAGAAAACAGATTAGAAGCCTTATATTGTAAAATATTTATCTAGAATTGAGATGATTTTGGAATAAAATTTTTATTTGTTCACCGGTACTTTTTTCTCGCGTTAATTTCTTATAATAAGCTTTAGTTCCGCTATAGAGATCTTATATTCATTACTAATTTAATTAAATGTAGTTGTACTAGTTAGATGACCAGTAAAACACTGGATACATTCAAGGTATATCTGGTTGCATGCAATGTATTATTTTATCATTAAAAAATTGTATTTTTTACTATTTATCGTAATAACAATATATTATTACTCTTATATTACTAGAATAATTATCGAACAATTAATTTCAAATTAATATTGGCTACTCTGGTTGCCAACTTACTTTTGACAGTTTGCGTTTTGGCCACACTGTATTCATAACATAGAAGTCTGGATCTTTAATAGAAATGTGTGGTGTTTGGATTAATTTTCAGCTCGTAAATAGTTTTAGAGTGTTTTAATAAACTATTTAGATTATATTTGTAATCGGGTTGTGGCTGTTTCGTTATATTAGTGGTGGTTCGTCTTTATAGGATGTATTGATTTCTGTAGTTCGGATAGAAATCCTAGACAGTCGCCATGTTTGTTATTCTCCGCTACTATTTTTAGGCGTATGCGTGACATATGTAGCTTTGTTAAAAATTGTTAGTCGTTCATGGAATTCTAGATTAATTCGTTCAACAATAGGTAAGTTTATTCAAAGGTATTTTCTCCCTCGACAAAACAAATTCCTTTCCCTTTAGCTGATTTCGTTTACCTATCGTATCCCAGTTTTCCTTACAGTTCGTACCAATCAATAGTTAACATTCGAAGTTTGTTATTAATGTCTGAAAAATGTCATTGTTTCTTCACTTTTTCGATTCCCTGTTACTGACATTCATATAAACATTATCAATTCAATAGGAGATTGTTGTAAGTTTGTAAATCTTTTTGTCAATATTAAAAACAAATGCGGAATTTTGTTATGATTTTCAACAGCCACTTTGACATTGCTTTGACTTAAAAGTACTGTAAAGAAAATGCCCTTGTGGAAGGGGTTTTTATATCGATATTTATTTGAAGTTGTCAAGAATGTTGTAATTAGAATATCTGCAGATCATGGTTTGTTTTCATTCCTGTTTCATATATTGTTTGTTGATTGCTTGTCATTGTGTTCTTTTTCAGTTAATAGAAATACAATGGATTCAGTGGGATGGTTCAGTACTTATGATAAGGAAACAGATCCAAACTCTGGAGAGAAGCACTCTCGACCACCTGATACATTACATAATAATACAGTGGAACATTTAGGTTAGTGCAATAATACAATTATTACTAAAATTGAACTTATATTTTTATTGATCAGACTCTTCAACCCCTCCTCCTGAACAAAAGCCTAAATTATTCATCAACAAATCAATAAAGGACGATCCAGATGAGGTGATATGTCTAAGTATAATTTTTCAGTATAAACTATTAGGGATTGCTATAAATGATGGGATTATTTTTAGTTGATGAAGAGGAGGAAGAAGAAGCAGTCGAGAATTACAGGACTGAGACAAGGGAAGCATTACAACATCTTCTTGGTTTGGAATCAGAAAGCGAATATAAGTTTATAGAAGCAATAGAAAGATATAGAGAGTAAGAAGATAATTTTAATCAGAAGTTTGAAGAATTTTAAACAAATTTGTTTGCAGTATTTTAGAGTCCCAGGTGGAACTGTTTTCTGGTAAACACCTCAAAGAAGCCGTGACAAAGGATCTGCTTTTTATCACAACTAACTATAAAAGAATTGCAATTATGTATATAGATAAATATTTGGATGTAATGAGTGAAATACTTGTGTTTGTCTGTGATGTTATTAGGAATTTTTTCGTGAACCATAAGTATTTAAACATGGTAAGTTTTGTTTGTAAGTAAGGTTTTTGTTTTTGATGTATGTTTTGTTTTTTTCATAGAAAATTGTCAAGAGGGAATCAAGGAGAATAAAAATGCTGTTGAGAGACTGTATGTTGAATAAAGTGGACAGGATAATGCATATTTTATTGAGAGTTAGAGTTGCCACTGACATAGCAGAACATCAAGTGTTATGGGCTGGGATATTCAGGTGAGTTAAACTCCTTAATACTTTTTGCCATTGTATTGGATTGTTCCCTATTGTCCCAGTGTTTTTTTTTTATTGAAAAAAAGGAACAAATTAATAATGTATTCACGGCTTGCTCTCACGTCTCTACCAATTTGTTGATGCCGTTTCGTCAGAAATCGCCGGGCTTGGACACGAACAAGTAGTTAAACCAGTTTTGAGGTCGTCAACGTCACGCCTCTCATTTGGTTGGACAACGAGCGGAAGAGGTGATAATCGATTGGCGTAAGATCTGGAGAGTATGGGGATACGGAAGAACCACCCATTGGAGATCATTCAGGGCCTCCTTGACGATGTTTGCTGTGTGAGATCGTGGAGCAAGATAGACGAGGTAGCGTTCCTTGTCGACCGTTTTATTCTTCTCCCAGTCACATCAAATACAGATCATGGTCTATTTGTGATGGAGATCTTGTTGTGGCGATTTTCCTTGTTATCGTCAAGGCCCCGGTCCATCTTATCAGCGTGTTTAATGACCGTCCTTCTTGCAAAGGACCTTAAGATGTCCCTCGTTGTAGTCGGAAGGCCGACCAGAACGGGACGTGTCGTCCAGCTCGAAGTTAGGATTTTAAACTTGGCAAATCAATCAATTCTTCTGTTGGAACCTTTGGTGTGAAATACTAAAATTGAAGAGACCACTAAAGAGAATCATTAAACACCAAAACACTTTTTTGAACTGCTCGATGCACGTTTCGCTAACCATATTAGCATCATCAGGAGATGATTTAATTTTTAGATAATCTTATTTTTTTTTTATTTTAGATTAAATCATCTTCTGATGATGCTATCATGGATAGCGAAACGTGCGTCGAGCAGTTCAAAAAAGCGTTTTGATGTTTAGTGTCCTCCATATCTCAAACTGTTTCTATACCTTTTTGACCATTACGAAAGGCGAATTATAGTGTCAAAAATTGAATGAAGTCCTTTGAATTTCCACTTCAAAAGCACGAAAGTTAATTAAAATTGAGTTTTTCAGAAAAATTATGCCAATAGTTCTGTAGACTAAGAAAAGGACTTTCGAATATATATATACACTTTTCCAAAAAAAAAAATGGAGCAAAAACAAACGAATCATAAAAACGACGGGAAATTATGGAACAATCCATTTTATAAAACATAAACTACCATAAATTGAATCACGCTTTTACTATGGCTGATATATTGTCTATTACCGTTATTATGACTCAACAAATATATTTATCAAAGAATGCCAGGTACTCCGAAGCAATAAAACAATATCACTTTGGAAGAACTCAGAAATGCGCTCTGATACAATTCAAATGCGTTATCACATCGTCTAACAATAGCATTTTAAAAACACAGTGAATTTTCTATTTAATCTTAAAAGTCTGTGTAATTTGTCTCATTTTTTTGAATTAAAAAAGAAGAAATTGGTTAAAAGTTTTTACGTTTTTTTTTCCTTGTTTATAAATAAACGATCACACTTCACTCAACATAGGTTTAAACTGAATTTAACTTTTGCTCCGGCAAATAAACATTCCTTCAGCGTTTCCATTGCACGTTGGGCAACACAAGATTTTTCATTTCTTCCATATCTAATTTGGGCAATATATTCTTTATATCTCCTCAATAATATTGTGGATTTTTTTGTTTGCCAAATATACCTTCGGTCACAGGCTTAACAACTAATTTCATAAATCCCCGACTTGATATTGATCTACTTTATCCTTTGGATTACTCAGGACTTCTCTCAATTTATTATAAGGTTTGTACACAACCTTAATGTCCACTTTTTTTTTCAAAATTTTGTCTAGCCCTCTTGTTAATTCTTGCAAAAGTCAAAGATTCTTTATTTTATCCACAATGTTCTTATTATAACCATTCACTTCAGATACCTTCCTAATTAATTTTAATTTCTGTATCTGTATTCTATCTCTGTATTGTTTTTCTCAAGGTATTTCTTAGCGAGAGTATCCACTTATACTAACAAAGACGATATCGTGAGAGGCTTCATCATTTTTCAACGATTGAGGGAGGCCAGGCCGGAAAAAGAAGCCCCTACAATCGAATCGGTAAGTATGTCAGTTTGATTTTACGATATCATTTTTATTCTGGCTTTTTTTTAAGTATATGTACACAGTGTTCAAGAAATCGAAGAGGGACCTCAGAAGGATCCCCATTTTGAACGAAATGTTAGATAAAATTGAAAACGATCCTTTGTACTCTGTCAGAGACATGTGCGTGCACTATAACAGGTTGGTAAAGTGTTTTTACATTTGCTTTTCATTAATTCAATTGTTGGATCAAGTGGATACAAGCGAATGTTCTTTTAGACGATATTGATTATGGAAAACGAAACTAAAATACAATATAGAAATCTATTTATTCACCTCTTTATCGAGCATATTCACTTCGGGCATATTCAGCTCTTCAATAACTGTTTCCCATTTTCCTGGGAGACGGTCGACTTCACGGGAAAACAAGCGATGATTTTTGGAGGCACTACTCGTCTGCCAGCGAACGGTTGACGTTGTAGTCCGTGGGAGCTTCGGTGGGAGAGTAAGGAAGATGAGGGAGCAGATCCCGTTGCTTGTACGTGAATGCGCGTCGCCGTGATTTTTTTGATCTTTGCGACAACTATCTCTGAAACGATTGTGGTTAACTCGTTCGACGCGTTCGGTTAACACGAGTTGATCGAACGGGGAGAGTTCTCTTATACTTAAAAGTTTCCAACATAACGCAGAGTCTTTCCAGCCCACTGTAGTGTAATATCTTCAAGTTTTATCTACAGTTATTAATCGACGCCAAAACGGCGACTTATGTCGCTTAAACTGCTTCAACAGGGCTTCGGAAAGCTTTGTCTTTGTGTGTGCTGACATTTCGAATACATATACATACGAGGGTTGATCAATAAGTACCCATGTTTGAAATAAAGACGTAATTTTATGACAAATTATTAATGTATTAATGACAAATTTATTTTTATTTTTCGACGTAGTCTCCTTTTAGGTCTATACACTTTTCCAAACGTTTCTCCAACTTTTTTAAGCCGTCTAAAAAATACGATATATACGAATAAATACGGTATTTCAAACTCTCCAAAATACGCTTCTGCCTCGGCGATAACCTCTTCATTTGAGCTGATTTTTTTTTCCTGCGAGCCATGTTTTCAAGTTAGGGAGCAGAAAAATGTCGCTGGCTGCCAGGTCGGGCGAGTAAGGTGGGTGCGAAAACAATGCGTAGCGCAGTTCGTGCAATTTGGCCGCGACAATTAAAAATTAATGTGCCGGTACGTTATCCTGATGGAAGAGCACTTTTTTCTTAGCCAAATGGGGTCGTGTCTCCTTCAATTTCTTATCGAATCTGTCCCAACAACTCACTGTAGTACTGCCCTGAGGTATCCATGAAGATTATTCCTGGGAAAATCCATTGTTTTGACTGCCTCTTAGTCTCTGGCGTATAATAATGTATCCAGGTTTCATCAACGGTGACTACTCGACATAAAAGTCCTGCAGATTTCGCTTAAATCGGTCGAAACACTGCTTTGACATTGTTAGTAGTACCCGCTTGTTGTCCACCGTGAGCAATCATGGCACCCATTGGGCCGACAATTTTCTCACACCTATCTTATCATTTAAAATCTTGAATGCCGTTCCGTACGAGACAATTACGACCTCAGCTACTTTCGTTCGGCGATCAGCGAGAATCATGTCATGGACCTTTTCGACTATTTCCTCTGTCTGACTGACGTCGTGGCCGTTCTTCATCGAAAACAGTTGTACGACCACATTTAAACTCGTAAAATCAATATCTCACGGTTGTCATAGATGGTGAAGGGTCCCCATAGACAGCATCCAACTTTACTTTTATTTCTTCGCATGTTTTTCAATCCAAAAATAAAAAAACGAATTACAGATCGATATTGCCCTTTTTCCATTTTATCGAGAAGTACAAAACGCGAATGATACAACTAGCTGTCAAACAAAAACCAACCTATGAATTTATCTGAAATTCAGCATGAGGTCGTTTAACACTCTGCAGTACACGATGATAATCTGTAATTTCACTCGTCAGCGCCATCTGTTATCAAACACATGTACTTATTGATCAACCCTCGTACAACCCGGTAACAACCGAGAGCGATTTCTGACGTGATGAATTTTTGCAGACACTACAAGAAGAAACAGAAGGGGAACCTGTTTGACCACGAGGAAGCCCAAAAGGACGAAGTGAAAACGGATGTGTTCGACGGTAATTGGAAACCGAGGCTTGATTTGACGCAAATGTTCTTTTCGCCTTCAGCCAATCCTCGGTCACGTTTTGCGCAGATCCTCGCCGAGAGGAAACCAGGACAAAAGAGGGCCTTTATAGAATCGGTAATTAATTTAGTTTACATTGCTTTTTCTTCAGTATCTCTGAAGGTGTTAAACTTTCGTTGTTTTCTAATGTAATAGCAACGTTTCGATCAGTTAACTCTGATTATTGTTCTCTAAACACTCGTTCGGATAGTGGTCACTTATAGTTGCGAGATGAGGTGGGCTCACAAAGAATACAGAGTAGATGCGGTGATTGAAAGAAAGGTACTCGGAAGAATTTTTGGTGCTGTGAATGATATTGGAATTTCAGGATCAGTTATAAATTTAAACTCAGGCGATTATAGATATAAGAGATGCTGAAGCACATAAAAAATGGGCTGCTGGTGAACGTAGACGAAGGTCGAGGTTCACTGACCGGCTGTAGCACCGCAAAAAGAAGAAGATTAGTTTATTACATCTTTGAATGAACTATATTTCATAGGAAAGCAATGTAAGTAAGAACAGCTTTAAGTGGTTTGTGAGAAAGTAGCAGAAATCATATTGATTCCAAAACCTGGTAACCCGACAGAGGAAACATCATCATATAGACAGACCCATTACACTTTTACCTGTCTTGTCAAAGCTTTTTGAGAATTTCTTGAGAGACCGAAGCCATTGCTTGACGAACTAAATATCGTTCAGGAACGTATATACGCTTTTGAAGATAAAAAGTACTGTTTGGCTGCATTATTGGATGTTACAGAAACCTTTGATAGAGTAGACATCCAGGCTTACTATACAAACTTAAATCCAAATTTCCTACACCATACTACTATATTGTTATTACATGACGAAACAGATACTGATATTGTTATTACATGACGATGAGATACGTGACGAAACAGATACTAACATATATCCAATAAAAGCTGGAGTACCTTAAGGTAGTGCCTTGGGTCCCACACTTTTTAAAATCTTCACTGCTGACCTTCTAACTACACCAAATACGCCTATATACAACCTAACCAAACCTTTGCAGATGATAAGCAGCAGAATGAGACTGGACCGAAGATTAAATTGGAAACAACACATTTTTACAAAGAGGAAGCAACTTGACTTAAAATTATCCAAACTCTATTGGTTAATTGGTAGAAAATCCAAACTATCATTGGATAACAAGTTAACCATCAACAGAGTGATCGTCAAACCCATATGGAGCCATAGCATACAACTGTGAGTGTATCCAATATAGAAATACTTCAAAGGTTCCAGTCCAAAACCCTGAGAATAATTACTAATGTTCCTTGGTTTGTAACAAATCAAACTTTACACAGCGGTCTAAAAAGACGAGTGCGAAATATATATGGCGACTTGAAGTGCACCCCAATTCCCATACTGGTTAGCCTTCTGGAAAATAGCCAAAAGACGCAGAGACTGAATCGCTGTAATCCTTTAGAGATCATCTGTAGAATTTAAGATCAGATTAAGATTATTCTACTTATAAAGAACCTACGTACCTATACATATTAGGCCTTTAATGTAAGCCTCCTAACCTCTGATGCTTGGCAGACAGTTGCTTATTACCTTTAGGTAAATGGCAAATATATGAGAGAGTAAAAAGAAAGTCGTCGACTATTTAGCCAAAAGTCACTCATCTAAACCAGTAGTCTTGGAATTATTTAACTCGGTTAAGGATCGGGCATTTAACTGATCGAAACGCGGCCCACAATGAAAGCCCAACATAATTTCGTTCACGATCAAGCCCGATAATTGAAAATTATCTTACAGGACGGATTATGGGGTTCTAGTAGTCGTATGGGGTCAAACGACAGCGGCCTCTTTGGCGACAGCCACGTCAAATTCGAATCGTCAAAATCGAAGGCAGGATCCACCTCGAGAAACACTCCAATTGTTATCTTGGACGACGACAGTGACGACGATGCGGTCATTATAGTTTCCGAAGATATAAAGGTATGTTGTTACACTTTATCTTGTTTTTTTTTTTCACTTTCTTGTTTCACTTTCTATCACTTTCTTTCTTGTTTACAGACTATTACGGTTCCTAGCGACAGTGACAATTCAACTTCCTTTCTCCCTGAAGATGTAAAAACTGTGCGGGTGGGCGAAACCGTTGAAGCTTCAGCACAGACCGAAGAAAATCAAGGATCGGTCAAGGTCATTGCGGAAAAACCAGTTGAGAATAAGCCTACCGATCAAGAACAACCTATTGATCTGGACAGTATCAATTCAGCAACGCTCAGTCTGACCGAAGACCTTGATAAACCAACAGAAACCGCGGAGTCTTCTGTTAAAGACCAAGACGCGTCTCAAAATGAACAGTTGTCTGTTAGTGGTGATGACACCACCCCAGAGACAGTTGATGTGCCATCAACCAATGAACCGACCGAAAAGGTTGTCGAGGACATCACAGAGGAAACTTCTTCCAAAGATAATGTGGAAATTGACACGGCTTTACCTGCAGATGATTTGTCTGCTGAAGGTAATGAAAAATTGTCTGATGAACGTGCACAATCGACAGAAACGCAAACTCAGATTGAAGAGGACATTACACGGGAGGAAGTGGGCGATACATCCAAGACGTTGGAAGGGAATCCTCACTCTGTTCCTCCAGTAGAAGAAATAGATGTGGAAACCAACAATAACATAAAAAAGAACGCAGTCGTTGAAGAAACCACAGCCAAGCTTTCGGAACAGGACGACAGTAGTTCAAATAAACCGCAGGACGAGTCGTTGGTTGAATCACCTGTGCAAGCAGAGGTAATAATTTTTTATATGAACTTCTAATTTATTTAATGACCAAAAAGATAGGGGCTGTAAATTAATATGTATTATATATTCTACAAGCCTTTAAATTACAAGTATTTGCTATTATTATCATTCTAAACCTTATATGGAATCTGCGTC
This sequence comes from Cosmopolites sordidus, assembly GCA_031761425.1. Lineage (NCBI taxonomy): Eukaryota > Metazoa > Arthropoda > Insecta > Coleoptera > Curculionidae > Cosmopolites > Cosmopolites sordidus. The sequence goes on from JARFXV010000306.1 coordinate 248,062, forward strand.
AACTCTTAATCAATGTAAAGTGAATATTTTTCTGATAGTAGCCTGTTATTGTTGACTTTCAATCAACATTTCATCTACGACAAAAAGGTAAAGGCAGATTGTTTATTTCAAAATTTAGTACAATTTATGGTGCGATTGTATACTTTTTACACCATTAAACTAGATATCTGAGTATTATTTTAAGTATGGGTTGTTGTGTGAAACTCAGTGAGCAAGAAAAAGGAAGAATTTTTGCATTGAAAGAATGGAATTTCCAATCGTGAAAGTGCCAGAAAGATCTCACATAGTGCCCTCAGTAGTCAACCATTTTGTCAATAAAGATGAAAACTATGGCGAAAGGCAGTTCTGGACGACCGTAAGCAGTTACAAAGCGAAAATAGTCGCTGATTTTGAGAATCACTTCAAATTTTGCCTTATCTGAGTACGCCATGGTACAGGAAAAAACTAATGTCCAATATTTCCTCTAAAAAACTCAGTGGCTTCAAAGGATAAAAATAAAAAAAACCACCACAACTTATCCATTATCACAAGGCAGCCCGTTTTGCGTTCCTTCAACATGTCCTGGAGTATGGAGTGGCAAAAAGTTATTTTTAGCGAAATATTGAGAAAAAGTTCAACCTCTATGGCTCAGATGGATACCAACATTATTACCATGACTTAAAGAACAAATAATGTTGTTACGGCGACTAATGGGTGGTGGTTCGCTCAATCCATTCAATTTTTCATGGAAAATCGCGTAAACGTTGAAAAATGCAAATATAAATTTGTTTACCAACAGGAAAACGCTCCAATCCGCAATGCAAAACTTGTTAAAGATTGGTTTGAACCGAAAATATAGATGTTCTGGAATGACCATCCCATTCTTCAGCTTTGAACATAATGCAAAATGTTTGGAGTCTAAAATGTATGGAATAAATGACTACAAATATTACATTTTATTTTGAAATGATTCCTTAAGAGAACAATGAAACAATACTCTGAATTTTCCCAGCAATTTGTGATTGAGTTATGATAAATGAAAATGCGAATTCTATGAAAATGGATGATTGATTTTTGACACGTCTCGCTATATGACCTGCCCATTTCCATTTCAATTCTTTCGCCTTTCCAATGATGTCACATACCTTCGTTTGTTCTCTCATCTATATACAGGTATTTCTGTCCCGCTTTGTAATGCCAAGCATACACCTTTCCATTCCCCTCTGTGCAACCCGAAGCTTCTGAACTGACTGTGATGTCAGTGTCCTTGTTTCACTTCCATATGTCAAAACAGGCAGCACACACTGATTAAAAACCTTTCTCTTGAGACAAAGTGGGAGTTTGCTCTTAAATACTGTATTGAGCCGGCCAAGTGCCTGCCAGCCACATTTAACCCGCCGTTCCACCTCTCGGGCGGTATCACCCTCCATTGAAATCCTTTGCTTAAGATATATGTAGTGGTCCAGAACCTCTAAATCACTTCCTAAAATAGAAATTCTTATGTTGACAGCAAATTTGTTAAACATAACTTGACTCTGTTTTAGGTTTATGTTCAAACCAAATGGTTCTCCCGCCCTTTGCAGCTCTCGTATGTTTTCTTGTAGCTCATCAGGGTCTTGTGAAAAGAGAACGATATCATTCGCGAATCTAAGATGGCTTAGATATGCACCATTGATTTTTTATTCTCTGCTGTTCCCAATCCAGATTATGAAATACCTCTTCAAGGCAGGCTGAGAAAAGAACAGGCGATATTGAGTCACCCTGCCGTACACCACGTTCTACATTGATTTTAACTTCAAAGTCATCCATGTGAACTGTAGTTATAGCTTCCTCATACATGGATCTCAGTAGGTTCACATAGGCTCTGTCTATCCCTTGGTTAAGCAATGCATCCATTATGGCCTGCGTTGATACTGAATCAAATGCCTTTTCATAGTCAATAAAAGCCTAGCACAGTGGCACGGTGTATTCATTGTGCCTTTCTATGGTCTGTTGGACAACCTGGATATGGTCCATTGTACTGAATCCTGCCTGCTCTCTTGGTTGTGTGTCATTCAGTGTTCTTAATATTCTTTTTGATATTATCTTGGTGAAAACTTTGTACATAACTGATAGGGGGCTTATTGGGCGGTAGTTTTTTAAATCTTCCTGGGCTCCTTTCTTATGAAGAAGAATCACTTCAGCATTTTTCCATAGACTGGATATTTTTTGATCTTTGAGGCATTTTGAGTACAATTTTACCAGTATTTTATGTAGAGTTCGATCATCAGCTTTCAACATTTCAACCATTACATTGTCCTTTCCTGGAGTCTTCCATCGCTTTTGTGGCATTTGTCACTTCCTCCAACAGGATATTTGTCATTTGCTCTTCCGTGGGCATTGCTGTCTTTAACCGGTTCTGATTTTCATATAACTTTGAATAAAATCTTGTATAATATATATATATATATATATATATATATATATATATATATATATATATATATATATATATATATATATATATATATATATATATATAACTAAAAACTGACAGTGTCTCTATCTTTTTGTTAGAGAGTTTTACATCGGTCGCGTCATTTAGTTATAACTTTCAGAATTCAGTATTTTCAACCTCTTATTATTTTATTTTGTCTTTTATTTCATTGTTTATTTCTTTTGCCTGTTTTTCAGTGTGATACCACTGACAATAATCCGACAGAAAATGGTTCGGTGCCCGATCGGCAAATCCCATCGAGCACAAACTCTTTTTCTTCCGAGTTGAAGGACATCGACCTGGAAAAGGCTAAAAAAACATATATTGAGCAGCTTGAATTGGATTCAAATCGATTGGAAAGCAATGGTAAGCACAGTAAATTAAGGGGGAACCCGATTTTCGAAACCGTTTTTTTTTTTCAGATCCGGAAAATATTGAAAAATCCGTACGAGACTCGAACACGACCGAGAACAAATCTGAAAAACAGCTAGAGTGCGACTCTACCGTTGAGCGATTCTCCGATGCGAATAGCGGAGACGAGTCTTTAGGCTGCGATGGAGACGACGGAAGTAATTTTGAGAAACCATCACATGATGAGAAAACACCGGCAGAATCGAGCGCAGCCTTAAAAGAAACGTCCGATGACGTAAATCACGAGAAACCCTCCTCCAAGCTCACCGAATATTTCCAGTCTTTTAACGTCGAGGAAACAGATGCACTGCCACTATCAGATGTTGCTTCGGTGGATACGGCCAAAGATGACGACGTGCTCTCTTTGAAACAAGATGATCAACAAGTGATCTTGTTCGCAAAGAGCCCGACGATGTTGTCAGTAACCGACAGTCTGATTATCGATGAAGGCTCGGCTCAAGAATCAACATCCGCCCTGTCTGATCTGAACGAAGCGCTCTTGTCTTTGGACCAGATGAAGATATCGTCCGGTGATGGTGAGTCCCCGTTGACCGTGTCCTCCCACGCCTGTATCGATTGTCCTTCGGAGGTCTTGACGTTGCCGCCCTTATCATCGAGCGCGTCTCAAGATGGGAACAGTTTCGAGTCTGGTAATAACTCGTTGAAGGTTCGATTACCTCTGGTGCACTGTGCGGAGGCTCTGGAGAAGCTTCCTTCTGTGACGGCCCCCAAGAAAGTATCCAAACAGGGAAAGTCGTTGAAAAGGCGTAGATCGTCGTCGACGAAAGCTTCCGACCACGACAACTGGCCACAGAGCAAAAGAACGACCGACTATCTTTCGTTTCAGACCAACACGGATGATCCTCTGTCACAGCACACGGCACTGTTCAACTACGGCATGGAGGGTCCTTTGCAAAAACCGGTTGCCAACGGAAAGAACTCGATCGACGCCTGGTCCTGGAACGAGGAGGAATCCCACTGGAACGACGGCACGTTTCCGGATCTCGACTCGAACAACACCCGCATATCAGTCATTCCAGACACCCAGCTATGCCAAACCAAAAAGACCATCTACCCGAAGACGTCGGATCTCGCCACTTCCACATCGACAAAGCCCAAGAAGTCCGGAAAGAACAGAGTCGACTTTCAGCTACCGGAGTTTGCGGTGAGTATTGCTTCACACATTTCTAAGGTTATGTTGGGTATCTTCTATCCAGAATATTACTTTGTCTCATCCAAAAATACTAGGCGTGTATGTAAGTAAAGTAGTGAGAATGGTGGTCGTAGCGTTCGATCTGGCAACGCTGCTGACTTCCCCTTTAGAGGGGAGAAAGGTCAACATCTCATGCGTCTTTAGTGCTAGTTTGAACTCCCTATTCGTCGACAACCTCTAAGGCTTAGGCCGCACTACGGTTTTTTTCCAGCGAGCGGTTAACCGCTACATCCGCTCGAGACGCACAAACTGCGATTAAAAAAGCGTATGTAATGTTGCTCTAATACTAAGAAATAGAAAAAGAAGACGTCAAATTTCGCAAATATACTTCTATTGGTTACAAATTGTGGCGCGGTTTTTACCCGCGAACCATTTTGAAACATTTCACGGTTTTAAAATCAGTCGCGGGAAAAAACCGCTGCTGAGTTTACAGTTACAGTTTTCTTGACTCACAAAATCACACAGTTAGAAACCACGGCGGTTTAGCCGTAGTGCAGCCTAAGGCTAAGTCTTGGTTATTTAACTGTATTTTAATGGGTGCGTTAAGCATCGATCCAATCGGAAGCATGCATGTTCGAGTGGTTGGTTAAAGTCTATTTTTGGTGTGTTTCTATCTGATTGTTATTTTTCGTCTGAAAAGCTTATACATCTGGGATAGTGAACACATTGACTATGTCTAATATGTCTCCTTATGTCTTAGGAATGCCATGATTTTAACATACATACTTGTTCCAAGCATTTATTGTACTATTCTTTTAACATAACATTGCCATCCTGTAACAGCTGTAATATTTCAGACAAAATGCCATCAGAACCATGTGTTTTCTCTCTCTTCTTTTCCTTAAGGGTTTATCCAATTTGACTCGTAATTTCTGGCATATCTTCCTATCTTTCTTCCTGTGGTGCTACAGCCTGTGAGTATTGACCTCCTTCAACTGTCACCTTCAACCAAATCGACATCCCGCAGCTTCTTGCCAGTTGTAATGTGCAGTAGTTCTTTTGTCCTGCCATCGTGTTTTTGGTATACCTCTTTTATTGTTACCCCCTATTCACCCTTCAGTGATTTTCTTTGATATTCGGTTTTCTGGCATTCCCGCTCTTCTGAGTCGAATCCTCATATAGTTTGCAATATCCAGATCCTTGCATTATCATTCATAGCATCAAAAATTCTCCTCGGTACTCTTCTTTCAAATACTGCAGGGATCTCTTCTGTTTTCTTTGTGAGGATCCACGTCTCGCAGCCATAAGTGATTACTGGCCGAATAAGTGTTTTATAGATCCTAACTTCCATATTACTTAGTATAAGTTTAGATCTTAGGGCAGAATACAGGGAGTAAGTAACGTTCTTACCCTTCATAATAATATTTCTGATATCTCTGGATGTTGTTGGATCTGAATCTCTGGATGTTGTTGAATCTGGATCTCTGGATGTTGTTGGATCTGGATCTCTGGATGTTGTCGTTAAGTTTGCTTCCCAGGTTCTAAATTCCTTCACTTCAATGTTGTCATCGCTGCTTATCCAGTTTTGTTTTCTTAGTGATTAGTTATTTTTCATCCATCTGTCGATCCTACACTCACTATAATTCTTTCTCTTTCCTTTTATACAGTTGTGTTTTTCTATTTCCATTGTTATTTCGCTTCGGTTTGCTATCAATTCTCTCCTCGCGTTTTTTTTATAGCCCTTACGCGATTTTTTCATTACCAATTTGTTGCACTCACACCATTCTGTGAGGTTTTTATCTGAACATGTTTCTAATTTCATTAGTCTCGTGTTCGGTGCAAGTTTTTGAACTATTTCTTGACTGTAGGTCACCAAGAGAAAACGCCAACAGACGGGGATGACGCCCGGACATTCTTTAGTTGCCGATATGAACGAGAAGATACAGATGTCCCTGCAACCGACCGAAATATTATTCACTCTGTTAAAGGACGAACATACGTCAAAATCACGCGATAATCACATTGTTATCTCGAAAGGTATGTTGAGTCACTTCTCTATTTTAACTCGCTTCTTTTTGCCTTTTCCAGGAAGAAATCCAAAACGAACTTCCTCAAGAGGAACCTTCTAATTATCTCAATTACAATTTAAATAATTTATTTTTGTCCACAACTAATTCAAATATTGCTAACGTAAATTCAGACTTGTACAGTCACTTAACTTACCATAACTCAAACAGTTCATACTACGATGCCTCGCATCACCAGAACAAGTTGTACTCAAGTCAAGAAACGGCAGAAATCAATCCGAATCTGTTGCACAACGAGAAGAATGCGAAGAACGAAGAATTCGGGGCTATATCAAGAACCTTGAACGACGTAAATGCTGTTTTGGACCAGGGAAGCATTTTCGTTGCTTCCAATAGCGAAGATATCAACTTGAACAATGCCATTTCGGGTGTGTCGGACAGGACGGGTGATGTTTTACTTAAAGATGGCTTGCTTGATGGGTCCCTCGCGTCCGATTTGACCGTAGCTGACGAAAACGCTTATTTCAGTCATATAATCGATCCCATCGGTAAAAAAAGTGATGCTTCTGGTGCTCCGGTTGGTTATGACGCGCCGAAAATCCGGTATGACACGGCTCAAGAATCAGATCAGTCCTACTTTGAGTCTGGGCAGGGATATTCAATCCCATACTATCAAAGCATCACCACCCCTCACCAAGAATTACAAACAGTCACTTCAGGCGTCCTCAACCTTCCGTCAACATCTCAGTCCACCAGTTATTATCAGGGAGGCGCAATTGCATCTCAAAATTCCCAACTACCCTTAATACCACCCCCTAATGCCTTTTATACAAATCCCCTAGTCCGTTCCAAAGCAAGCAAACCATCTCCCAAGTTGGAAGGAGACCCTCGACCAATGGCGAATCCATACTATTCGCAGTCGCTTCCAGATTCCAAGAAAACTTCATCTTCTAAACCAGCTTGTTCCAAATCTCATGCATTGTCAAGTTCCAAAGTTCCTAAAACTCCCAAACTGGAAGAAGACACTTTCAAGTCCTCTCTATTTTACTCCAGCCCGTTGGAAGAGTTCGATCAGAGCTTGATACCTCAAAAAACTTCTACGTACGTCAGCTCGACTTCCTCCAAAGCTCCTAAGTTGGAAGGAGGGGCGCTAAAATCCCAGTTGGGTGCGGGGGACGCTTCGAAAGTTTTTCTTTCAAGTCAACCGAAAGAAAATGCCCCCGTGTTTCTGAACTCGACTATCAGTACCGCTCCGAAATTGGAGGAGGACATTCTTAAGTCCCAATTGCTTCCTGGGCAGTCCGCGGCCACTTATTATCCCAGTCCCGTTCCGACTTTGAGCCAGATAACTCAAAATGCCGCGCCGCTCAGTCCTCAAAGTTTTCTAACGTCCAACGCGGTCAAGGTGCCGTCGAAAATCGAAGAGGTCAAGACCCAGTTGCCTCCGAAGAAGAGGAAATTGACGGATGAGGAGGACATGAGCCTGTATCTGGCTGCGTTGAGCGGGCAAAAGAAACTCGAGGAAAATATTTCTTATCCGGCCAAACGCCAAATGTCCATCGCTGATTTGCAGAGGGATTTTCCCAAAATTAAGACCCTGGCTGCGAGGAAACTTTATCCGGATGGGACGTTTCCCGATCAGTCCTATTACTGTCCAGAAGGGTACGGTCAGTATAATGACTATAACAAGAGATCCGTAATGAACGTGTATATAAACGGACTGAGGGAATGTTCGGCCAATTACCCTTTATGCCTGATGATTGGTACCGTGCACACTTGCATGAACAATCAAAACGCCGAAAATGGACAATATCCCGAACAAACAAACTCCGACCCCGCACCTGCTTACGAGGCCATACAACCGGCCCAGCCGTTGCAAAATCTCCCGAAAGCCACACCTACCGATATGACACAACGACCGATGACAGATCAGAGGGTGAAACGGAGTCGTAAGGGGGCGGGGCTCGACGGACTGCAGCCTCCTAAAAGGGGAAGGGGAAGGCCTAGGAAAAACGTCAATTAGACGGTCCAAAACAGCGAACCAAGAACCTAAAGAAGAGAGAAACGCTTTATTAATTTACTTCAATTATACATCAGTATTAGTGATATTAATTTTCTTCAGTATTTTTAAGCTATTTGTTTTTAAATATTTAACAAGTATGGCTGTGTATTTTAATCAGGTATTTTTTAAAGTTATTTACTTTTTTAATAACACTACCGAAGATGGGAAGAAATGCAGAAGAGCGAAGAAAGAAAACCCCGGTCGGCGGAAGAGTTTACACCCATAAAATTTTTGTTTTAATCTCAATATTACTTCAAATTAATTATCTTAATATTACTTCAAATTAATGATCTCAATATTAACGTAATTTTTTTTCATACATATCACCATTGTTTTTTGTTTTAAATGGAAAATGTTTGGAAAAAATGCAGAAGAAAACAAATAACCTGTGTTTCTTTTTTAAGGACATAAGCTTAAGGAAGATGGAAGTCAGAGGAAAAGTCAAGTTCCCACAGGAAAGCGGAGAAAAGGTAAATTCCTTATTCAGGAACTGACTGTTCCACTTGTATTATTTATGTATGAATGTAATGAAGGAAAAAATGTATTTCAACCAACTGATTTTTCTCAATATTCTCTATTTCAACAAAACTGTACAATAATTAAAGCAGATTATATAAAAGGAGTACAAATAATTTTCCGCCGTTTTCTATCAAAACTTGGGAATTTATATTACAATCGGAAGGGGCCATGTCTGGTGAATACGGCGGGTCGGTCGAGTAGGACTCCTCATTAAGCGTTTCCAAATAGGTTTTGACAGGCTCCGCATCATGCGGACGGGCATTATCATGTAGGAGAATAATTTTGTCGGGTCTGGAGTAGTAATGGGCGTGTTTTTCCTTAAGTGCTCGGCTCAACCTCATTAATTTTGTTTGGTAGAGAGCTCCAGTAATAGTTTCGCTTGGTTTGAGTAACTCAAAATACACGACACCAAGTTGATCCCACCAAATACACAACATGAGTTTTTTTCTATGAATATTCAGTTTGGCTGTCGATGTTGAAGCATGGCAGGCGGTCCCCATGATTTTCTCTTCTTTGGATTATAGTAGTGGATCCATTTCTCACCACCAGTGACTATACGAAGCAAAAAACCCTTTTTTTATGCCTCTCAAACAGCATTTCACTCATGCAAAATCGGCGTTCAACCTCTCTCGACTTCAGTTCGTATGGAACCCAATTTCCTTGTTTTTGAATCATTCCCAATGATTTTAAACGATGTGAAATTGCTTGTTGAATGCCTTCTAACGTAAGTAGAAGTTCTTTTTGCGTTTGGGACGAATCTTCCTCCAATAATACTTCCAATTCCATGTCTTCGTACACTTTCAGCCTTCCACTGCGTTCTTTGTCGTCCACGTCAAACTCGGCGTTTTTTTAACTTTTGAAACCACTCACGACAACTTCTCTCACTAAAGCAGCCTCACCATATGCTTCTACAAGGAATCGATGCCCCTCGACTGCTGATTTCTTCAAATTAAAGAAATAAATCAAAAGTCCCCACAAATGACGCTTATTCGGCACAAAACTTGACATTTTCGCACCAAAAAATTATGTGATGCTGATACGGCGTCACTAATACTTCAAGGTTATGTTGTTACCAGATGACCAAACATACGATATAACGTTTTACATCTGACAATTTCAACATAACCTTTTGGTGGAGCCATCTTTTGTCAAACGGTGGAAACTTATTTGTACTCCTAATAAAATAATACAAATTCTTCCTGTGATGCTACATTCCGCCAGTGAGCCGTGACCTCCTTCAACCTTCGTCTCCATCTGGATTGATTAATGTGCAGTAGCTCTTTTATCCTGCCATCGATTCTTTGGTCTACCCCCCTTTCTGTTACCCTCTATTCCTTCCTCAATGATTTTGATTCTCGCCCAGGTAGTTGTCGAGATGCTTGAAAAAGTTGTAGTCGGTAGACGAGAGGTCAGGCGAGTGGCAAATGGTCGAGAGTTTCGTAGCCCATCTCGTGCAGCTTTTAACACATGATCATTGAGACCTGTAGCCGAACGTTGTCACGGAGGAGGATTGGTCCCTTCCTATTGACCAATGCCGGACTCGTGCGCCGCAATTTTTGATACATTTCATCGATTTACTGGCAGTATTTCTTCGCAGTAATCGTTTCGCCCGGGTTCAGGAAGCTGTGACGAATCAGACCGGCCGCAGACCACCAAACAGTCACCAAGGCTGTTTACGAGGCTCATCACCGCTGCGAAATTGTTTAAACCACCATTGCGCAATACCTTCATTAGTGGTTTCTATCGCGAGCTGTTTTGGCAACTTTTTGTCAATGTTGCATTTAACGCTCTGAAAAAATTGCCCATAATTATTTTAGAACAAAACTAATACCACAGTCAGGGCGAAAAAGGCCCTTTAAAATTATATGTTAAAGCAAGTTAAAACAATTTTATTTGCTAACACCAAACTAACAAAAATCGCAATCACTTTCACAATTAGTAACTTAATAGTTACTAATAGCTATTTTAAATTCTGATCAAGGTCGATTGAATTTTTTCCCTTTTCATATATTTTAACTTATTTGAAACAAATTTAAAAAAAAACAACAAAACTTAATTACTAAAGGTATACAATATTGCTTCCGCCGTTTTCCTATAGATGGCGTTAGCGATAAGTAATCATCGAAAAAAATACATCATAGACGGCATGCATTACCTTTGGGTATCTTGTAAACATAACCCCATAGCACCAGTAGTCGATTTATGTTTACGTCATAAAGTTATTCGCGATTAAAAATGTCAGTTTATGAACCAAAGTAGCGTCATTTCCGGGAGATCTATTTCTTTAATATGAAGAAATCTGCAGCTGAGGCTCACCGAATGCTCTCAGACACTTATGGTGAGGCCGCTATGAGTGAAAGAACGTGTCGTGAGTCGTTTCAACGCTTCAAGAGCCGTGATTTTCACGTCGAAGACCAGTTATAGCGGTGGAAGAGCGAAAGTTTTTGAAAATGAAGAATTAGAGGCATTGATAATGAAGACTCGTGTCCCAAAGTCAAGAAGAGTTGGCGAGATCATTGGGAGTGACTCAACAAGCAATTTCAAAATGCTTGAAATACCTGAGAACGACCCAGAAGCAAGATGTTAAACGCCGTTTGTTTGCCTGTGAACAGTTGCTTGAAATGCAAAAACGGAAGGGATTTCTACATCGCATTGTGACTGGGGACGAAAAATTGGCTTATTACGATAACCCCAGGCGTCGAAAATCATGGGGATATTTCGGCTACGCTTCTATGCCGACGGCCAAACCGAATATTCAAGGCTCCTAGGTCATGCTCTGTATTTGGTGGGACCAACTTGGTATAGTGTATTATGAGCTGTTAAAACCGTCTGAAACAATCACAGGAGATTGTTATCGAACGCAATTAATGCGTTTGAGCCGAGTATTGAAAGACAAACTGCCGCAATACAGCGAAATACACTATAAAGTGATTTTACAGCATGATAATGCTCGGCCCCATGTTACGAAAATGGTTAAAACATACTTGGAAACGTTGAAATAGGAAATCCTACCCCACCCCCCGTATTATCCAGACGTTCCTCTAAAGTTTTATAACTTTACTTTAATACTTTTATAACCAGTTTTTTACAATAAAGCCTTGAATTTTGAAAAAAAAACGGCGGGGGCAAAGTTGTATACCTTAACGTGTATGGCATCTATGGCGTGTCTTTGACACTGAGTGTACTTGTAACCACTTTGACCTTTCTTACACATGTCAGAGGTACCCTGATAAAACCCTGTCAGTAATATTTTTGTTTTTTTTTTAGTTTCAGAACACGAATCAAACGACGAGATACCAAAGCCTAAAAGAAAATATGGTAAGATATTAGTCACCGTATTGAGAGTTGACTGGTTTCATACAGCTTGGGATATAAGTAACAGATTATTGTATAACAAAATTCTCTTTGTCCCCAATATTACATTGAATCTGGGGACATGTGTTTAGTTAAAAATCACAAAACTTGCAGTAACTTATCGCCCGGCGTGTAGGAACCTTCACTCTACCTCATTTTATTCTGATTGTATATTTTCGTATTTCGCAGTACGCAAAAAGATTACGAGTGCTAAAGAACCAAGTCCCGACGGCTTAAAAGGACAGATAATTGGTAAGTCATGTATTGAATATTCATTATCCTTAGCCCTCCTCTTAGATGACTCCTTAAGCATTTCACAACTTCTTGAATTGTTAATGAATCAGTTGATTCTTTCAACGTGATAAATACTTATAATGATACTGGTGGCAAAATTGTTGACTTCCCGTTTGGAGGGAAGGCGGGCCAAGATATGTTGCGTCTTCAGTACGAGTTTGAACTCGCTAAAGTCACTGTGTCACTAGGGCGTTTTGAAAATAAGCGACAATTCCAAACAGTATTTCATCAAGTTTTGTTTCAAACTACGGGCTTTTTTTTTTGGTCATGGTGAGGTTAAAGTGTGCCATTCCATTCATTTTCAATCCGTCCCAAAAAATCTTTTAATCCTGCGAAAACTTTTTCTAGGCCATTTTCGTGCAAACTGTCTTTCATTCAGATCAGTACGCTCAATATCCCAGATTTTATTGACGTTTTCATCACTTCTTGCACTTGAAGGCCTTCGACTGCGATGTTCATCTTCAATCGAGTCTCGGCCTTCTGAGATTGCCTTAAACCACCTGAGAACGTGGGCCCTTGACAAAACTCTGCTTCCACTGGTTTCAGCATTTTGCAAAAGTTTTCGTCGCACTATCCATTTATATTAAAAAAAAACTTGAACCGTCATCAGATGTTGACCTACCTCCTCCAAAGGGGAAGCCAACAGTATTGCCAGATCGAAGGCTACCCCATCAGTTTCGTTACTATATTTACACACCTCGTCTACTGACAATCCAACGGAAAAAACACTGACTCTGAAACCATAACCACTTGGGATGAATATGACATCCGGTGGACGAACTTATATTATGTGAAATAAATTTTGCCTTGTCTGACATGTATTACTTACAAGTTTCTTTCTTTAGGTTTAACATTGCCTCTAAAATCAAATTTATCATCTGTCGTCAGCATTCCCAAAGTAACCGGTAAGTAAACGATTTACACTGAAAATATAAATGTGAATATCCTTTATATGTCTGAATACTAATATGGTACTTTTTTTGTAAAGATCTACCAGCTCAAGCTGAACGCAAGTCCTACAAAACGAGTAGTTCAAATGAACCAAAGGCAACGAACCGTTAGTATGATGTTAAATTAGTTAATTTTGTAGAAGTATTAGGTCCCCAGCTTAAATCTCTGCCTCTACGCTTCGTCTACCGCAGAACTTCTTCGAATTACGCCTTAGTTAGTATTTTGACACATCGATCATTAACTCCCCGGTCTGACATAATGATGGGCTCCAAATGGACAAAAAAGGGCTGTTTCACCAAGACAATGCACTGTGTCATAAATCGTTGGCAACAATAGCCAAATTGCATGGATTGCACTTCGAATTGCTTTCTCATCCACCGTATTCTCCTGATCTGGCCCCGAACGACTATTTCCTGTTCTCAGACCTCAAAACAATGCTCGATGGAAAAAAATTCGCCCCGATGAAGAATAATTGCAGAAACTGAGGATATTTTGAAGGTAAAGAGAAATCATTCTATAAAAAAAGTGTAGAAATGTTAGAAAAGCGTCGGAATGATTTTATTGCTCTTCAAGGAGAATATATTGATGAATAAAGTCGAAATTTGCCAAAAACGTGTTTTTATCAGACCGGAGACTTATTGACCGATGTGTTAAAGCTTCACCTTTCAGCTTCAAACGAAGGTTTAATGTACTACTGTGAAATATATCCTGACAAAATTAATTGTAGACGTGATATTTAAGGCACTTAATCTCCTTTCTCCTTTCAACTGCAAAAAAATTCCGTTGAATCCCAGGTCAGAAGTGGTTCCAACAATTCCGAACGGAATACTTTGATTTTAATGATGCAGAACGTCCGGGACAGCCTAAATGTGGAGGATGAAGAATTGGAAGCACAGCTGGGAGAAAATTCTTGTACACTATTAGAGCTCGGAGAGGAATCTGAAATAGCGCCTCAACCTAGTTCAAATCGTTTACTAGAAGCTGGGGAAAATTCAAAGGGATGATTATCGACCCTCCTTTCGGCCGCTTTGATGTTTTAAGACGCATTATCATCAGCATCTGAGCATATTTAGTGACGCTATGGAGAAAAGAAGGGAAGCAATTTTGCTTTAGGACAACGCATTTAGGATACAGCAAAAATTATTCCGGAAACAATCAGCGAGTTGAGCTTGAAGATTTTATCGCCCCGACATATTCTCCAGACTTAGCCCCCGCATATTTTCACCTCCTCCGGTCCTTGTAACATCACCTCGTCCATAGCCGCTTCACATCTCTCGACAACGTCCGAAAATCACTTTATCACATCAAAATACCAAGTTATTTTTTTGCTTTTATTTTTTTAATTAATTAATGTCAAAAAAGGCCGAGAATTAAGGCGAGGACCTAACAGTCGTTCCAGTCAGTCAACGTTCTGTTTATTTTAAGATGTCACCGATCGTCTGGAGGGCACATCAACCGTTACGACAGACATAAGTATGAGGGGCAGGGTGAGAAAGATACCGCGCAAAGATTACGACGACTTCACAAAAAGTCATTTTAACAGTAATCACAAATAACGGTGCTCGCTGTTCGCCCTAGGAGTGGTCGTTCTGTTTTTCGTAAAGTGCAATTTGAATGTTTTGCTGACTCGATCGTGATCTGTTCCGTTTTCTGAGCTGTGATTCGTATCCGTAGTTAAACTACATCTTCGATAAATTTTAGAAATGTAGGTTATTTCGTATTTACATTGGTGTTCTTCAATCGCCCTATGACTGGAGATTCTTTAAATTAACTTGCTGGTGTTTCTTCGTTTATAAATGTTTGTAAAAATAACCTATGTATATTGTACATTTATTTGTATTGTTCCAGTACAAAATGATATCATTTTGTATATAATAAACCTATAACTATAAATTAAGATATATGTAAACCATATAAGTTATTTCTTATTTATTGTAGTGTACATAAGATTTTTCTACATCATTCGCTGACTTATGTTAAACAAATTGTTATTATTGTGTGCATGTTTAATAAAATCCTTTCAAATCCACCCAAAAAAAGTATTTTTTTTATTTATCTCGAGAACAGGGTATACAATAACATAACAGTTTATAATGCCTTCTGGTTCGTAATCTCCGGCCCTCTCCCTCCTTCCATAGATCGTCTGGCAATTACTTTTCTTTCGTTCCTTAGACGATTCCGTCTCTCCAGTTTCTTGATCTCCCCCCTTCGCCCCTATGGTCCATGTCGTGATTTGGTGTGGGAACCTATCTTCTGGCATTTTTTGTACTTTACTGCAGCATCTTAATTTTTTGGTTTGCCCCCACTATTGTATCTTTGACAATTTTTTTCATTTTGTGCTCTCTCTCCCTTCTAGATTGTTCCAAGTGATCATCTTCATACATCCATTTCGATAAATATGGTCTATGGTTGATCTACCAGCCTGTTTTTCACTTCGAAGTCTCCATATTCGGTTTCCATCTTTTTTTTGCATTTTTTCAAACATCTTACTAATTGTACTGGTTAGTACAATTCCTCTATAATTTTCACATCAATCTTTGTAACATTTTTTGTATATTGTTGTCATTATAGATATTAAACTCGAAAAGATATATCACTAAACACCAAATCACTTTTTTAAACTTTTCGGCACACGTTTCGCTAACCATGTTAACTTCATCAGGAGATGATTTAATTATATTGTCTACTACATCACTAAAACCATTCAACGAATTTTCATCAATAGTTTTTGTATCATTGTAAAGTATCATTGAAACTTTTTTACCGTTTTTGAATCTGTTGACTTAGTGATGTTTTTATTCGGATGTACTTTATTAAATGTTGGACAAAGTTCAGCATAAGTGCGTTTTCTGTCACCATATCTAACAAGTTAGTATTTCAGTTATTTCTCTTTCAATTAAATCATATTAATTCCACAAATTGACGTTAATAGTTGTCAAGTGTAATCAAATACTTTATCTGTCATTCATCGTTTCATAGCCTACTAGATGAAAAATATATTTACCCTAAAACAGCCCGAAACACCTTCAGCCATTTCTTAAAATATATTTTGAAAAAAAAAAACAAGTTAGCCTTGGATTTCAAATATACGACAAGAAAAAAGAAATGAAAATATACCTAAAAAGTGGCAAACATTTGCCCAATGTTTGTGTATAAAATTTCATCAAAGAATCTCGAAGCATTCTCGAGATATTTGACCGTTTCCATACAAAATAGCGACCCTGTATAAGCTAGTCTTTCAGCCAGTCTTCACTTATGGCTGCGGGACGTTTATCCTCACCCTCGAAAGAAGAGTAAGCAAAAGAATCTTTGTTGCTGTGAATGACAGAGGAATTTAGAGGATCAAGTATAACTTCCAGATCAAGCAATTGTAAAAAGATATTGTAGAGTGAGGTTTCAGTTATTGAAATGGGAGGACACGTGGCGACAATGTCAGAAAACCGAATACCAAGAAAAATCAAGGAGAAGCTAATAGAAAAATAGGTAGACCAAAGACTCGGTGGCAGGACAAAAGCACTACTGCATATTAAAAACCTGCGAGGATCTGCTGGAGATGGATCCGATTGGAGGCGAAGGTTAAAGGATGTCAAGGCTCAGTAACGGGCTGTAGATGAATATTTTCCAAAGCCTTCTCAGGTCTTTGTAAAGTGTTGCTGTTCCAGTTTTTATTAATTTGACAGGTATATCCCCAGGTCCAGACATTTTTCCATTTTTGGGTTTTCTTTCTTCACAATCTCTTTTTGACTTACCCTGAAAAGGATGATGAGACAAAGTTTATTTTCGATGAATTATTTTCTTTCTTGATAAAAAAAAGAACAGGCTGAATTAAAAAAAAAACAAGTTTAAACAATAGTGGTGTTCTTTTATTTCTGTAACTTGTTAGAACTCTTACAAAATAAAACTGCTTCAATATTAACTTAGTGGAACGACGCGATCTTATGTCATCGTTCCAAATACTGGATTGTGTCTGCAAATACTGGGGCCGTACTCCTCATAAGCCTCCTTTGTGTGACACACCGTGTAGAATTCCGGCTAAAATATCAATTATTACTGCGAAAAATTCTTGGTGATATATCACAGAGTATTTACCGTTGAACCCAACAAACTCCCGCCAAACCAAACGGCGTATCTTTGCATGTGATGAGAAACAACTTGTACATCAATGGGCTTGGGCTAAATCGGAAATCAAAATCAAAAAAAAAAAGACGTAAAAATGACAGACTACAGTACCTTAAGTCTTCCACCCCCTAAAGTTTCGCTATGCTTAAGCCTGGCGTCCACTGTTTTCTTAATATCCCTCTGTAAACGTCTGCCGAAGTCTTTAAACATCGTCGATCCTCCAGAAAGAACGATGTTGTTATATAACGGTCTCCGAACGTCGATTGGTGAATTCTGAATTACGTCATCGACGATTTGTGAAAGGGGAATGTTAAAGTCTGGATTAGAGAATTCGGGATGGAAAAATATCTCTGGTCCCAGGAACCTAAATATTCAATTATGTTCTGCCATGCAACTAAAAATACACCGCTGATAAACCCTACCGTTCGTAGCCTACGTCGACTGAAAAGTTTTGTTTGGTGACGGAATTCATGCCATCGAACTTTTTCATCCATTTTCCCGGGTCGGAATCGTACTTGGCAAATTCCTTAGCTATGTCCGGACATATGTAACAGTATTTTTCTTTTATGGCTTTGGCGGTTTCCAAGGATTGTTCCGGAGGGATACCTAGCATTTCAGAGTGTTATCTCTACTTTGCGCCCTTCTAAATCGAGAAATCTTACCAATTTCACGTTCTCTGAGTAGAGATTGAATAAAATAGGTGATGTTACGGCCAGCAATTGGAATATGTTTTATGCAACTTCCAATAACATAACCTTCTGCCTTTTATCAAAAAATCAAAAAGAATATAAACAAACAAATCTATATACTAATATATAGAAAAAAATAGTTCTGTACACTTACCACTGGAATAACATGAGTAACACCATCTCCACTGTCTATAACAATACCTGTCAAAGTTCTTTCTTCAATATTTCTACTGGCCCAACTAGCAGCTAATGCCAATACTGCCTAAAATGTTTTGTTTTCAGTAAAAGCCCAACAGGAGTCAGTAAAATCCGGCTCCTACCTGTACAGCTATATATAATCCAGGAACATTAAAACTCTCAAACATTATCTCTGCAGTGTACTCTCTGTTTTCAGGGGTGTTTAGTGGCGGCTCCGTCAACAAGAAATAATGATCCTCTGGTTCTGCTCTTAAGTATTTAAAAATACACTGTTCTAAAAATCTCTCCATCAAATCCCAATCTTCAACTAAACCATGACGCACTGGATACTAAAAACAATATAATTTACACTATGTATTACACCTGCATCATCAAATGTTCTACCTTGACAGCATAGCCTGTGGCATCAAAAGCCTCATCTCCAATAAAGAAATCTAAATCTTCCACTCCCTTTGCAAGTCTTCGTGTAGACTGCTCTCCAACTTTTGCAGTTTCCTTTATAGCAATAGCCGATGGGATAATGAATTGTGGTTCCTTATTGCCTGCAAAACCGAGCTTTGTGTACCTAAAACAGAAGATTTATCCTGTTCTGACCGATGTTTTGAAAAAGTATAAATACTCAGTAACGATATCGTGCGTTTTTAACCATTTTCGAAACTCACCCTGTCCCGACGTCAATGACACACGGTGGTAATTTACCGTCCATTTTTTGCAGATGTTTACGATAATTTGCAAAAACCCTTTTATGTGGCCAAATTTATCAACAAAAACCGCACCTCAAAAACCGGGAGGACAGTTTGATTCATTCGCGCATGCCCAATTTGGACCACCGCACCGCGTTGCCAAATTTCCGGCCTGAATTTACAAAATGCAGCTTCAATAAGAATTTTAAATTTAGCAATTATTAATTATATTCTATATTATCTTAATAAATGTGTATTATCTTAATAAATTATATTATCTTAATAAATGTGTCAATGATGCATGTAGTGACATTATTTTTACAAAGTTGTGTCGCTATTTGATAGTCAGCTGATCGTTGTCACTGTCACTTGAATATATCTGTTTTAATCAAGGCTATGACTCAGGTAAAAGTCATTTTTTCTATTGATTTTAATCATAATAAACACCTTTAGTTCGTTTAATTAAGCTTTTATAGATAATTTTGTAGACGCATTAATGTAATTAGATAAGGACATTATTCCGAAAGTTCAAATATGTTTTAGTTTGATGTAAAACATAATTTGTATCTGTAGTATCTACGACCAATTTTTTTTCCGCCTTAATATCCAGTGATTGTTATAAGCCATGGATTCTTATCAAAACGGGAACCAAAATCGAGATCAAGATTTTCAAAAACTATCGCAAACGATCGGTTCCAGTATACAAAAGATTTCCCAAAATGGTAAGTGGAATTGATGTTTATAGTTAGTGGTCAGTCAAATGAATTGTTTCTCAGTTTCGTCAATGCAAAGGATGGTCAATCAAATCGGAACACATCAAGACTCTCCAGAATTACGGAAGCAACTGTAAGATTGCCATATTTATTCCTGAATCAGTAAATACATAGTTTTTCTTGTTTCATCACCAGTCATTCTATTCAACATTATACTCAGCAACTAGTCAAAGACACTAATGGATACATCAAGGATCTTAGCACTGTACCGCCTTCTCAATCTCAATCAGAACAAAGACAAAGGAAAATGCAGAGGGAAAGGTTACAAGATGAATTCACAAGTACTTTGAATATGTTTCAACAGGTATGTTTGGTTTGGTACAGCAGTGCTGTCATACAAATACTCTCCTGCTTTGTTAGGTTCAAAGAAATACTGCTCAAAAAGAGAAGGATCAAGTTAAAAAGACAAAAAATCTAATGTATTCAGATCAGCCATTCCTGCGTAAGTACTGTAATGTTTTTATATAAGTCCTACTCATATTGTGATTCATACTCTAGCTGGATATAAAAAAGATCAACAGCTCATTGAGCTTCAAGATAATGCTGGCAGGCATCAGATGCAGTTGCAGGAGGAAGCAGATTTAAGGACCTTGCAGGAACAAGAACAGTCCATCAGGCAATTAGAGGTATGTTAAAGATAATTCCAATTGGTGAGTCCAATGACAAATTATGTTTTAGAGTGATATCAACGACGTGAATCAAATATTTAAGGAGCTAGGAGCTCTGGTTCATGAACAGGGCGAAACTATTGATAGTATAGAAGCGTCAGTCGAGAGTACCAGTGATTATGTACGACAGGGGGCTCAACAGCTGCGAGAAGCCAGTTCCTACAAGAATAAAATCAGGAAGAAGAAACTGATTCTGGCCGCTATCGGTGCTGTCATTTTAGCACTGATTATTCTTGTTATTATTTGGAATACTCGCTAGACCAGGAAGGATCAGTATTTTATCCAGCTAAAGTCTAGTTGGCTTTGGACATTTTTGTAAAATTTAGAGCCTACTCAACTGACAACGTGCTTGATCTAAGTCGATCCATGTAGGCATTAATTAACAGGTGTGGTTCGACCGCAAAACAATAATTATTCACTTAAATGAGCGACTGTAAATTGTAGAACTGTTATTACGCCACAAGAAAGTTACTAATAATCAACAAATACTATATAGTTGCTTGATATAGTTTATTTAAAGCATCTTTATTGGTAAAGTACGCGTCCCTAGACATAAAGTTTGTATGTATTTAATGTTTCATTATTATTCTCATTTATTTTTAAAAATGTACATTATTTATGATGTAAGAATATATGATTGTATATAATTAGTTACTACGCAATTTTAAAAGTTATTAGTTGAAATTGATCTTGTTTTATTTCACGTCTGGTTGCATAATTAGTTTTGCAAGACAAATAATTTGTTATATTTATTGCCTGAAGGAAAAAAAGAAAATCTGTTTATTATCGTACCTATAAAACATGTTAAAAACCCTATAACTTTTAAAGTTATAAGCATATCATTCATATTTGAAAACAATTAATGTTGGTATAATGGGTTGCCTAACTGTTGTAATGCAATAATGGGTTGCCTAATTGTTTAAGGAATACAATGTATTCCGTAAAAATTCATTCCATTCTGAATGGAAAAAAAGTGCTTCACTGTATTGTTTTTTTTTGCATCATGAACCACTCCTTGCCTTTAAATGTAATTTATGGATATTTACGTTGAATATAGGACTAACCGGAAGGAACCTTGCCTATCTTAATACACGTGTAAATGGAGACGGAAACGGTCATATTGAAACACCACAGATGACTCATTGTTTTGGTAGTGGGTGTCAACAATTTAGAAGTTTGTTAGTAGATTGGTGCAATTTTAGTATGTTATAATCAATAATAAGTGTACTGGAATACTCTTTTTCTATGTTCTAGTGTAAAAACATATTATTAATACTTATTATATTGACAATAAAAGCAATATCGGAATTAAGGTAAACACAAAATACGGTTAGTTGTGCGTCTTGTGGTTGTTCCCTGACACAAAAAATCAAAATTCAGGAGTAACATTACATAGGTAAATGCTTTTAATTGTAAACTTTTCAATCATTTAGAAATAAAAACGTATTTTGTTTCAATGACATTTTAAGGTTATGAAGTAAACATATTGCCTGGTATGCATAGGCTTAGTCAAATTAATTTAGGCAAAATATAATATCTAAATATTTTAATAAATATAATATATTTATATATAACACTTTAGTTTATTTAGTGACTATTTACACTACAAGAATGAATTATAGTTGCAAAAACTTTGTAGTAGGTGAAAAAAATTGTGAAACATATACAAAGTTTATGACATTAACTCTGTGTAAGAGGCAACTGATTACCTAATCAATTTTTGAAAATGATATGATTTTATGACAGAAGATTCTAATTTCTTAATAACTTTTTGTCGTATTGGCCCCATAAAAGACACTTTACTCTTTGAAAAAATAGACTTTTTTTAATTAATTTAAATGTTTACAGTAATGATAATTATACAATAATTTATTGTTTTAAATAACTGTAAACTTATCAGTTTCTTGTTTTTATTCATACGCCACTGCCAAACCGGAAAGAGTAGTCGGCCATAAGGAGCTACCATTCTGATCCCACTTACAGGATCATATTCTCTTTCCTGTAGTTTTATATTCAAATGATTGTCAAAAAATGGTGGCGTTGATATACACGTCAGTATTTTGGGTTGCATAACATTCATTGGCTAATCTTGGCGGTATGTTAGGTTATCTATATTGTTGTTGCATTTTTTCTTAATATAGACAGTTTATTAACGGAGACAAAGTAAGTTAATTCCTTTCAGCTCTAATACTCTGATACTTCAATTCAACGGAGATGAGATGAGTGTTTCATTTACTAATATCCTTTATTTAAATGTAATATCCTACATCATACACAAACAATAACCATCCGATCAATTCTTCTACTGAAACCTTTGGTTTGAAACACTAAACTTGAAGAGATTTACCACTAAACACGAAATCACTTTTTTTTTAACTTCTCGACGCACGTTTCGCTAATCATGTTAGCATCATGAGATGATTTAATCTAATTCTAAAACTAAACTATGTTCTATTTATATGAAAACCCTACCTAACGAAGAGTGTAAAAATAGTGAACCATGGAGTTTACTAAGCCTTACATTGATAACTGAAAATTAATGAACCGTGAAGTTTGCTAAGCCTTATATTAATAACTGAAAATTAATGTAAGGCTTAGTAAATTTCACGGTTCATGATTTTTACTCGCTTCTTTAGGTAGTGTTTTCATATACATAGAACATAGTTTAGTTTTAGAATTAGATTAAATCGTCTCCTGCAGAGGCTAACATGGTTAGCGAAACGTGCGTTGAGAAGTTCAAAAAAGTGATTTGGTGTTTAGTGGTAAATCTCTTCGAGTTTAATAACAATCCGGTTTTCATAAATATCATTTCTACCTGTTTCCACATTCTTCTACAAATATGCCCTTTTAAATGCTTGAAATTTGTTTTCCATAATATTTTATCAATACTAAATAACCCTGTTTAAAAAGTAAAAATATTAACTATTTCTTATATCCGATGGATTAGTCTCTGGTCTTCCTTGATAAAATTCCAATAACCACAGGACATTCATTCTTTATCTCTCTTTTCATCCAAAATAAATATACATTTGATTTATTTTTTTCTATTGATTCCGACTGCAAAAAATGATATCCTTTTGTTTGTGTAGTCAAAATACTTTTTAAATTTGTCCACTTTATGACAGGTGCTTTGTATAGTGGCGCTATCTATTAGTAATGTGTTAAAATATGGGTCCGTTAATTTGCGGTGCCATCTATCTGTGAGAGGCCTAATACAAAATTTAAAGCTGAGTGGGATCTGTCAGTGGGAGACTAAGGCTGTTATTGTTTTTGGTGTGATCGGTAGTGCCATCTCTCCACGCCTATCAAAAAAATTTTCCTAATTAGAGAAGTCTACAGTTCTGATTGCTAGTTCTATCATCTAACAATTAAATTTAAACATCGACTAGATTTTCCTCTCCAATTGGGTTTTTATGAAGATATGAATGGTTGGTTTTCCTGATACAAAATGTATTCAAAAATGCAAAATTTTAACAGATCGGCTATACTTTTTTTGGTTGCCTGTATACAATATTAATGCACATTAAGTATCAGACCTGGTCTAGTTATGACATGGTCTGAAACGACCATGCATTTTTAAGAAGGGCCAAGAACTTTTGGTATCAAGGGCAACAAATTTCACTTTTCAAAACTTCTATATTCCTGACACAAAGTTCAAAATATTTTCAAAACTAGTAAATCTAAACAGAACGAACGACTAAACCTTATTTATCCCTTATTGGATGTTTTAAATTAAGACAAGTATCAGTATTTTTGGTATCAGGCGAAGCAAATTCTCCTCTGTACTTCTATATTCCTGGTAAAAAAAAAACTGAAACTATCTTCAAAGCTACAAAAACCAACCACAATATTCAATTCCAATGGTTTTCCATTGAAGACGTGTATTCTCGGTTGCCTATCCTATCCATAAGTACCAATCCAAGTAAATTTATCTTCTTGAGCTGTCTTTTTGTAGTTTTCGAGATCACTTCATTTTTCCATAGTCTGCAATACGAAAAGAAAAATTCACAAAATCATTAGCAATGAAGGAAGTCCTCAGGACTTCACTGCTAATTAGTTTTATGAATAGAAATACGAATTTCAAATTATTAATTATTATTAAATACGAAAGCAGTTTTTTTGGATTGGATTTCAAATAAATTTTCATTACCTTTTTTGTCCATTTAGACATGCGCACGCGCATATTCATTTGGACATGCGCACGTGCATTGTCATTTGTACATGCGCGCGCCCATACTTACTTGGACATGCGCACACGCATACCCATTTAAAGATGCGCACGCGCATACCCGTTTAGACATACGCACGCGCATACTATTTTGGACATGCGCACGCGCATACCCGTTTAGACATACGCACGCGCATACTCATTTGGACACGCGCACGCGCATACCTATTTAAAAATGCGCACGCGCATACGAATTTAGACATGCGCACGCGCATACTCATTTGGACATGCGCGCGCATACCCATTTAAAGATGCGCACGCGCATACACATTTGGACATGCGCACGCGCATACCTATTTAATAACACGCACGGGCATACCGATTTAGACATGCGCACGCGCATACTCCTTTGGACATGCGCCCGCGCATACCCATTTGGACATGCGCGCGCATACCCATATAGAGATGCGCACGCGCATACACATTTGGACATGCGCACGCGCATACCAATTTACACATGCGCACGCTCATACTCATTTGAACATGCGCACGCGCATACCTATTTCAATATGCGCACGCGCATACCCATTTAGACATGCGCGCGCGCATACTCATTTGGAAATGCGCACGCGCATACCTATTTAAAAATGCGCGCGCGCATAGCAATTTAGACATGCGCACACGCATACTCCTTTGGTCATGCGCACGCGCACATACATTTACCCATGCGCGCGCGCATATCCATTTAAAGATGCACACGTCCAACATTTGGACATGCGCACGCGCATACCAATTTACAGATGCGCACGCGCATGCCTATTTAACAATGCGCACGCGCATACCCATTTGGTATGCACATGCGCATGTCCAAATAAGTATGCGCGCGCATGTCTAAATGGATATGCGAGAGCGCATTTCCAAATGAGTTTGCGCGTGCGCATGTCTAAAGGAGTATGCATGTGCGCATGTCTAAGTGAGTATGCGCGTGCGAATCGATGATTAAATTTACGTAAGTTAGTTTCTCTACACCCCGTAGAATATATACTTTTCCAAATTATATTGAAACATAAGTTACGAAAAATGCGATTCCTGTTCATCAGTGCAGTGTCGATTTCGACCATCGAACAGGCGCATAAAATCGTGGATTGAATAAATAAATCTTTTGAAATAAAAGCTACTGCGTAGGGAAACAGGTATTAAAAACAAAGAAAATACATCCGCGCTCCACGTTGGTGCTTTGTCGTTCCCTCATCCGCCATCCAAAACCCCAGCAAGCGTCTCCCAGGACCGGTTTCTGGCCTTAAGCCATTATCAGCTGGGCTCAGGTTGAATGCTTGGAGAGGGGATGAAGGAAACGACTAAAGCCATAACCATATAAATCGGCCATATCGAATGGTGGCTGCAATCACATGCAGCACTGCTTAATTATTTTTTGAACAGACCTGGTAATTACCCGAGGTTAGACAAGTCAGAACGGTCTCGCACCGTTGACAGTGCTGCATGTAATTGCATCCACCATTCGATATACATTCGATATATATATATATATATATATATATATATATATATATATATATATATATATATATATATATATATATATATATATATATATATATATATGGCCTAAGATTTTTCTTATGATTTTTCTTTCCTTCTTTTCAATGTCCTCGATATCTCTCTTTCTATTCATAATGAGCGTTTCTGCCCCATATAGACATTCTGGTTTAATAACTGTATTGTAATGTCTCAATTTCGTGTTTTTAGATATGCATTTTTTGTTGTAAATATTTTGTGTAAGTCTTAATGCTATTTCCATTTTTTGACATCTACCCTTATTGGCTGCTTTTTCCAACCCATTTTCCATGATTATTTCACCTAAATACTTGAACTGAGAGACTCGTCTGATGCTACCATATTTTGTTTTTAGAAATGGTGTTCTTAGTCTGTTGCAGGTCATGTATTGTCTTTTCAAAGGAAATTTGGAGTCCTACCTTTTCTGCTGTTTCTTTTAGGATTTCAATCTGTTTTTGTGCTGTTAATATATTTTGAGTCAAAATTGCTAGATCAGCAAACACCAGACAATCTATTTTGATGTTGGTTCTCCCCAGTCCAATGGGCTGGTCAATATTCAGGGCCGACTTTTTGTCACGCCACTCCAGTATTACTTTTTCTAGAACACAGTTAAATAAGAGTGGCGAGAGTCCATCCCCTTGTCTTACTCCAGTTTTAATTTCGAAGGGCTCTGAAATGTGACCCATGAATTTAACTTTTGACCTTGTGTTAGTTAATGTTGCTTTAATAATTGCCAGCGTTTTCAGATCTAGTCCTTGTTCTTTCAAAATTTCATATGCTTTTTTGAAATCCACAAATGTACAGACGAGATTTTTATTGTACAGTTTTTGATGTCTTAGGATCAACTTTAGATTCAGGATCTGTTCAGGGCAGGATCTACCCGGTCGAAAACCTGCTTGATATTCACCAATTTTAGGTTCTAACTGTCCCTGTGCTCTGTCTAGTAGACATTGAGATAAAATCTTGTAACAAACTGGGAGAAGTGATATCCCTCTATAGTTGTTTACATCCGTTCTATCTCCTTTCTTGTGTAGTGGATGGATTAGAGCATCTTTCGAATCTTCCGGAATCCGTTCGGTTTGCCAAACTTCTTCTAGAATTTTGGTTATTTCCTTGATTGTACCTGGGCCAACGGATTTCAAAATTTCAGCAGTGATTCCATCTTCACCAGAAGCTTTGTTATTTTTAAGTCACTTGATTTGCCTAATTATTTCATCCTCATTCGGTGGTATTGAATCTGCATTTGTTTGTTTAGGATTTAGTGTTTGTAATTTGTTTAAGGGCTCAGGACAGTTTAGTAGTTGTTCAAAATATTTCGCAAGTTCTTCGCAATTGTCTTGGTTATTTAGAGCTAATTGTCCGTTTTCCTTTCGGAAGCAAAGACTTTGGGGTTGATAGCCTGTTAATTTAGTTTTAAATGTTTTGTAAAAATTTCGGGTGTTATTTTTTTGGAAACCTTTTTCTATTTCATTCAGTTGATTGTTTTCATATTTTCTTTTAGTTTGTCTAATTAGTTTCGATGTCTCTTTTCTTACTTCCAAAAAGATGTTATAATTTATTGCTGTTTTTTGACTGTTCCAATCTTTGAATGCTTTACTTCGGCTTAATACTGCTTGCTCGCAAACTTCATCCCACCATGGATGTTTTCTACGTTTTTGTAAAGGTACCAACTTTAAGGCTGTTTTAGTAATTTTTTGTTTCAATTCTTGCCAGTTCTGTGCTGGTTGTTTATCAAGCTCTGCTGTTAGGGTTGGTTTTATTTTTGTAGGGTCGAACTTTGTTTGAAGCTAAGTTTGATTCTAGTCAAGTAGTGATCCATGTCTATGTTAGCTCCTTTCCTGACTTGAACATTCAAAACAAAATATATATATATATATATATATATATATATATATATATATATATATATATATATATATATATATATATATATAAACGAGAGCACGATGGATGGATGACATCGTTATTATATTGGACCAGAGTGGCAGAGGAAAGCCCGGGACCGTGAAAATTGGAAAAATGCTGAAGAGGCCTTCGTCCTGCAGTAGATTGATAAGGGCTGATGATGATGATGTGAAATTGACTACATCATGACCAACGATAAAACAATATTTATCAATTGTGCTGTCCTTAACAATTTTAATGTTGGAAGTGACCACCGAATGGTACGAGCAAATGTTAGGATTAACTGTCGAAGAAAACATGAAAGAATGGTAAGATCAATGAAGGGCTAAGTGGATTCTGGGAAACTGCTGGAGAGAGGAAGCGATTTTAGGATTGCTTTGTCAAACCGGTTTTCTGTATTACAAGATCCGGAGGAACTGGAACTATCAGTTCAATATGAAGAAATCGGCAACAATGTGCTTCAAACGGCTGCCTCAATAGCACCAGAAGAAAAAAATCTCTATCCTGCCATTTGGCAGGCTCAACATTGTGTTTAAGAGCAGATTCCCACTTTGCTTGAAAAGAAAAGTCTTCGATCAGTGCTTTCTACCCGTTATGACATACAGAAGTGAAACCGATACGGTTCGCAGTTCTTGTATGCGTCTTTGTAGCTCTTCTGGGTCTTGTGAAAGGAGAACGATATCATCTGTATTTGGACATGCGCACGCGCAGACCTATTTAAACATGCCCACGCGCATACTTGTTTGGGCATGCGCATGCGCATACCAATTTAAATATGTGCACGCGCATATCCATTTGGACATGCGCACGCGCATACCGATTTAAACATGCTCACGCGCATACCCATTTAAACATGCGCACACGCATACCCATTTAAACATGCGCACGCGCATACCGGTTTAAACATGCGCACGCACATACCAATTTAGTCATGCGCACGCGCATACCTATTTAGAGATGTGCACGCGCATATTGTTTTAACCATGCGCACGCGCATGCCCATATAGACATACCCATTTAAAGGTGCGCACGTGCATACCAATTTAAACATGCGCACGCGCATACCCGTTTAGACATGCGCACGCGCCTACTTATTGGGACATGCGCACGCGCATACCGAATTAAAGATGCGCATGCACATACCCATTTAGACATGCGCACGCGCATACCAATCTGAACATGCGCACACCCATACTTTTGTAAAATGGACATATCACGCGCATTCGCATTTCGGGGCATACAGAAGAACAAAGGAAGTATATTTCCCCACGCCTGAAATAGGCAGCCAAAAATGCATGTCCATAAAAAAAATGCAATAATAAAGACAGTTAGTCGTTCCGTTTAAATTTTGCAGTTTTGATAATATCTTGCCCGTAGATAATATGCCCGTCCCATTTTGGGAAAAATAAGACAAAGTTTAAGGCAAATGCACGCAATCAAAAGAGAAAATGGCCGATATCAAAAATTAATTGAATTTTAACTGGAGCACAAATATATTGACATGGAATGTCTATATGTTTCTTTCCATCTAAAGATCAACTTGTTTTATTGAAATGAATTTGATATCTATCAAAACCTTATTGTTATTGTTTGTGTATGATGTAGAATATTACATTTAAATAAAGTAAATGATTCTTCGCAGTAGCTTTTATTTCAAAAGATTTATTTATTTGATCCACTGTTTTATGCGCCTGTTTGATGGTCGAAATCGACACAGAAATCACATTTTTCGTAACTTATGTTTTAATATAAATTGGAAAAATTCTACAGGGTGCAGTAAAACTAACTTACGTAAATTTAATATCCAATCGCAGGCGCGTACTCAACTAAGTGACTAAACATGCGCACGCGTATACGATTTTGGACAAGCGCACGCGCAAACTCATTAGGAGATGCTCACGCGCATACCTATTTAAAAATGCGCACGCGCATACTTTTTAAAGATGCGTACGCGCATACTTTTTAAAGATGCGTACGCGCATACTTTTTAAAGGTGCGCATGCGCATACTTATTGTAGCATGCGCACGCGTATACCAATTTAGGCATGCGCACGCGCAGACCTATTCAATGATGCGCGCGCGCATACATATTTAAAGATGCGCATGCGCATATCGATTTAGACATGGGCACGCGCCTACCAATTGGAACATGCGCGTGCGCATATTTATTTGGACATGCGCACGCGCATACCTATTCAAACATGCGCACGCGCATACCTATTTAAACATGCGCACGCGCATATCATTTAATCGTGCGCACGCCCATACTCATTTAGACATGCGCACGCACCTACTTATTGGGACATGCGCACGCGCATACCGATTTAAAGATGCGCATGCACATACCCATTTAGACATGCGCACGCGCATACCAATCTGAATATGCGCACACCCATACTTTTGTAAAATGGACATATCACGCGCATTCACATTTCGGGGCATACAGAAGAACAAAGGAAGTATATTTCCCCACGCCTGATATAGGCAGCCAAAAATGCATGTCCATAAAAAAATGCAATAATAAAGACAGTTAGTCGTTCCGTTTAAATTTTACAGTTTTGATAATATCTTGCCCGTAGATAATATGCCCGTCCTATTTTAGGAAAAATAAGACAAAGTTTAAGGCAAATGCACGCAATCAAAAGAGAAAATGGCCGGTATCAAAAATTAATTGAATTTTAACTGGAGCACAAATATATTGACATGGAATGTCTATATGTTTCTTTCCATCTAAAGATCAACTTGTTTTATTGAAATGGAACACTTAAAATAATTTCAACTATTTATCGATTAATAAAAAACATAAAATAAAAGATTATGTTTAGTGTGTCCGAACTTTCGATGGGATTCGCTGTCAAATCATCATGGCACATTAAATGTCTAACAAATTATTACGGCACAATTGCAAATTATCGATATGATCAAAATCAGTGTAATGCATGCCATCCTTATAGAGCACTTCGTGAATTTAAACTTCGTGATGTATTCACCGAACTATCGCCAAATTCCGAACTCATTTTACGCTGCTCCGAAGAAAATATCTCCGCTGATACTGGCAGTGTTGATGAAGATCCAAATTAATCAATTCGTTACAGAGCATGATCAATGGTTATTTCATTCCGACTTTGAATAGAATTGATCTGAATGAGATGTGGTTCCAACAAGACGGCTCAGCCAACGCAACAATCGATTTATTGAGGGAACACAAATATAAATACTACGACATACAAATTGAGTGATGGTGCCGCCAACTCGTTAATTTTAGGACAGCGTATAGAATAAATTATCCAGTAATCTATAAAGATACTAAATTAATATATAATAAAGCTTTGTAAATAATAAATCTTACTTTATTCTTACAAATTCTAACCAACTATTTTTTATATACATACTGTATAGTTAAGTTGTTGTTACATGGATTACAGAATCAGCAATTAAAAATTATATAGAAATCTTAATATAATAATTATAAACTACGTAATTTGGTTACTGACATATAGGGGTTGAATTAGCAATCAGGATTGTAGACTTCTGAAATTACAAACAAGGTTTTAAAAGCAGCGGATAAATGGTACCACCAACCACACCAACAATAACCTCAATCTACCACTGACAGATGGTGCCACCCACCATTAACTCAATTTGATTAGGTTTCCATCACTAATTACCTCGCACATAATTTAATTCATTACCGATAGATGCCAACATACAGTCTCCCATTATAATTCGATTCATCACGTATAAATCTGTTGTGGATTTCATTTTGATATATCTGGTTGCATACGTCATTTTAAAACTTGAAACTAGTGATTACCTTAAAGAAAAGTAGACATCTGGTTATTACCAAATCTATAAACAAAACTATACTCTGTAAAGTTTAGTCACGTCGACAGTCAAAAGTATGACATAATTTTTTAAAGTTAAAAATAATGTTTTCCATATTTGAAAAAGAAGAAAGATTATTGGTTGACATCTGTCAATCAAAATCAAAATAAAAAATGCCCAAATAGATCGATACAATCAAACGAAAAAACTTCGTGCTTTTTAAAAAAGCATCTTGAAAAAAAAACACATTGCAATCATGAAAATGGCTCACTCGATGCAAGGAATTTATTCGCCCCTGCCACAATCACTGAGCGACTCGGATTCGGAGAAGGAAATTAGCATGGAACCGTTGTGTACCAATTACGAACCAAAGAATAAATTCGAAAATGTTTATAGGCAGAACGGTCATGGTATGCAGCTCGACGACGACGTTATTAAAATTAAAAGGGGGGCCAGTAAAATGTCCACTGCCCGGAAGGTACATTATGTTTTTGTTTTCTATTTACGACAAGTCACATTTGTCTTTGTAGGCTGCTTTTGTCTCGTCTATTATTTTGTGCTTTCTACCGATAATTATATTTTTGTGGGTGTTGCCCTGCACTGAGCTTCACACATGTCCTGTTAAAATATTGAATTGGAAGTATGGCCAGGAAGATGTGGAATTAAAAGGATCCATAATGCTTGTTAATGGGGTGTACAAATCTAATTACAATTTAGCTGTCATGTATAAAGGCAGTTTTAACAGTCCAAAAAGCCTTAAAAATGGTGTCATTTCATTTATGGGGTTAACAGGGGCAGTTGCCTGGGACTTTCAACAAGAGGTTGAACCACGCAAAATAAATTGTGACATAATTGACTGTAACAATGATGGAAACTTTGACTGTCTGCTTGTAGACAAAAAAGTAAGATTTCATGTATTTGCTGACTTTAAATAAATCAATGTCCTTCAGGGTTTGAAAGCGATTGAGACAATGTCAGGGCAAGCTTTGTGGCATGCTCATTCATCAGAAGAAAAAACTTTAATCGGTAACCTAGAGATGCCAGTAGCAATAGTGGACCTGAATAATGACAGGGTACCAGAATTGCTAAGCATCTTTGAGAAGGTAGGTTTGATCACTGTTAAAATAATTTGATTAATTTAAATACCTTTCAGACCAGTCTCCTGGTGATATCAGGCAATACTGGACGTGCCCTGGCTAATATCCAAATACCTCATTGTGAGGAAATTAAAGACATTTACAAATCACCAGGAAATGTAGAACTATTTAACTATCAATGCACTAACTCAAACAGTTCTTTGGAAACCTACCAGGTATCATTGTCTGAAATAGAAAAAAGTTTTACCAATCCTCAGTACATTATGAAAGTGACTTTAATTCCCAATGAGGTGAAAGAAAATGTATATGTGGCTGGTAATAGAAGGTTAAAGGTCAATAATGGTCCAGATTGCCCCAAGTGTCATTGTGTTATGACCCTTTATGATGAAAATGATCAGGTAATGATTATTGGATAACTGACGGTAAGATAAATATTGAAATATCATTTTCAGAAGCTGAAAACTTGGGATTATAATAATGCCTACATCATGAACCCCAAAACATTTAGTTTCAAACCATCTCAAGCCAAGAAGGTTCAGTTAAAAGGTCATCTGAATGGATTTATCATCAAGATATGGCAGTGGTCTGAACATTACAGAAAATTAAGGCCACTGCAAAGAGTGAACAGAAGAAGCATCCAACACCCCAATGCCAGTGAGTCATTCTTCTCCACTGAAGTATCTGAAAGGGTGGTCTTGATCACCTTTAATGAAACAGACGTCCAGGTAATCAATGCCTCCTTCACCGAGATCAACCAGATCTGTAGGATGGAGGAGAGCAACTGTCAACCAGATGTGGAGAATCAGAGAGACAGTCTGCTGGTGGCAGATTTGGAACATGACTCTAGTACTGAACTAGTTAGCTTTTACAGCAGCTACACGAAGGAAGATGAGGACTGGCACCTGACCAGTTATGTGAAAGTATTGAGGCTGGAGGAAGAACTGCCCAAGTTATATGCAGCAAAATAATCTTAGCCGCACAGCTCCTACTGGGGACCAACATTACTTGAAGAAGACCCAGAAGGTTTTTCTTATAATTAAAGGAAAAAGCTCTCCACCTTCTCCAATTCTATGTATAAGAAAAACTTTTTAAGCTGTTTGACTATGCTTAACGTGAATTTCACTTTTTTCCACTGTCTTAGACCAAAGATTAATTTATTAGTTGTTATTCTAATAATAATAAGAAAAACTATTTTATTGTTTGAAATTTTATTAACAAAAAAAAAACACAGTTTCTCCCCATTTATGTTGTATACTGATTACAGAGGTCAGAAAAAAAAAACAAGTCATTGAGGAATGATAAAAAGTATTAATCTAAACTTTTCTAAGAATAACTAATTGAAATTTTAAAATTAATACTCTTTATTGACTAGGCAAATTCTTACTGATGAAAGCTTTTATGTCGCGCATTTCTTCATCGCTGGAATTGTGCATCAGCCCCCTGTAGGATTTAAATTCCACGTTTTTGAGCAGCGTTTTCAACGCAGATGCAGTCATTTGGCCCCATTTGTATGGCACGACTGGATCGCAGTCGCCGTGACATTGGAAGATCTGCAAAATGAGTTGTCAAATAAATAAAAATAAGAAAATACAAAAAACCTACTGGAATATCATCCGGGCATTGCCTTGCTGCAGGAAAGTTTTTTCTAAGAGGTAACCAACAGGACAAAGCTACAACACCAGCTAATTTCTGAGCGAATGTTAGGGCCGCGTAAACAGCAAGAGCACCTCCTTGGGAAAAGCCCCCCAACAAGATTCGATCAGCAGGAATACCCCCCTTGATCTCCTCGTCAATCATCGAGTGAATCAATACAGCTGCACTTTTGATTCCTGCAGTTATCACATTATAATTGAAAACAAACTACTTAAGGTAGAAAAATAACTGACCTTCATCATCTTCCGGGCCTGTCTCCTCCAGTGTCTTCAAGTCAAACCAAGAAGGCATTCGAAAACCGGAATTTAAAGTAACAGGCATAGTTTTGGCCGTAGGACAGATCACTTTAACAAAAGGTGCCCTAATAGAGTTCATTGCTTGAGCCCATCCTTGACTAAAACCTCGATATGTTTAAATCAAAACTCACGAGATAATCTAAGTATTCTTACCCCGTATCGCCCAATCCGTGTAAAAAAATTAGCTGAAATAAACAAAGAAATGTAAAATCAAATTAAAATGTAACGCACAATTACCGTAGCTGTATGTTTTGCAGTGGCTGCTAATATTACAGGCGATGTCATGGTTCAATTTCTTTTTGATTTAATTATTATTAATTTTAGAAAACGGCCACTCAATATCCTAATTCGATTATTTTTGTGACAGTGACAACTAATATTGACAAGTGACAGTTAATATTATATATTTGAACTACTTATTCCTCCAATGGCATCAAACTAATAGACTAATAACCATTTTAGCTGTTTTGTTTTACTAATGCTATATGTGTCTCCTACATTCACACTATTGCCCAAAAGACACACTAAAGAACTCTACACTTATCCTTATTTACAACCAACCTTTAAGTCAGGGATCTTCAACCTTTTCTTGACCAGGGTATCTCTGTCGACCGACCGGCTTCAACATAAAATATATATATATATATATATATATAATAAATGTAAGATATGTTTTTAAAACCATTTATTATTTAGTTGGCAGCCGTGAAAAAACGAAATGCAAGCCGCAGATTAAAAATCCTTTTTCTAGGTCTTCTTTATTGCTGTAGTAGTTAATGCCAGGTACAGTAGGCGCCAAACTGTCACAATTTATATTTGCAGGTTAAGTTTGTTTGTCAACACAGCCAATCTTTTTAAATAACTTTGTTTTCCCCGTAAAGCTAAGATGTCTTCGAGACATCATGATTTTCCTTTAGAAGCTCTCAAAGTTCACGGACCAAATTACTTGAAACAGGCCCTGACGAGTTGCACGGATCCACTTAAAGCAATAGAAGAGTTTCAGGTCACAAATGGAATATTGCTTCCTTCTCTGCGCCCCATGTTACCTTTGTTGGATCTTCATGGTGTTAGGCGTTTGGATTTTCACATGTCTGTGGTTGAGGTAATGTAAAAATTGTTTTAAATCTTCATAAAACGTTTAACTTTAATGTGTACAAAAGGAATTGCGTGAAAAGCTTATTTCACATATAAATGATATTGGGAAACAAGAAGGCAAAGAAAGAGATCACAAGCTAAAAGAGTTGTTGCAGAAAAGTTTTCCTGTAATAAAAGTGAAAGCAATGAGACCTATAGTGATGGCAATTTTAAAAAATATTCCCCAAATAGATGACCATTACCTCAAAGTATTAGTGAGAGATAGGGAATTGTATAGTGACACTGGTAAATATATAGATAAGTATGTGGGGGATTATTTTAAAGAAAGGAAGGTAATATTTTCAGATACAGAAGTTAAAAGGCAAATTTGGAAAGATAACCAGTCATTGTTTGGTGATGAAGTGTCACCATTGTTAAGTCAGTATATAACAGAAAAGGAAAATGTTTTGTTTGATCATACCAACTTGAGCACACAGTTCTTTGGCCCTTCTCCTAAGGTTTGTAGTAGTTTGTTTAAGAATAAAATGATTAAGATTACTTTTAGGTGCGTCGGCAAGGTGAAGTTGTACAAAAACTTGCTCATATGATTGGTAACAGTGTGAAATTGTATGACATGGTGCTTCAGTTTCTCAGAACATTGTTTCTAAGAACTCGCATTGTCCATTACTGCACTCTTAGAGCTGAACTTTTGATGGCATTGCATGATCTGGAAGTGCAAGATATTATTTCCATTGACCCCTGTCATAAATTTACTTGGTGTTTAGATGCCTGCATCAGGGAAAAGAATGTCGACATAAAAAGGTAAACTTAACATTAGCATTAGAAAACAAAAACCATTTTTTTTTTCTTTGTAGATCAAGGGAACTACAAGGTTTCTTGGACAATGTGAAGCGCGGTCAAGAACAAGTCCTTGGCGACCTATCCATGACCCTTTGCGACCCTTATGCCATTAATTTTTTAGCTTTTTCGGCAATTAAAATATTGCAACATCTAATCCACAATGAGAGCATGCCTAGAGTAAGTTTTCTTTTGGAACCTTTGGTATGATGAAACAGATATTTACTACTAAACACCTGATCACTTTATAGATCAGATTGAATCATCTCCTAATAATGCTAACATGGCTAGCGAAACACGCGTCGAGAAGTTTAAAAAAGGTGATTTGGTGTTTAGTGGGAGTTTTATGTGAGTTGGTTTAATGAATCTTCTATTTCTGGAATAGGACAATTCAATTCTCATTCTGTTGTTGAGGATGTTGGCACTGGGATTGAGTGCTTGGGTTATGATTGATTCTCAAGATTTTAAAGAGCCCAAGCTGGACAGTCAAGTAGTGACCAAGTTTCTTCCTGCATTGATGAGTCTTATGGTGGATGATCAGGTAAGATCAAGGGAGAATTTTTGGAGGTCAGATTGTGGAGGGATTTTTTTATAGGTTAGGCAGCTCTCAACAAAACTGCCTCCAGACGAACGTGAAGCTGCTATAACTATTATAGAGCATGCTGGACCTCTACCAGATGCTGTTGAGGCTTATATCCAGGACAGCAGCGTTGCCAGCATCCTGGCCATGTACTACACCTTGCACGTCACTAGACAGAAGGATAGGGTGGGTCTCTTAAGGATATTGACTGTCCTGGCAAACTGCAAGGACGACAGAGCTTTTGAGGACCCGTTTTTACATTCATTTGTATGTATATTATTATACATATGGGACTTGTTCAAAAAGGAACTAGACATTTGCTCCAATAAAATAAAAAACTGCAAAAAAGAAAAGTTCATTTTACTAAGGGTGCCCATAAATAATGTTTTTAAGAGTTATATATACTCCATCATTATTGACAATTTTCGCCCAACTTTGTGTAAGGTGAGGGTGGTTTTGAAGTAAAAAATTCTTACAGTGCAGCTTTTTTCCACTAAGAAATTGTTCTGTCGATCTGAAAAGATGGAAATCTGGTGGTGGATTAACCTGGATGGTCACATTTCTTCTCTTTGCATTTTGTTGAGTTGTTTTTAACGTCATTATATTCTGGACCATCAAGTTTTAAGCTGTGTGGCTAATTCCTGGATGGTTTGTTTGGAACCAACAGTCTCAGCCAACAACAGATCCTGATCAAACCCAATAGATTTTCCAGATTTTATACCGGCGATACTATCGAAATCGCCGTTCTTAGATGGTTTAAACCAAAGCTGACATGTTCTGTTATCCAAGTCACCAGGATAAACAGCATAAAGCACAAAATGTTACCTACTATGAGACTATCCATACTTTGTCCTTCCATTTTTATAGAGTTCACCTAACTTTTTTTAATTTAGCAATAAACACTCTAAATATAGATATATTTAATTAGAATATAGGTTGTGTTAAATTATTGTCAGCAGGTGCCAATGTTTTTATTATTAGAAAAACAACGACATTACTTATTGATACACCTATTGTTAGGTACATAACTTCTACAGATTTGTGCTTTAAATGGTTAAACTTCAGGAACAAGAACGTGACAACTACATGGCGTCAAGTCTGGAAAATAGGGTGAACATGGAAGAACTTCCCATTTCAGTTGCTAATGTTTGGTTTCTTTTTGAACCACTGTACAATTACTTTTAATTATTTCTTTCTAATATTTAGGTAGGACTTTTAATAAACAATCCTGATGAGTTCCAAGCTGAAGACTTCTGTACTGCATTGTTTGACGAGTTTTTCTCTGTTGGCTTACAGAGGGACAATGTGACAAGACATTTGTTAAAGCTCTTATGGTAATTGTACTAGTTCTGTCCAAAAAAAAAAGCAAATATTAACAGTTAATTTGTAGGTATGTTCATCATAAGTTACCCGTGAGCAGGCTCCATACTTTACTGAAGACAGTTCAGCCAACACATCAGCATAGTGAAAAGGTACACAACCTGTACAAGTTGCTTCAGGATAAGATAAATTCCCAGGAAGAAACTACCATACCTGCTGAGATGGATATTGATATTAACTCACCCCTAATGAGTGTTCCCACTCCTGCCCCTTATCACCATATTATATAAACACACACAAGTCTTTATTTTCAAAGTCAATAAATATAAGTATTAATTTATAAAATTCTATATTTATTCTATCGACGAAATTGCTTCTTAAATTTCTCAAAGTGGTAATCATCTGTTGCCTTCTCATCTTTTTTCTTTGGTTTGGGTTCATCAGTTTCAAGTTTTGCCTTTTTTTTGACCACTTCAGCCTGCTCTATATTAACTGAAATAGATTTACGCAATAATAAACCTATGGATGTATTAATATTCATTTTTACTTACATCTGTTGTGCTGTACAAAATTTACGGCCATGTTTGTTGGAACAAATTGAGATGGACCATCAGATTTGTTTTGCTTCTCCCACAGAAGCTTTAGTTTTGCTTCTTCTGTAGCTTCAATGTTCTTTATTTTAGCTTCTATTCCAAGATCAACCTCAGGAATTCCACTCAGCATTTGGTTGGAAAGCATTTCCTCTGATCTCTTTGCAGATGATTCTCTTAGATGCTTAGGTACAGCCTGCAAAGCTGCCTCCTCTGGTGTAAGATAGGAATTCCTGATGCCAGAGTTACTATCGGGATTTTCTTTATCAGTTTTTCCTTTCCTTTTAGATAATTCCACTTCTATAAATTTCATCATTTCCTCATCCTACACAGAGAGTTATAATTTCTCTTTCTAATTCAGATACAGACCCTATGTAACATACCTCATCTCTTTTATTAGTCTCCACAGAAAACTGTGTTCCAATTCCAGTATCGTAAGCATCATCAACTTGTTTGACCTTCCCCAACTTCAGGGCCTGCATATTTACCATACCTCCGGTCTGTACTTTGAAGGGATCCTTCTAAAATAAAAAATACTGACACTTTTAAAATTCTTTTAGCTATGTCTGTACATACACCAGCAACTTCCTCCTCAATAGAAACCTTTGTCCCAAGAGCAAGTCCAATTACACTCACACCTTTTGGTCTTTTCCTCAAATTTTGTGCTTCTTTCATCTCTCCCAACTTGGTCCTACATATAAAATAGTAAAATTACAACTGAAAATTTTAGAGTTATGAAATATAAACCTGATCTGTGCAGTATCGTCATCGTCGCTTTCTTCCGTTTTGATCCTCTGCCTCAAATTTTTTCGCTTTTTTGACCTAAAAATTACTTTTTCATTTGATTCACAATCTCCTTTAATTGGGTTGCTCATTATTTGAAAAACGTAAATATAACAAAAAGAGAATTTATGTTTTGATATATTTAACCTAAATTTTAAAATGTATTCTGAGTTGCCAAGTTGCTCCTATGAAGTTAGGCATGTGTTGATGGGATAGAACCCAGTAAGTAGAAGAAGAGGGCAAAAGTTATAACCCTCCTATGATTTCCAAAAATAATATGCAAATTACTCAACATTTGATACAATTAAATATGATCGAAATAAACTTCTCTTCATAAACTTAAATGCTAATTTTTAAATAGAAATGTCAATAAAGTTAGACGTGTCCTGATAGGTCAGGGCCTGACTAGGAGGGAAGAAGACGAAACAAGATCATAACCTCCAAACATATTTATTGTTTGCTTATAAATTGAGACCATGCTTGTTTAACTAAAGGGACTAATTGTTTTCTTGACAATTTAATATTGTAAACATGAAGTAAATCAATATCATCAAAAGGTGTTGTTCTCTGCTCAAACTGAAATTCATCGGAATTTAACATCAATAAACTCCACAGAATATTTTTTAGTCTATCATGTTTGGTCTTGAAATATAGCCCCATATCTCGTCTTACAGTACCAATGGCGTCTAGTCCTATTAATACCAAACAGGTTACCTAGAAAAAAATCTAACAATTATGTATTGCCCAGTTATTTGAAGAAATACCTTGTGATTGTCTGCAAATTCTGTTACTGCTTGGTGGGCACATATTAATTTCAAATAATCTTCAACTAACATGGGCAAACCTGGTATGTAAACTCCGTCAATTAGTTTCAAATCTTTATATAGCAACTGTTTGGGTGTTAAATTGGTGATATCATTATGTGCAGCCCACAATCTATCAAAGACCATCTGTCTCTCTTCTTTAAAGTTACAAATCTTTTCTAGTTTTAACCCAATTTCAATGTCAAGTGGTTTGGCTTTACCTCTTTCAGGCACCAGGGCAATTGTATCATAAACAATTGTTTCTTAAATAAACCTTTAAAATCACTGCATAAATAAAATCGAAAAACACTCACGATATAAGAGATAAGCCAAGTCTGATGTTAGTATATTTGGGTTAGCTTTCAATATTTCATCAGTTATCAAAGTGGTGCAAGATCCAACCTGCTCAATTCTTATTTGGACTTTTTTCAAGTCCCACAGCTGAGTGTTATCTATCGGTCTGTGGTCAAAAATCTGTGTGACATAGTTAAGTAAAATTTCATCATTTTTGTTTAAAACATGGTGATCAACTAAGGACACAGTCACAGTATATTTTTTAAACAGATCCACAAAATCTATCATATCACTAAAAACGACACTAGCTTAATATCTTTCTGATAACAACTTTTAACATGAAAATACCGGAAAATTAG
Source organism: Cosmopolites sordidus (assembly GCA_031761425.1). Taxonomy (NCBI): domain Eukaryota; kingdom Metazoa; phylum Arthropoda; class Insecta; order Coleoptera; family Curculionidae; genus Cosmopolites; species Cosmopolites sordidus. Next base: position 289,598 of record JARFXV010000306.1, read on the forward strand.
ATTTTTCAAATCTACACCAGCTTGTTTTAAAATGAAGCAATTTTCTGTGTGAAGTAAAAAGTTTTCTTGTGTAACATTTAAAACTGGAACGACGACATATTCGGGTCTCTCCAGTGAAATAAAATAACCCAAAAATAGAGATGAAATTGTGGAGTCAAGATCGCAGGATTCATTTCCTAAAGTTATGTGAACGTGTCCTTCGAACGGTGTATTCTATAAAAGAAAATTTAAAAACAGGTCGCAAGGTTATAAAAATAATAATCATTTACCAGGAATGTTTTTGAGTTGCTTAAGTAGGATATAAATTTCTCCATTTTAAAATATATTCATAACTTCTTATACACTATTGATAAAATCTTTGAATATAAAACGAAAACTTATATTCAAAGGACAAAATCATACAGGAGATAAAACAGATCCCATTATTATCATCTGTCAAAAACTATTTGCAAAAAATTATTCAAATATTTATTTTTTTTATGAACAATAAGATTAAAAAGTTATTCAGTAAATACTAACTAAAAAAAATTGTATAAAAATTTATATTAGGCAAAATCACTCTAAGAAAAATAACAGTAATTTGTTTGAAGGTTTTCAGTATAATATAAATCAGTATATTTTTAACTTAGCAATACAAGGTTAATATAGAAAAAGGCAAATTGAAATATATCTCTATTTTAAAAAAAATCATGTCAAAGGATGCTTAAAAATAAAAAATATCTGCATTTTTGTTACTGTAATTAGTTCGTTATGTTATCAATAGATGGCGGTTTAATAAAGCGCTCTATTTGACATATTTATGTATAGAAATTATTTTTGATTTTATTTGCAATATTTTGATGTTTGAAGGATAATAATTGAGTTTTAAAAAATAGTATTTTGGATAGCGTTACCATAGATAACGAATCTATAATTCTTAAACAATCGGTTGACCCAAAGTGCGTATCAATGGATAGGAACGTAAACCGGGATATGTCTAATGTACCAGCTATATATGAGCTACAAGATTGTGCCGAAATTGCTACACCCAATACGTAAGCTTTTTCATTGAATATATTAAATATGATTAATAGCTATCATAATTGCTACATATAGCATACAATACAATAATTGCTATATACTTTGTTTCAGACACTGTAAACATGTGATTACCAGTAACAAAGATGAAGAATTCAGAGTGCTTAGATGCAATGTAGATCAACTAAAGCAATATGGCAGAAAATCAAAACAAAAAATTGTTCAAACGAACTTTGGTGAATATAGTGGAGGGATTAAAAACCTTGTATCAGCTCAAACTGGGCAAAGTATAACTTGTAATTTTTTTTTCAACTAGTCCAACTTAATAACTAATATTTTCAGGTATACCTGTGTCAACTTATTCATTTCAAAGTCCCAGTTTAAAGTTAAATGTCTTTCCATTGGAAACGTAAGTATCATGCCAAATTTAATTGTTTGATTATTTAGAATTATAAGAAATTAGGAAAGGTTATTATAAATTACAGGAAACAGTCCACTTGTGTTTTAAATAGTCCTAAAAAATGTGAAGTTAAAGCAGAAAATGTGGAAAATACAGATTCAAGTGAGGACAAAAGTGTTTATCATTCGGAGACTTTCAGATATAAAAGAAAGCCAGCTATAATGAGGGAAGAAGATGTGATAACAATCATTTATAAACCAGATAAGATTTTGAGAAAGGGAAAAGCTCTGGGGCAAATGCTTAGAGCAGCCAACAGTGCCAGCAGGAATGAGATTGAAACAGAATCTAAGTCTATGTCCAAAGCAAAGACACTGCATGCCAAACCAAGGTGAATATGGATCTTTTAACATATCCCAGAGTATTTACCTTTTTTTTGTAGTCTAACTTGCAAAAAATGTCCCTATACGACTTTTAGCAGATACTGTTTCATTAAACACAGACAAACACATATCATACCAAAACAGTGTATGTTATGCAGTTATATAGCAAAAAACAAAAATGATCTCAAATGTAAGTAAAAAAAATCACATTCTAAATTAAATTATTTTCACTTTTTATGTTTTAGCTCATATACTTGACCATTTCACCAAAAACTAATCATTTAATTTAATTTGTTCGAAAGTTTCCTAAATAAACCAAAGATTATTTTGTATTATCAGAGTTAATGTATTATTATGTAATAAAGAAATAATTGAAGTATCTATTTTTATGTCTTCAACATTATTTTATAACGCTTTCTCGATCAGTCGGTTTAAAGTGATACAGGATGTTTAAAAATTCACCTGTTGTACATCAGATCGAAAATTGTCATCTCGTCGGCGATCGACCAATCACAGACGAAAGTCTTGGAAGATGAAAATTCCGTGCGTTGTTGCCGGATTTAAAAAAAATGTTAGTATTCAGGTGGCCTTCAATATTTTTACAAATTGGTGTTTTTGCGTTCTGTTTGTATTAAATGGAACGCAAACTTTTCCTGAAAAATAAATAAAATTAATTGTGTATATTGTTAGAGTATTAGCAGAAGTGATGTGTTACATTCGATAATGTATACGGTTTTAAGCGGTGTTGCATATAATCACTACTAGTTCTTATAATATATTCTAAAGCTTCTTTATTCTGCTAGATAAAGTTGTACTTCTGCAGTTTTTGTTATCTCTTTTTCTCAAGAAGTAAAAAAATATAAGGCCACCTTAAATCATTTTAACATGTAATGAATAGATTTGACAACGTCTCTACTCTGGATCGGTTCAGTTCACCTGCGTCGGCGATGTGATTCGTATCGTGATGTGATATGTACATAAAATCTCGGTTTATCTGACGAATTACGAGATAAAGCTATCAAAACAAACGTTTTTTCAAATTACGAACTGTTTATATTATGGTAGCTTGATCAGATTTAAGTCAGGCAGAGCGCATAGTACCGAAAAACGCATTGTTTTCAAGTGATGTAAAGTTTTTCCCTCGACCAAGATGGCCGACACGTATTTTCAGGTGAGTTTTATTATTTCGAAAATGGGAACTTGAAGCATTCTAGGCCAGTCGATTCCAAAGATTGTCGGGAAATCCTAAAGAAAATATGGAAAACTCCCGGTAATGTACCCGTTTATTTATTGTTTCAGCGCGTTTCAATGAATATTCGTGAATGGATCGTACTGTTTATGCCTATTAACAGGGTATTTAGGTTAGATTTAATGATGGTTTTTTATCTCATTATTTTCCTATCGAACGCTTCGTGTTGCGTTCTTTAACTTCCGGTGTGGTATGGCAATTAAAAAGATTCTTTTCGTATCACATGTAATTTATTTGATTATTGTTTTCATAAAGATTTTTTAACGTATATGTAAATTCAACTTAACTGGACGATACGTTAGTGTTAAAGTGGAAATTCCTGTTTTTTTCTCTCTCGTTTCACGATTTATGTGTAACTGTTGTGATTTTACATGGTAAACCGCTTTGATTTTGACTTGACCTTATATAACGTTGATAATCTTGAACAGACGGTATCATATAGTTACCCTCAAGGCTAAATATAACCCCACATGTGTCTGTTAGTCTTCCCGCACTGACAGTGGTTTGTATCCCAATTGAATGAATAGAAAATATTGCTGTAAATGTTATATTCTTAATATGCTGCTATTTTGTGTTATTTATACTGTGTTGGATATACTACTTAAACGCAAGTTCTATTAAACTATCGTTCAAATGTTTCGGTATATAAAGAACATGAAAAAGTGTCCAGTTTTTGAGCATTGTATTCCATTCTGTTCTGCATGTACAAATCCTCTTAAACTGACAGATGGTAAACGTCTTAAAAATAATTGACACGATTTTCGAGCATTTCATTTAAAGATGCAGCTGAGGAGCTGCATATAAACATCGACTTCATTTAGACGGGTTCATTTGTTTAGGTTGTAATTTTGGGCGGTTCATTTCCTTTTCTGCTGTAATTTATTTTATTTTTCTGATTGTAAAATATAAATATATTAGTTTTTATTGTATTACAATATAGTTCTTAAAGATGTACATAAGATAATGAATGGCGATAAGTCAACAAGTTTGAACCTGTTTTCTGGGGTATCCTGGAATCTGTGTTGGGACCTTTGTTACTTTTGATGTATATCTGTGATTTAGCTTCTAGTATCTCTAAGATAAATTTTATGCAGACGAAATAATTATATGTATCCTTAAGTAATGTCGTTTTTTTTTAAATTTAATAACTTTGCCATCTTCTTCTCAATGGCTTGACACCCCATCAAGGGTCTTTGCTTCCCAGGAGGGGTTTCTAGGTCTATGTTTTTTTTTACATGGAATGGTGACTCCCATTTCCATAATTTATATAATCTAGATATAGAGGAGTTATAGAACATTACGAACAGAGCAGTTTGAACCCTATAAGAACAGAGTTTGGATCAGTTCCATATTAGTCAGTTGATGTCTTATGACTCATATAGGTCATCCATGGTCCTAATCTATTTCAGTGAAGTGTGTTTCATTCATGGTGGTAGAAAACACGGTGTGTTCTACCAACTCACATTAAGCTGACGTTATATGACCTGCGCAAAACACACTTGGTTTGGCAGCTGACTCGTAGGCAGAGTGATAATTTGACTCCTCGAATATTATCAATATAAAAAGCATTACATTGCCACAAATCATGTTTATCCTGGTGCCTTGGGGAGAGCAGAACATGTCAGCGTTGGTTTAAAAATTTAAGAATGGTGATTTCAATCTTTTCGACGATATAAAATCTGAAAAACCTGTTCAGTTGAATGGGGCTCTGTTGTTGGCTGTAATTGAAGCCGATCCCTAAGAATTAATTCAGGAATTAGCCACAAAGCATAAGACTTCATGGTTTACAATACAACGTTGTTTATAGTAACTGGAAGAAAGGAAAGAAGTTGTTTAAAGCAACTCGAATTGCAAACAGTAGGAATGTGGGTGGCGTAAACCATTTGTAAAAAGAAGACAAACCACTAAACCATGTGATCAGAATTGACCGGGAATGGTAAAAATAACACATTCGTTTGACATTTCAATACAAATCTTTATTATCGCCTTCAAAATAAGTTGTATATGATTTGATACATGCATGTCAATGCTTGATCCAGTCATACATCCACTTGGAATACGCCTTGGAATCAGTTCCCTCAGTGAACTATTTTTAATGTCCTCACCTGTATTAAAAGATTTGTATTAAAATTGCAAACAAATGTATTTTTTACCAGTCGCGGTCAATTTTGATCACATGTTGTAATGGTTTTGGAGGTTGTACTATAGATTAAAACTGTATTGACATAAATAAAATAAAATTTTGTACAGTTTCAGAAAACGACATTACTTATGGGTATATCTATTATTTTTGAGTTTTGTCACTTGAAGTTTTAGAAATATTAATAGAGGTTTCTGGAACGACTTTAGATCTCGTTCCAAAAATCTCCGTTTTCTGGATCAGGACGAATCTGATAAGTAATCCTATATTTTTAACTTTCAATGGTGTTGCCAAATTCCAAAAATACAGTCGTGTTATTGTTGTTGCCGTTTTTTTTTCTCGTCGAGGATTGTTTTATTTTAAAACTTAGACCTTAGAACAAAGTAGCAATAGTTCAATAAAACGCTTATGGTATTTATTAGGGGTCGTTTTCAATATATACAGCCCGACAATAAATTCGAAGAGATTTACCACTAAACACCACATCACTTTTTTTTTATTACCGACGCGTGCTTCGCTAACCAAGTTAGCATAATCAGGGTATGCTATATTGATGAAAAAAATTATTGATTGATTTGGCCGTTACTTTGTGATAGTTCATTTTTTAAATCGAATAAAACAATTTTATACTTTATCTTTCACTTTTATTTATTAATTTTGTGTGTCTATGGTTTCGTAAAACAATGGTACATTATCAAACACTATAAAACTAAGGTATTACAGCGGTTTATTGTATGTACCTAATTTTACATTTTTTTTGGGGTAAATTTTATACAATATTTTAAATACTGGGGAATTTCGGAGATTTGTCTCACCGTTTAATAACTGTCTGGACAGGTCTTTATTATATTTATAAATTTCAATCTTTTCTAAAATGTTTTATTTTATGCTTTTTTGGCGCTGCATGTAAAATTTTTAAATTTGTAATCTCGGGAAATATACGTCCGGTATCTATGAAATGGTTTGCAAAATTATAATTTTGTTTCTTTAATAGGTACGCAGATTTGTGTTCTTTGAATCTGGTCTGAAAATTCCTGCCCCAGTGTCCCTCATAGCTACTGCACTCATCGCAACTTAACATATAAACTCCAGATTTTTTATTTTGTGATGTTTTATCTTTGGCATTAAAAAGTAATTTATTGGTTGATGGGGGGGAGCTCAAAGAGCGAGCCATAACCGAAATATGTAATCTTACAGTATTTTTTTATTTTCATTTGTTTGTTTTACTTTTGAGTATACTTGACGACTTCGTTTTTTGACGACGATTGTTTCCGTTATTTATTTATTAATTAACTAATTTCTTGTTCATTGCAGCCGTTATTTTGTGCTGTTAGTTTTATTTTTTGCAGTTCTATTTTTCGATTATTTTCGGAAAATTGTGAAAGCTCAAGTGTATCGCCTTCAAAGTAGGCCCCTTCCGAAATAATACACTTATGCCAACGAATAATTGTCAAAACATTTTTTAAACGCATTTTCCATAATCGACTATAGTTTTCGATAGGTGAGACACAAAAATATGAGCTGCATCTCTCTCAAACTTAAATGGCGATTTTCAGTCACCATTTCCTTCACTTTAGCGATCTTAACTTCAGTTGAAGGCGTTGATGGCCGACGAGAACGAGGCAAATCCTCCACCATATCTCGATCGCTTTTAAATACACTGTTCCACTCATATGCACGTGTTTTTGGTAAAGTCGATTCACCGCAAGCCTTCTGCAACATCTGCTTCAACCTTGATGAACTGACAACATCGAGCACTGTAAACAAACTAAAAGACAGATGACGTTCAAACTCCGCGTCAATACAGAGGACAGTTGTGCCAACTTAGCGATAAAAAGAATTTTGACAATCACTTTAAGCGAGGTTTTCAAATGATCAATTCCCGGTACTTTTTTGACAGAATGTATATGCTGTAAAATTATGCGTAATGGAGTGGATCGATTATTTGGTAATTGGTATATCTGAGTATGTGAGTTTTTTATAGATATTAAATTCTAGTTTATTATTTTGTTTGGATATTGAAAGGTCCAAAAAATATATGGTTTGATTTTGTTCTTTTTCAAGTGTAAATTTTATATTTGGATGGATTATATTTAAATGCTTTAGTGTCTCTTCTATTTGTCTGTCGCTTCCCCTGTGACTATTTCCGGTTTCCGAAGTATAAAAGTTATTTTTACTTATTTATTACATTATTTTTCCGACATACATTGTGCAGATCCTAACTTTCATGGTCCTTCGAATAAGTTTAGATCTTAGAACGGAATGTAGGCAATAAGTAACATTGTTCCTCTTAATAATAGGATTAATTCGTGAACTGCCCTGGTATTAAAACGGTAGATAACATTTATCGTGAATAAAAAAACAACATAAGACTGGTTCTATAATATAATAAAGTGTGTAAAATTTAGATAAGACAAGGAAATTCAATATCAGAATTGATAAGGGGCAGTGTCGCTTATTGAAACTGTTAAGATGCACCATTACGATTTCCTACAGATTGTAATTTATGTTATAATTTTTGCGAGTTCGGGGTCTTAGGCGATATTAAGTCTCGTCGATCGGAACGAATTTTTGGCTTTGTAAACGGTTAGAAAATATTTCGAATTCAAATATGGCCGGAACCAAATAAAGAACTCGCGTTCACTGTCACTTTGATTTACCAGTTGAGTTTGTGTGCATGCGTACGCTATCGTGTGAAGAAACTGTGACGGGTCTTCGAGTTGATCGAATTCTTGTGTTTACAGCGAAGAAAATGTGAAAAATCGTGTTAGTGTGGTGAAAATATGGGCGTAAACTTTGAGAAAATCACGTACGTCGGCGAGAGATAAGCGATTACATTTCCCTAATTCACGGGAATTGCCTATGAATCACCCGGATCGGACAAAGATGGATTATGCGACGGTGAAGAGGCGACCTAAGGCTAAAGTGCAGAACAGGTTAAAGACTGGCTCGTACTTTACTTGGGGCGGCGGAAATATCACTTATAGCTTGGTACGCGTCAGAATTCCCTTATTTTAGTCACGGTAACATTTTTTTTGTAGTGGTTTATTTTTTATCTACAGAATTAGCAGATATTTACATAAAAAAATCACTTCATCGTCCTTATCTTTTAACAGTGAATGTTTTAAATACATAAAAAAATCACTTCATCGTCCTTATCTTTTAACAGTGAATGTTTTAAATACATAAAAAAATCACTTCATCGTCCTTATCTTTTAACAGTGAATGTTTTAAATACATTATTATAAATATATATTACTCATATCTATATGAATCAGGATTATCTGTAGGATCGACTGTAATTTTAATCAGTTTTACGAGTTATACGAGGCGAGTAATTATAGTAATGAGACTGATTCATTTTAAATTACAATTCAACATTGTCTCCATCAAACTATTTGCCCTGGGAAGCCCACATAACGCTGCAGACGGTTTGTCCACTCTTTGTCGTGGCAGTGCTGCAACTTAGATTTCGCCTTCATCTGGTCGGTTACGACCTTGTCAGTGTTATCGAATTATTTTAGAAAACGCATTAGCAAAACCCGGTTCGTGAAAATAATTGGTAAGAACCACCAAATGATTCTAGGGAGTTTAAACCCACACCGAATGCGCATCAGATATGGCCTGCCTCCTCTTCAAAAATGTAGTCGTTAGAAAGGTGCGATAGGCATCGCAAATAATTATTTTGGAATGTTTTTGTGGGTTAAGTTCCTTTTGTTCGGATAGCTATGATATGTTGAACAATTTTTTTGGTTGTGTGTTCATGCCTCCAACTTTCATGGTCCTGGGCTTTCTTCTGCCACTCGGGTCCAATATACTTAACGATGCAATCAGTCCATCGTGCTTTCGGTTTTCTTCGGTCCATATATCGCCCCATCGCTTCGCTATATGGCCTGCCCATCTCCATTTCAATTGCTTTACTCTTCCAATAATGTCACACACTTTCGTTTGTTCCCTGATCCATATGCAGAGCTTTCTATCTCGTCTTGTAATACCTAGCATACATCTTCCTACCTTACCTTTGTGCTACCCGAAGTTCCTGAATTTATTGCGATGTGAGAGTCCAGGTTTCACCTTCGTATGTCATAACGGGTAGGACGCACTGATCAAAGACTTTTCTTTTCAGGCAAAGTGCTCTTAAACACTATGTGGAGCCTACCAAATGCCTGCCAGCCACATTTAACAGGCCGTTCCACCTCCCGGGCGGTGGTTAACATATGCCAAATGGTTCGTCAGCCCTTTGCAGCTCTTGTAAGCGTCTTTGCAGCTCCTCTGGGTCTTGTGAGAGTAAAAGTAATAGGTTTACATATGCTTTGTCTACCCCCCGGCTAAGCAGTGCATACATTACGGCATGCTTTGAGATGGAGTCAAATGCTTTTTCGTAGTCGATAAAAGCCAAGCACAATGGCATGCTGTATTCGTTGTGCCTTTCTACAACCTGCTGTACAACCTGGATGAGATCCATTGTACTGAATCCACTTCGGAATCCTGCTTGTTCTCTTGGTTGTGCGTCATTTAGTTTTCTTAATATTCTTTTAGATGACCAAAGGGCCTCTGTTTATTTTTTATTCAAAAACCCAATTACGATTAAATCGTATGTGTTAAAATGGTTGACCATTTAGGAAATGGGAATTTTGGAAAAATCTAAAAAAGGAGGATAATTCCATTCATTTCTTCCTAGTAATTTACTTTTCTTTTTTGTGTTCTTTTTTTTTAGAAGATGCGCGCATCCAAATTGTTACATCAAAATAAATTAGATCGTTATTAATTTGCAGAAGTGAAAGTTTAAAACAACTGATATTGTGCATTACTCATTAATATACGGTTATGATGGTTGGATGTAAATTGGGCTATCTGTGCAATCGATGGAATTTTTTTCAATGAGTGTTCTAAAGCATATACGAGGTTGTAGTAAAAAAAATATCGACGTGATAATTAAAAAAAAAGGTAACCCCTCCCAGGTAACAATTAGATGGCAACTAAAATTATGCGGCCGATATTTAAATATTTCATAGTTTACACCAGTAGTGTCCAGACTTTATATTATTACGACTAACACCCCCCCCCCCCCCCCCCCTGCGAAATCTAATCTTGGCGCCTTTCCGTTCGAGAGATTCGAGACGTTTTGTTGCTACTCAAAGAGCATTTCGTTCAAAACACGATCGTCATTCTGCTCCTTCTTATCAATCCAGCCGCCGTACAATTGATAAATTCGAACGTGAGTTTAGTCTTCACGACCAAGAGCCATCGCAACGACTTGGTGGTGGCCGTAGTGAGGCGATGATTTATGAGAAGCCCTCAAAAATTAGGGTGTGCGAATACTTTGCTTACTGTACATCATCCTGGTACAATTATTTTGTAGACATTTCCCGGCTGCACATTAAGTTTTATCAGATAATGTATCTCGGCGGTGTCGTAGACGCAGGCAGCGCCTAATTCGATAATTGACTTCCTTGAATCTGTATTGGGCCTCCGGAGGAAGTACACAATCTGACAATTATCTCGATGCGTCATTGTATCGCCTGTTTGAACGATGCCGTCCAAATTTTAGCTTTTAACTTTGGTCGAATTAAAAACGAGACTTCACGGACGACCCCGATTATGTAAAATACCTTTTTGTTTAGAGGAACAATAATCTCCCACGAAAACGTTTCTCCTTTAAGTTATTGTCCCAGTTCCCATTGAAAAAAAATATTTTTAATGTATTTTCAGCGCTATTGTGTTGGTATTATGGAATCTGAATGTAACAATACATTTTCACACATATTGCGACCGCTATTTAGAATATTCATGTCAGAAGTGACAATGAAAAAAGCGTCGAGGTTTTTTTCCCCACCACCGACCCCCTGTAATGAAAAAAACTGTACGTGATGCAGTAATTAGCATATTATTTTCGGATTTAGGACTACAAAATACTTCATATACACGTATTTTCATCAATGTTACCTTAAATTTGTTCTGACGATGCAGTATTAGGTACATCCCAGCCAAAATGTTTGTTTTTTTTTCTTGGATGATTCTGGCACTATGCGGTCTTGTATTGTGATGCAGTAGAATTTGTATTTTATGGAGCTTTACTTGAAAGGGGGTTACTTTTTCGAAATGGTATCACGCCAGCATCTATCGGAAAAGTATCACTCTATTTTCATATACATAAAGGGGACATTTACACCAGATTTTCATTCAGCTTTTGTTGTATTGTGCGAAACTCAAAACGGCCCGTTCCTGATGTCTCACACGCCAGATATTTATCATATCTTTCGGCCTTATTGTTCCAAGATGACAATTGGCCTAAAAATAGACCCTTACAGTAGTATTGATTACTTTAGAATGCGAATGCGGACGAGATACTCCGCGTTGAAAAGGCGTCCAAACAAACTTGAGGCGCTGAAAGCCTTGGCTATTTGTTATTGTAATAAACACACATGTCGTTTTAATTGAAACGAAGCTACAAATCTGTAACAAATTTACGGACATACAGATTTGTTAGTACTTACAAGGTGTATAAATAAAATAATGAGACTGGTGGTGTAGCTTTCGATCTGACTCCCCTTTAGAGGGGAGGATGCGTAGAGGTGGATCCGTTGGCTCAAGATGTGTTTTGAACTGTTTTCTGTTTGGTTACTTATGTTAACATATGTTAAAATTTATATTATTAGAAGTATTACTCAACTGTATATTTTGGATTACATTGTATTGTGCATTGTTTCCCGAAAAAGGGTCGTTCGTGTGAGACCGAACATCAGGAATACGTTTGCGCAGCACCACGACAACACGCATTGTCACAGCTCTCTTATTCACCAGACTTGAGTCCTTGTGACATGTGCATGCACGTAACATCTTCAACGTCTTCTCGGCCACCTCGAAAACGCTTAAACCGCTCAAAAACACGTGAACCCGATAAACATTCAATGCCACACACTTCTTTCTATAAATTATAAGTTTCATTAACGGCTTTTCCAAGTTTCAAGTGAAATTTCACAACAGTTCGTTGCTTTGTTGTTATACTTAACATTTTTTCGGCGAAACAAAAAACCACTCTAATAAGGTTTCGTGTTAAACAGCTGTTGGTCGCGCTGGCGTTTGGCGCATGCGTACTCATTCTGCAGCAGCGTCAGTCTCGTTATTTAATAACCCCACCTCGTATACGGGAAGAAACATTTTTTTTGCGTAAATTGGAACTGCTAGAATTTTTTTTGGGGGGATTCACCGTAGATGTCTCTCTTAGAATTTCTGAATTAGAAATAGTAGTGTTTTAGACATTCAACAGGTTTCCTTTGGACATGAGGTGTTTGTTTTGATAAACTTTTTTTTCTGGAAGACATGAGCCCGAAAATAAATGCTAACATTATCCAGCTTTTAAACTATGACGCTTGCTTTATGATTTTTTGCGTTGAATCTTACTGTAAACAATCCTTTTTTCGTTTGTTGATAGTTTTAAAAATAGATCATATTAGTAACGTTTCAAAAGCAATTTACGCACGCACATTGGTGCTTTCTATTAAGTGTATTTTCTTTAGCCCATGTGGTACCCAAACAAAGGTCGTTTTTAATGCATTTAAACTTTCATCAAGTTCATGTATTGAACGATTAGTATCAATCAAAAGTCACACGATGCCATGTCCGGCGAATGTTTCTACAAGTATCTCTAGTACTTAATCGGCGTTTACTCAGTATAAGATCTTTAGACAGTTCAGTCTTCCTGAACGAAATTCATATTCAACATTACTAAAGTCCTTGTACCACTCGAAATTTTTTTTTGCAAGAAAGTTAACGAATATTTTACGTGGGCTTTAATAATGAGAAATTCCGGGTACTTTTTACACAGAATGTAAACCTAGAACTCGTACAAAATAAAAACAGTTTTGTGCATGTCATTAATCACGTGATCAACATTTTAACTGCCCTGTTGCCAGATTGCGATTAAACATCATAACCTTACTTTAGAGAATCATTTTTACAATAATCCACTTACAAGTATTACACTTTACAAGTATCCACTTAAAATAATAAATTTGGTTGTGGTATGTACAGTAGGGCCTCGTTAATCCGGAGAGGCAAAAACAAAACCCTTTCCGCATTATCGAGGCGTCGGGATTATAGTATGCCATATTTAATGGTAATAAAACACATGTTTAACCTTAGTTTCTTTAATCAATTTTTAAACTAAAGCATAAAGCCAAAAATGTACATGTTCAAAATTAGAACCATGTAAGAAAAACAGTAAGTTAAAATAAAACAAAGTCGATGGAGAAACATAACTTCGTGGCTATCAAATTCGTTATCTTCAGCCCATTTTAAAGTAGTGTTTAAAGCTCCTACTGCCTCTGAATTACCAGCTTTTTCGGAGACGAGAACTTCAACGCTATTGTCCTCATCTTGCTCATCGTCCTCACACATTACCGCTCGCACAAGCTCCTCATCAGTTAACACTTCATATCTTTGTAACTCGCTTTCAATCATATCACCACTTACAGGAACATGCAATCGCCTTTGTTGCAAAAACCACGTAAACAAAGCATCTGCTAAAACAGGATTTTCCGATTTCTTCAGTGTTTTTGGTACACCGGGACCACGTTCTGTTAGGCTAACAAACTTCAAGATTTTGTCTCTGTTCTTCTTTATGTCGCCTACAATTGACCTGCCTATACCAAACTTCCGAGCAATGATAGGGTAGCTGTCACCTTTATCTAACATTTCTATAATCCGCAATTTGTCTTTTAATGCTAATGTTGAATGTTTACGTGGCGGCGCCATGATGTTAGCGAGCTAAATTGACACTGTAGACGGAAGGCGATAAACAAAAGACTGACGACGGATTGGCTCATGGCAGCCCGCACCTACACCCGCCTCCCCCGCGAACCCTATTGCCCGACCGGATTACAGCTATCACCGAATAAGCGGGAGTCCGGAGTAACGAGGCCCTACTGTACTCTGCTACAATTCTTAATAGTTCACTTTTAAGCATTTCGATTGAAAATGCTATATTATTATTGGTTCACCAATCTTGAATGGAAGCTTTAGTTCACAAGCTGTTTGGTATCTTGTTTAATAACATACTATGAGACGGAGCATTTTCCATAAAAGTCAAAGATGGCTCACTTAAGTTTTTTAATAATTAGTTTTCAAACAATTTCAATTTTGGTCCCTGCACTCTCAGTAAATCCATCTTCACTGCCAGCATGAAGTATGCTGGTATCTAAAATAAAAAATTTCGATCAAAACTTTTCATCTGTTTTTACCATCAACTTTGGTGGTTTTTACACTCCTCTTATTATTATCTTGCCATGAATGACTTACGGTACCATTTTCAAAACTTCTGGATTCATCTAAGAAGACAAATTTGTACAAGGCTTTTTTCTTTCCTTCATATAACCTCTCAAAAAATCTATACGTTTTATTGAATACATTCCATTTGATTATTTTGTTATTTAATTGATGTGGTGGTATTTCTTGTGTTCTTCAATAGCGTCATCGATGACGTGCAACTAGGAATATAGGAATATTTATTTTATTTTAAAGATATTTACAATATACAATACAATACCATACAGCCTGTATATCTAGATCTTACCCTTATACCCTAATATAATAATAATGTGGGTCAAACCCAAGAAAAGAAAAATAAAAATTTTAGAAAAAATAAATAAATATATAACCGTCTCAACATTCTAACTCAACAAACCGAAATACCAGCCGCATTGATCAGGTGGGATAGTACTCTTTGACTTAGCAATCCAGTGGTTCGACTTTCATGGGACTTTGCGAAAAATTGGTGAAAAATAAAGGCTAAATGGCCCGAGTAGCCGATGCGTCTGTAATTGAAATAAAAATAATCCAAATGGTAATCGAATATTCTTATGACTACCCAATATTTTAGCTATTATCCTGTAATTATTATCAATTAATATTGTCAGTCGTTATCTCTTTATCAGCAAATGTTTTATCAATCTCTATCTGTTCCCTTCTGGTCCATTTAACTTGGTCCTCTTCCTTTTCAAATTTGTTTCGCGGATGATTCAACACGACGTATTTTTTTGTATCTTGTGCACGTATGCCGGCTACAGTACAATTTCATTTTATTTAGTTTATATCATGTGGAACTTTAATTGTTTTCACTTAGGCCTTTTTTATAATTTACCTGGGACTAAAATATAACATTCCTCTTTTTTCCAGGGGGATTATATCAAACACCCCGTCGTATACGAGCTGTCTCACAAATACGGTATCCCCACTGATAGCCTGAACGATACTCAACTCCAAGGAAAGTTGGAAGAACTCAAAGACATAATCAGAAGGTAAAACGGTCCAAACTGGATGAATAAACGGCCACCCATGCCTTACGGTTCTTTTCAGGGAGATTCGCAAGGAGCTGAAGATCAAAGAAGGCGCGGAGAAGCTGAGGGGCGTGTCGACGGACCGAAAGTCGTTGAGTCACGTGAACACCATCGTGAAAAATTCAAACTTTAAGCTGACCGAGCTGAAGAATGAGCTCAGCGAGTTGGAGTCGCAGATCATTCTGTCGCAGGGGCAGACGTCGCCTGCTCCCAATTCTCTGGTGTCTTCCAATGGAGGTAAGTTTGAAATTGCTAGATTTGTTATATTAAGTTTGCCAATAAGAGTGTAAGAACTTTAAGACAATAGTGGCAACACTGTTTGAAATATAAATTTTACTCATAGACTGCTGCTGTTCGGTATAGTGTTTCAGTTTCACTGTGGAACGATACACGATTCAAAAGTGGGTAGAAACTGAAATGCGATCACCTCGCCAAAGAATCGATTTATTGCAGGAAACTTTCTGTTATGAACTTAACCCCCAGTAATTCTTGATCTTAAACGAAACATTCAGACCGCCATTGAAAATATACTACGCGATGTGTGTGAAGGAGTAGTCGAAAATTGGTTCTCCAGAATGCATTTCATCGGATAAAGCCGAATGGGACATTTGAACTACCATTATTTGGCATTGATGAACGATAGGCCTCAAAAGACCAAAATTTCTTTTGGCGCAGAATCCATTCTTAGACAGAAAGATGGGAAAAGGTAATAGCTAACGATGGCCAATACTTTGATTATTAAGGTAAATTATTTTATTATGGAAATAAACCCTCAAAATTTGCGAAAAAAAAGACATTATTAATCGAAACACCTATTAGGAATACACAAAAACATAGAGTGACCTATCTTTTAGTCTCGGACCTTGATAATGCCCTTACGGCTTCGAGACCAACACCTGGACTGATCAAGAAGCTCCACCTTTGAACCTTGCATCAAATGATGGAGAGCGAAATCGTATAAATATCCTAAAAATTCAAACGGTCACTCCCGACGTCACCAGGTCCGTCTTCGGCGGCTCCGTGGCGACTGTCGCCGGTCCAAGTTCACTGATCTCTCGGTGGCCGGCGAATTTTTGCCGGTTTTTTTTTTCACCTGCCTCCGGGCGGATTCTTCACCTTCAAAACGATCATTGTGGCGTTTAGACAAAGATTCGGCCGGTATGAAATTGCTCCATTAGAACGGGCAGTTTGATGGCCTGCGTTACGGGGGCGGATCGGAACGTTCCCTCTTAAGCTGGTAATTCGTTCGTATGGATTCACGGTCTGAGTCTCAGAATTCTCACTTCCTATGTTAGTGACAATAATTTATAAATTTTTGCATTAGGGAGATATTCCTAGCTAAAAATTGCTATATCCTTTTATGTCGATACAGATCATTTCAGCCCCAAGGCTTTATGGGTATTAACCTCGCCCGAAAGTTGTTTATTAACTCGGTGCGAACTTTTCCCCTTTTTTCCGATCGAGCCCGGGTGTCGAACCCATTACCACGCTACCCATGGCTCATGACCGTACCGACTGCGCCAACGCGGCCGATGCATTGCCATCTACTAACAATAATTTAACTTAATATAACATAACCTATATTCTACTTAAATGTATTGATGTTGGTGTGATTATTGTTAAATTTTGATAAATCAGTCGAAACCTATAAAAATAGAAGAGCAAAGTGTGGATAAGTTTAAGAAAAATAAACAACCAAAAGGTTTTGAATCCTAGTGAAAGCTTCGTTTTTAAATAAAATAAAAAAACGACATTACTCAGGAGTACCTCCAATACAATTGGTGTCTCGGAGACGAAGGACTTGTATTCCTTCCAAGTTAACCATAAATGTTGAATATATTGTGCTCAGCTTGATAGACTAAAGATTACTTTAATTCAAAAACGCCCAAAACTGATTAATTAAAAAGGGATTATTCTACAACATGACAATGCAAGACCTGATAATACCAGAATCACCCAAGAAAGTATTTTCCCACTCACTATATTTTCCTGACGCTGTACCGTCCGATTACCATATTTTCACAATATCTTAGTGGAAAAAAATGTCCTATTAATGTATTTTACTTCAAAATCATCCTAATTTTACAACAAGGGAATGGAAATTTTGTGAGAGATGGGCAAAGATTGTCAATAACAATGAAGATTATATTGTAGATTAAAATTGTATTAACTCTTAGATAAAATACATTTTTGTAACATATCAAAAAACAACATTACTTGTGGATAATCCAAAAATATTATTTAGTTTGTTTCTATTTAATTTTTTTCTAGATTCTTTACATCGGCTTGGAGGACACAATGACAAAATCAGTCCCAATCACCTGAATCGGATAGAGAACCTAGAGAAACAGCTCAACATCGAGCTCAAAGTCAAACAGGGAGCTGAAAACATGATCCAAAGCATCACCGCCTCCAGGGACAAGAAACTGCGCCTGGAGGCCCAGCAGATGTTGCAGGACTCCAAGAAAAAAATAGAATATCTCAAAATGAAAATAACCAAAGTAATTTAGCCCTCGTTTGCCTCCATCGACGTGGTCGTCTTCATTTTCGTTTTCTTTCAGATGAAGCATGACATAGATTCGAAGTCGAGGACGGGAGGATCGGTGCACGACCTCACGTCGAACGGTACCGAGTCCAACAACGTAGACTTGGAACCTGCCCTAGAGGAGAGGCTAGAAGACCTGAAACACAGACTACGAGTGGAAGCGGCCGTGGTGGAAGGTGCTAAAAACGTCATCAAACTCTTACAGAACGGTAACAAGGAACGGAGTGATAGAAAAGCACTTTCAGAGGTAACCTGAGGTTCTATTTAACCTTCTCTGTGTCTTTGGTTGATTTCGAGGTAGATTTAAATACAGTGTGCGCCATCTGTGTTTTCGCTCATGAAACGATTTAATTACAGGTTTCTTACTTTTTTTTTTAGTGCGGAGAAACACCGATAGAGGTAAGTGCACGTACAAACTTTTATATAAACAAAAAACAGGTTTAAAGAAGGGGAACTGAAATATTACCAGGTACAGTGGAGAAACGAAGCGTATTTAAAAATAGTTTTGTTCTTGTATTGTTTGGTGTTAATCTTATCAACACACAGCTGAGAGGTCCTCCGATTTGATTTCACCTGAGCCAACTTTTCCATTCATTGGCTTAACAAGTGATCATGAAATTTCTTTTTTATTCTCACGAAATTTATTCTAACGGGCAGGTGTGTTTATAAGTGTAAAGTACAGTTTGATTTCGAGATTAAATCATATCCTGATGATGCTGACATTGTTAGCGTAACGTTCGTCGGGAAGTTTAAAAAAATGATTTGGTGTTTAGTGGTAAATATCTTCGTGTTTAATGTTTCACACTGAAGATTCCAATAGAAGGATTGATAACAACAATTTATTTGAAAATATCAAATAAATAAGTAATATTTTTATCAATAACGTTTGAAAGTGCAAAAAAAATATTTGCACACCACCAACTACCGGTAGTAACCTTTATAAAAAACAATTTCCATCGCCACGTAGTTTATTTAATGTTTTGTGTTCATTCCATTACCACGAATGAGGGCTTCCAAACCTTTAAGCGTTGATTTCTCTGATTTTGTTGTAATATCTGTGGGTAAACTGCTCCATGCGTCAACAATTACTTTTTTTTAAATGCTCCTTGCTTTTAATTGTGACTTGACTGATTTTTCTGTTTAAATTGTGCCATAAATTTTCTACGGGATTAAAGTCCAGTTACTGAGGAGGTATAAGCAACCTTCTAGGTGCATTATAAAAGAGCCATCCGCTCCTTGGTTAAGTTTAGGATCGTTATCCTGATGGAAACAGAAAAGCAGCTTCCAGTCCTAATTTACCGTTACCGTAATATGGCGTAAAGATTTTCTACTCCATTGCAAGATATGCACTCCCAAACCATAATGTTGGTTTATTAAATTCATTGAGGCAGGGCAGGGCTTTTTGATAGGTCGTCTACCTCTAACATCTTTGCCATGGAGATTATTTTTTATAGTCTGATATATCTGTGACCCGAGCATGTTTTTATTTAAGGTGTCTCACAATTTTTCGTCGCTCCCCTACAATGAGAATCAAGGGCGACCTAATCGGCATTTTATTTGTTCTCCCCAGTTCTTTTTCTTTACAATATATCGTTCTGTAGAAAAATAGTTAATTCAGTTGTCCTCTAATTTCTAAATACCAGGAGCGGCGGTTAATAATTCTTACTTTTTTAAGAGATGGAGCTGGAAATAAGGGTTGGGACACAGGCTAATCTCTTATGAAATTTTGTTGCTACGACAGTACCTTTCAGAATGCCATTGATGTCTAAACGATTTCGATGCGGTCATTTTTTTCGTGTGGTAAACATGTCGAGTTTCTAGCCAAATAAAGAGCATTTACAGGACTTACTCGCCCGAACCATTTGTGATCGATATGACGAAGACGATATGCAAACTCAACAAAAAAAGGCAGAGAGGTGAAACGTTGGTCGTCGAACCATTTGTGATCGTTTGCGTGCCATGGGAAAGATCCAGAAGGCAGGAAAATGAGTACCACGTCAGCTGACCGACAGACAGATGGAAAAGCGAAAAACGGTGTGCCAAGTTTTGCTTTTTCGGCATGAAAGAAAGACTTTTTTTCATGGGATCGTGACTGGAGATCACAGAAAATCATGGGTTCAACTAGGACAACCATCAACATCGACCGCAAGACCGAATCGCTTTGGAAAGAAGACAATTTGGTGCGATCAGAAGGGTGCCGTGTACCATGAATTTCAGAAACCAGGCGAAACAGTTAATAGCGTTCGCTACCGTCAACAAATGATCAATTTGAACCTGGGATTGATCGAAAAGCGACCAGAGTGGACTATAAGACGCGGAAATATGATTTTGCAGTATGACAACACCCCATCACGCACAGCGAAATTTTTGTACCTGGCTGGGAACTCTTGCCCCACCCGGCGTACTTACCAGACTTGGCCTCTACCGACTACCACGTGTTTTCATCGATGCCTCACGCACTTTCCATGAGACGCTTCAACAATTACGGAGATGTCGAAAAATGGCTTGATGACTGGACCACCTTAAAAGATTTTTCTGGAAGGGCATCCACAAGTTGCCAGAGAGATGTAAACAATGTGTAGCTAGCGATTTTTTTACCTTGCCCCCATGTTAAACGTGTTTTTTTTTTTTTTGAGAAAAATAAGAATTACTACTGGCTGAGTACAATGTCACTGTTTCTCCCCCTCACCCGCACAGGAGCCATTTTCGCTTCTTCTTCAGTCAGCCTCTTTGCTGCAGAGCCATTTCCAACACAAATTAAAATCACTTGCCAAACTGAAATCTGACTGTAAACTGAAAGGATTGGCAGGATTAGTAAGCACAATACGCCATACCAATCCTCACAGTGTTTGTGATAACAGTGAAGCTTTTCATGTCATGTACCTTCCTGTTATATAATATTTACAAATAAAAAATTGGTTAATTTCGCCCTGATTTGTGATAAATTCCTAAAATCAGGGCATGCAAATACTTTTTTTCACTAGTATATGTATATATTTAATCGATTTGGAGGGGATTGATTACGATTGATTAGTAGGTGATGTGCGGAGAGTACCCCGCAGACTACGCCAATGCTTTTCTCGGACTAGAAATAGTTTTTCCTCTGTGTTGGACGCGTGTTTTCCGTGCCAAAACAGCCAGTCGACATTCTAACATCGAATGTATCATCGCTAGCTCGAAAGAAATCACAAAAATAGGTTCACGTGGGCGGGTTTTTTTTTCTCTCGGTCCCAACCCGTAGCGGCAGGGTTGGATCTTTAATCCGGTCGACCCACCAAACGGTGTGTACTGTGCGATGCTCGTTTGTGTACGCCAAGAAAGGAACATTTTATGTGAAATTGTGCCGAAAAAGACCGGGATTCGTTCCGTCACGGGTACTCAAATCCGGCCAGTCGGGTCTTTCGCGGTTTATTTTCGTTTTCGGTTGTGTGGACGTGTCGCGTCGCAGCCGAGATAAAAAGACGCATACAGGTGTACGGATTTCGACAAAATCGGTGTCTCTGCTACTGAAAATAGAACGGAGAATGCGTGCGGATCTGATTCCCGTGACGTAACCCTCCTCTCGGTTTGTTTATTTAAGTCGGGATTTCTTTGTTGGTGCCGGTCTTTGGCCTATTTTTGTTCAATTCAACAATATTCGTTATACCGGAGTTGTTTTAATTCTAATGAGAATCGACGGACAATCCTCAATAACCCATAAAGTGCCACTAAATTAATATGAAGTAAAGGATTCGCTTTTATATGCTTTTATAAGACTTTTCCTTTACGATAATCTAACGGGTTTAAGTCCGGAGAAATAGACCGTCATGGACATAGACGGTGTACGAGGTGTGTAAATAAAGTAATGACTGATGGCGTTCGCCATCTGTCAACAGCGTTCGATCTGGCAACAATGCGTCTTCAATACGAGTTTGAACTCGTTAGAGTCACTTGGTGGGTCGGATTTTTCTGCTTGGTTACGGCCTTTTCAGTATTTCAATCAATGGGAAAAGGAAACAATCATAAGGACTCAAGTCTGGTGAATGGGCGGGTGGTGTTTTTTCTTGTCGAAGGCTCGGTAATTGGAATCGCTTTGTGGCAAGGCGTATTCTCCTGATGCAGGACCCAGGTGTTCTTGATGTTCGGTCTCACACAACGACCGTCCCTTTTTCGAAGTGTTTCAAGAACCTCTAGGTAAAAATATTGGTTCACCGATTAACGTTGAGGCAAACATTCCTTATGGAGTGTGGCATTTTTGGCTCTGTCTCCCCTCCAAAGGTGAACCGACAGTGTTGCTAGATTGAGTGCTATGGCACCAATCTCATTCCTTTATTTATACATCCGTATAACTAATACAAATTAAATAACACAATTCTCAAGAAAGTCTAGCTCTTTGTTTAATACCATTTTATATAGTATATACTTTCCAACAAAGTTTTACACCTTTGAGAGCAAAGAACGAGAAAAGCTTCATTAACTTGTAACACTTCTTTTATTTCTACAATAAAAAGACGCAGAAGTCACGACATGAATGTACTTTCATTATTTCATAACTTTTTTTTCACTTTGATGATACTGTGTACAAGATTTTGAACTGCACGTTCAAATGTCTCTAAGCTTGTAGTGTACGAATGTTTTGACCTTCTAACCATTCAGAGACACGTCGTTCTATATTAATAACGCACCTGAAATAACTCAAATTTGAAAATAATTTTTTGGACAAAAATAGCTCGGCCAGAATAATCCAACATTTACAGCGTGATTTAGATACTTTTCAACGAACCGCACTACAGGTTTCGCCATAATAAATTATAAAAATGATTGAGAGCGCGAGGACTCGTTTCCACTCCCCCAAAAAGAAGTTTGTTGCCGCCCACTAAGAACAGACCACACCCACCGATCATGTACGGGAACAATCGGCGGGACGACGCCTCTCCTCCCACCCACTTCTCCGTGCATGCCGAATTTACGATCTCCCACCCCGGTTCCGACGATCCCCGAAACCGACCGCGAACCAGCACGGAGAGAGACGAAGCGACAGGGGGCGTGCGCATGACGTACACCTGGCAGCCGGAGTGGGCGGACCGGGAGGGATCCGAAGATCGGACGTCGGCAGGGAAAAGAGGAACGGAGGTGTGGTCACCTAGCGTATCCAATAGTAACAAGTAAGTAGGCGTGAAGCTCGTTCGTTTCTTTTAATTACAATTTCTGACATATATTTAACAGTCAAAAATATCAGATCTATTTTTATTATTGTCAAAATTTATGATAGTGTTTCTATAGATCCATTTATAGCGATACACCTAGTTCAACTACCTTGACACCTCCCAGATCCATTCCACCACAGATTGTACCACCCAGTGCGGCATTTGGTACTCCTTATACAAGGGGTTATCAAAAAGGCAACATATTTTTTACTTCCACTCCGCCTTCGCATAAGGAGGGCGATGACCTTCAAGCTCAAAACATTCCCAAGGATCCTAGACTGAATGTGGTGCAGGATGCTGCTGCTAGAAGCGGCTTGATTCACGATTCCTCCGGTTATGGAAGTGATCTGCTTAGTCCGCCCTCGCTCGGCGGCAGCCTGCCCAGAAGAATTTTACAGCCGTACGACAGGAAGTGTAGAAGTACTTGTAACATCACACTCTCCACCAATCTTGTCGGTAAGTTTGGGCAAGTCACCTTTTCAACACTCCCGCAGGGTTTAATCCGTCATTTCAGGTAACCCACCGCCTGTCAGTTCTAGTTCTTTGTGTAATAGAACCCATAGCTTACGCTGTCAAACACCCGCGTCATCGACAGTGAGAAGCACGTTAACACCTCCGCGCTTTTATGGTTGTGGTGATCCCTGGTGTCATCATTCAAGGCAGGCTGAAGATACTTCTCAATTGGGCAAGATATCGCCAATACACGAAGGTAATCTTACACGTGTCCATTGGAAAATGGTTTGCTGAATCTTGCTATTCCACTCAAAATTTTGTTTCACCATTAAAAATGTTCCAAGGGCATAAAACGTACCTTTTAGGTACGTAGTCTTGCTAAATGTACGGTTGTAAAAAATAAAGAGAATTTAAGAATATAAAACCTTTACGAAATGCCCACCCTTTGCTTTCACACGGCGTAAACGAAGTTTAACATCTAATACCTGGAATGTATTTCAGAATGGGGCAAAACTCGAGGTGTATATCCGGTAACAGATCAAGGTACCAGCAAAAAAGACGCCTCGGTGCAAACATTCGAAATGGTGGACAAATGCACCTCTCCGTTCCTTAGAATCAACAGCACTGATTCTGTGGATAGCAAAAACAGCAGGAAGTACCAGAAAAGGGGCTTGACGGAACCTATTGGGCGTAGAAGCTCGCCCGGAGGCAGTTTTACCCCAGATAGCCTGGACAGCTTCAAGGTAGTGGTATTTTTTTCTGTTTCTGAAAGAAAATAATATTTAGTCTTGCTCCAATCGCTGTAACAGCCACCAAGAACCCTCTCTCGTTCACCCAAATTGAAGAGACATCCGGCCTTTGACCACAGCGTTAAGGAGCCTGTCAAAGAACAATCTCCCGCCGATTCTAAAGCAAGCGACTCCCTGAAGAAACCCAGAACTGTTCACATTGACGTTTACTGTACGGGCACCGAGTTGGAGTCGGACGCCAGCAGTCCGGGTAGCGAGGAAGAGAGCGAAAGTAAAAGCGCCAGCACTCCCCAGACGGTTTTTGAGAACGAGAAAATGAAGGTGACGCATAAGAAGGCGGACGATCGCGATCTTCCCTTATATCTGAAGAACAGATTGAAGAAGTCGGAGACCAATCAGTCGGTGAAGAAAGAGGAGGATGAATCTGACGACGATGCCGTCAGCACTGCGTATCCCTCGAAGGTCAGCTCATATTCCACCATTGGTAAGATTCATTTTTGGTCAAATTTCCAGATCTTTAAATGTACTTTTTAAGGTGATTTTTCGGCCAGTATGTCGAGCGTTCCACGATCGTGGACCACATACTCCATGTCCAGTTGTGCTGTACCCGAAGACTACGATTCGGTAGCTAATACGTCCTGGAAAGATACATTCTCAGACATCGACAGTCTTTTACATAGTCGGTCCAGTTTGGCGGCAACTGAAAGTTTAGATTTTGTTCCCAGAAAGTTGTACGACAAGAACCAAAGCATCGACGAAACACCCGAATATGTAGGCGATAGGAAAGAGCTGTTAGAAACGCCCAGCGTCTTGAGTATTCATCCGAGCGACAGTTTTGAGTATGCGAACTCGGACGACAAGCTTCGGATAAGGCAAATGGAGGAAAAGTGGAAAGGCAAAGGGTAAACTTAAAATTTGAATCGTATTTTTAGCCTGATTAACGTTATTTTATTTTAGGTTTAGCAGGGCTTACAAGTCGCCGATCAACGAGAAAACACTGCAAGTTCAACAACAGCGCATGCAAGAATACATGGACAGGAAAATTGAGGATAAGAAAAAGTGGAACTCTAAAAATAGCGATAGCAACGATTCTGATGATTCTGGAAAGGGCTGGACTTTCGTAAAGGGCCCTCACAAACGAGACACTGTATTGAGAAGACCTTCCAAAGAGGAACAGAATCGCGACGCTGAAAAAAAGGAAACACAAACGGAATTTCCTAAAGCGAAAAGTCCAGTTAATGCCCTACCCAACACTGTCAGGCAGGCGTTCTTGAAAAGTTTGAACTACCCCACTACCATTCCAGATACTGTTCCGCTGACCTCTCCAGAAACCCCCAAAAAGAAACTCGTTCCTTTGAAGAAACCTTCACCGAAGGACAGTTTCGAACAGGGCTCTTTAAGCGACTCAAGTCCCACTTCTCGATCCCCCAGCTATTCCGCAGCGAAGCAGCGTCTGAGCTTAGACCCGAACCTGCGGTCCCCTTTTATGTTGGTGCCGGGGATTTACACGGAACCAAGAGCCATAGCTAGGAAGTTCGGAACGGTGGTGAGCGTGATGAAGAAGCCGGGACACCACGTGGGACCTGCCAAGAACCCCGACTGTCTCTGCGACCACTGTCAGAGTTACTGGGAGTCCCTGGGGTACCGGAATAGGACCAGGAGCGTGGGGGATCCACCGAATGGAAAGTACGTGACGAATTGGAAAGAATTTTTGGAGAATAACAAGGCGAACGCGGTGGAAAGTGCGAAGGGGGGCGAGAAGGGCGTAGACCTGCCCTTTACAGATTTTTGACCCCCCGCGCTCTGTGTGATATTTCCATCATTGTGATCGACTTTTTGGTGTATCTAGTGATGTTTTTCTTTCTCTTTGTAGTTGTTCTCTGTTATTTTTCTTACTGTGAGTGAGTGAGTGACAAGGTTAGTTTAGAATTCAACGAGGATGAGTATGGGTAAGAGTAAAACAGCGGAATGTACTTTTCATGTTCAGTATATTTATTAGGAATTTATCGACCAAAGTCATAGAGAAATTTTTTGTTTTGAGAGTTCTCACTAAGATGCCAATATTAAGAAACATCACTTTTGTTTGTGCAGGCCCAGGAAAGTCTTCGAGCAAGCAGTATGAAGCTGGATCTATTGCGAAAGTCTTTGGAGAAACGGAAAGCGGAGTTGCCCGCGGATTCTCCCGTCGCCATGCAGCTGAAGGAGGAACTGGCACACACGCAAACCTTCAGTCCTGTCACGGTTCACTACACCAGTTTGCAGCCGTTCAGGGTTCGGACGGATAGCAGTAAGATGCACAACGTGTCCAGCACGTTCAACCGATGTGCTGCCGTTACTGGTAAGCGGCGCGTAATCCAAAACTATACACGAGTAGTAATTAGGGTGCTTTAGGTACGTTGGAGGTGAGACTAATGGGATGCCAGGATTTGTTAGAGGATGTGCCAGGGCGGCCGAAAAAGGATTCGGATTGTAGTTCCAGCCCAATGGACCTTAGGTTTTTCAAAAAAGGTAAAACAATATTCTAATGACACTTTCTGTTTAATTTCCACTTTGTTATAAAGAGTTTTCCAATAAGAGTGTCAGAACTTTGAAACGTAATAGTGACAACACTACATTTTACTCATTTAAAAATTAACTGTCATAAAGTAACAGACAAATCAATCAATTATTTTCAAATGTTAAAATGTA
The DNA here is from genome assembly GCA_031761425.1 of Cosmopolites sordidus. NCBI lineage: Eukaryota > Metazoa > Arthropoda > Insecta > Coleoptera > Curculionidae > Cosmopolites > Cosmopolites sordidus. Next base: position 316,742 of record JARFXV010000306.1, read on the forward strand.
TACAACAACAACAAAGGTTTTTTTCTTAAAATTCAAGGCTTTATTGTAAAAAACTGATTATACACTTACGATTCAAAGTATTGTCCATCGTTGGCCACTACTTTCTCCCATCTTTCAGGCAGTATTCGAATCCTGCGTTTGAAAAAAATGATCATCTTTTGAAGCGATCCACGAATCGATCCAATTTTTTCTTCTTCATAAGATCGGAAGTGCTGGTCAACCAGGCCGTGTGCCATCGATTGAAACAGGTGATAGTCAGAGGGAGCAATGTCTGGAGAAGACGGCGGGTGGGGTAGGACTTCCCATTTCAACATTTCCAAGTATATTTCGAGCACTTTCGCAACATGGGGCCGAGCATTGTCATACTGCAAAATCACTTTATCGTGTCTTTTGCTATATTCCGGCCGGCTGTCTTTCAATGCTCGGCTCAAACGCATTAATTGCGTCCGATAACGATCTCCTGTGATTGTTTCAGACGGTTTTCACAATACATAATACATTACACCGAGCTGGTTCCATCAAATACAGAGCATTATCTTGAATATTTGGTTTGGCCTTCGGCTTGGAAGCGTGGCCGGGATATCCTCATGACTTTCGACGCTTGGGGTATTCGTAATAAGCCCGTTTTTCATCCCCAGTCACATTGCAATGCAGAAATCCCTTCAGTTTTTTGTCTTTCAAGCAACTGTTCACAAGCAAACAAACGACGTTCAACATCTCTTGCTTCTGGGTCATTTTCAGGTCTTTGAGGCGTTTTGAAATTGCATGCTGAGTCACTCCTAATGATCTTGCCAACTCTTCTTGATTTTAACACTAATTCATCATGCATAAATGTAACAAAGGATCGGATGTACTCCCGGGCTAATAATTTATATTATTTTTTCATTCATATATACAGGGTGTAAGGAAAAATACTTTCTTAAATTTAACCAACGTTTCTTTGCCATTTTTTGAACAAAGAATTTCCTTGGACATCGGAATTCGGTTTTTGTTGCTTTGGCCTCTTAAGGTATTATTTGATATATGTAATAGTTTTATAGCCATTTATTCCATACGTTTCAGCATAAATTTGGTTTGTTTTGCTACAAAAAAAGGAAAACTTACACATTATTGTAAACAATGTATATAACGGACTTTATAACACATGTAGGAGTGTAACATAATTGCCGCCTTTCCAAGCCTCCCTGCCATACACCAGATCTTCACCTAATTGTTTGTGGTCCACGCTCCTTCCACGTTTCCTTTTACTTGGTGGAGTCCACTAGAAGAATTTCTTAGGCCATCAATTGTCTTCCATCCTCATTATCCTCCTTCATCTTCAAAATTATTACTTTATTCACACACTTTTAGAATTTTTACTTGCATTTAATATTTCACTTTGTCTAGGTGTGACTGGAAGAAGTTCCTCTAAAAGCTATAGCGTTAAAGACGACATAAGTGATGAGATAATGGCCGTGCTCAAGTTGGACAACAACACAGTGGCCCAGACCAGTTGGAGACCTTGCTCGCAGCAAGCTTGGGACCAGAGGTTCTCCATCGAGCTAGACAAGTCGCGCGAACTAGAAATCGGCGTTTACTGGAAAGACTGGAGATCCCTGTGTGGGGTAATATTTCTCAAACTCGAGGAGTTCATCGATAACGACCGAGACGGCATGGTTCTACATCTTGAACCTCAAGGACTGCTATTTGCCGAGGTAGATTACTGCGTTCTAGATGGTTAACTAGGTCTTTAATTTTGGGGTATGATTCAGATCAAGTTCCTGAACCCGATGATTTCGAAACGGCCGAAACTTCAAAGACAAAAGAGGATATTCAAGCAAATGATGCCCAGGGCGAAACAAATGAACATCAACATCGTCACGTGGGGTAGATGGATGAAGCAGTCGAACCGTGTACCCAGCCGACAAAATCTGACGCTAAGTACTCCGGATATAACCGAAGTTGGTGGGGTAAGTAACAAAGTTGCCCAATTCTTGGTCCCTACGTTATATAGAACTTATTCGAATCAGATTTTTTTATCGCCGTATCCTGGACATCATCCTGGTGGTCTTGGTTTAATAGTTTGAGGGTGCAAAATCGGGGCTATACGGTGAATTCACTAAATTCCCCAAGGTTATAACAACTTTTGTGATCCCCGTAAAAACGTGTGGGCCATGAGGCGCAACGTTCTTTCCACAGGTTAAATTTGATCCAGAGAATCGTTCTGTTCTCCACTACTCCTCTAATATTTACCGTATCACCAATTTCGCATGTTGCTACAAGCTAATTTACTATTTTGTTATTAGAACGAACAGGGCGAAGATGAGAAACCAGCTACCCCTGGCGAAACACCGGACTTGCAAATCGGCGGGCTTGGAGGTCGCCGCCCGCTCGGTTTAGAGCTCACGCCGGTTCCCCCGCCAAAAGTCCCTCCCAGTTTTCAGTCGTCGCTTCCGTCAACGCCTTCACCCCCCACCGCCAAGCCATCGCCGAAGTGGGAGAAACCGGACGAGTTAGCGACGATCTTGGCCACGCCCTCTCCCGGCCTTCGCTTGTCAATGAAGAAGACTGTCGAGGAACCAGTCGTAACTCCGCCCCCCGTCCCTCCCAGATTAGACCCGGAGGTAGGCTTGGTATATGTTAAGCACCGTTCTTTATTAATACGGATTTACACCACCCTTCAGGCTTCAGGGATGTTTTAAGTATTATTTTGACTTTCTTTAGGTTAAAGCACTTGAGGTACGGTGTTAGAGGCTGGAAGGTGTTTTTGAAGTAGATGGTAGATATATATTTTGGATATAATTACTAGAACGCTTGTTTTATTGAATGATAATGATAAAATTATAGAAATATAGGGGTACCCATAAGTAATCAATTATTAATAGTGTGGAATATTTATTTGCTTCAGTCTAGTTCAGAGTGTGAATGTATAAAGAGGTGTTTTATTAGGCAATATTACAACACGTGGTCTTGACCCTTGCGACAACTACATTCAAACGTTTTTATTATACCGGTGTAAAATGGCAGACAATCAACCAACTGAAGAACATTTACGTCATTGCATGATGTTTCATTTTCGATCGGGTGTTAATGCAAGGGTTGCAACAAAGAAAATTTGTGATGTGTATAGAGACGTATTGAAAGCAGTGGTTGCACGTGAGGGAGGGTGTTGGGGCGCCGCCCCTCCAGCATTTATCATAGTAAACAATTTTTCAGAGCAAAACACTTTGGTTCATCTTCTGTACAGGGTTTCAGTAGCACGAAATGTAAAATGGAGGACGGGGAAAGCAACAAAAATCACGAATTAAAAACCCACGAACCGCCACTGATTGAAAGTCAATAAGTGCCAAGGCTGGTTTAGAACATTTTCCAATGGTCCTGTAGACTTTGATAATGACGCTTTAAAATCACTGGTGGAAACTGATCCCAAATTGAGTATCCACGAAATAGCAAACACTTCAGGCTACTTGGTCAACCATAGACATCTTCAAGAAATCGAGAAGGTTTACAAGCGGGGTATATGGGTTTCACATCTATTGTCGGAGATGAATAAAGAACAACGGCGTACAATTTGCACATCTCTATTGTGGAGACAACAAAGTGACCCGTTTTTACGAAGGATTGTTACTGGTGACGAGAAGTGGGTCTTGTACAACAACGACAAGCCCACCAAATAATGGCTTTCTCCAAATCAACTAGCCGTACCCACTCCTAAACCATTCTTCAGTTTAAATAAGGTGTTACTGTGTGTTTGGTCATTCATCAAATTCAGTTTGAACTATTGAAACCGGGAGAAACAGTTACAGCTGAATTTTATTGCCAACAATTGGTTAGATTACTTAACGAATTGTTGGTAAAGTAGCCAGTTTTGGTCAACAGAAGAGGGGTAATGTTACAACACGATAATACCAGGCCGCTTACAGCAAGATTCACCCAAGAAAAAATAAGGCAGCTAAACTGGGAGGTTTTACCATATCCCCATATTCTCCAGACATAGTACCATCCGATTTTCCTTTATTCCGGTCCATGGAGCATTCCCTAAGACAAAAAATTCAAAAATATCGATGATGTGCGAGTTCACCTAGAAACGTATTTTTCTTCAAATTAAACATTTTATGATGGCAAAAGGTCTTAGATAACGACGGAGATTACATAATCGACTGAAGATAAAATTAAATGTAAATAAATTCGGTTTTTTTTGCTGCCACTGAAATAATTGATTATTTATGGGTATCCCTTATATATTAAGGCTGTCCATAAGTAATGTCGTTTTTTTTTTGATACTCCACAAAATGTTATTTTATTTTTGTTATTGCTCTGTTATTGATAATCTTTCTATTTCTTTGTTATTAAATGAGGCTGACACAAAGAAATTATCCCAAAGATTTGAAAATATGTTAATTTGGCGGTGCAGAATCAGGAGAATACGATGGGTAAGAAAGCATTTCCCAGCCTAACTCTGACCGTTTTTCTTGGGTCATTCTGGCACTATGAAGCCTTGCATTGTCATGCTGCAGAATCTTCAACCATATCTCTTATTAGGATAAACAACATCAGTGATATTATTGCACTTTCAAATTATATTCTAAATTTAACACTAAACATTTAACTGGAATATAGATTATGTTATTCCATCGCAGTCTAAAGTCTTTTTTTACCCCGAGGGTCCCTATATTTGGTTTCTATACAGTCACCCTTCAGATTTTGATCATAGCTCAACTTTAGTTATCGAAAACTGATGCCCGACGCGGTGCGGCTTTTTTCCTGATATAAATTACGCTGTATTAAGTTAAATTATTGTTAATAAACGGCAGCGTTTTTAAAACTTGAAAGAAAAGACCTTACTTATGGGTACAGACAGATATTAGAAAACACAAGTGTTCTTATGATTATTTGGATAGACGATTGTGTAGGATGTTTCGCAAGTACGATGCAACAAAGCGATAAATGTACTTTCGGAATGTTCTCCTGTTGTATAAAGTGGATGGAGAGCACGACAGCACTGTGGTAAGGGGGCCGGTGGTCTAACAACGCTTCTCGTTGGATTTGCAGAGCGCGGCCGTACTGCGCGAGTTCGATTTCTTGGAGGAGGAGGCCGAGGCGACGATGGGTCGCGGCCCTGGGCCCCTACTCATCCCCTCGGCCCCGACCACGCCCCTCTTCGCCCGTTCGCCCCACGACAAGTTCGTCCTACCCAGTCCCCAGCCCGTCATCGAGTTTCCCGACGACGAGGTACCACCAACCGTTTGCATTTTTGGGTTATCAGCTGAACTTTACTTGATGTCTGCCTGTTTTTGTTCTTCAGAGCACGCTCTGCGCACGCAATCATCTATTTATTTAGTTATTTATTTTGGTTCTATCTTAGAATGTGCACCAAGTGAGGTACCCGTTAAAACTAAACTGGAGCGTTGTTTTAGGAACCTATTACTTGAATCAGAAAGTGTCAGGAAATAGATGGAATGGTAAGCCGTAAGAAAATAGAAAAAAGGATACTGTCGATAATATCTCCTATTAAGCTATCAAAAATGACACATAAAGCAAATAATTTCGAAATGTCTTTATTGTTAATTTGTATTTCTTACAATTCTTTCTTGTAAAGTATTTAGGCAAATTGGTATGACAATTAAAGAACTTGAGTTTTTTTGATTGATTAGTAATGAAGAGTAGTACAGTCAAAGCTCCTTATTCACGATTCCGTTATTCGCGTTTTCGGTATTCGCAAATAAAAAATTGTGATCACGTCTCGTATTCACGGCTGAACATGTATTTATTCGCGGATCCAAAACTAATGATACATAGTGTATTTTAAGATAAATAATTTAAATTTCAAGGCAGTTCTAGTTTTGGACAGCGCTCCAAGCCACTCTCGTGAGCTTGAAGCTATGCATCCAAATATAAAGGTGATTGATATTTTTGTCTTCGAACACGATGGTCTTACATCAACCAATAGACGAAGGAATAATCCAGGCGTCTAAGGTATATTACATCAGACAAACCTTTAAAATCATACTGGACATCATGGAATGTGATTCTGATATGATTGTTATGCAATGCTGGAAAAATGTTGACATAGCAACGTGCATTGTTAACATAAAAGAATCATTGCTAGCCCTGAAGCCATACACATTCAAATCATGCTGGAAAAAACTATTGCCTGAACTAACTGTCGGTAATGATGAATAATTTAACGAACAGACTCCGAATTCGCCTGACACAATACCCTGTGATAGTTTTATATTAATGATTTAATACTTGTTTTAAAAATAATTATATTTGTACTTTCACTTGGTGTACATTTCTAGTTTTGGTGATCTGGCACGTCCAAAGTAATTCAGGTTGTTATTTATATTTTCTTTTCTCTTCAAGCATGGTAGTTTATGCATTTTTTTTGTGTTATATTTGGTTGCATCTACTAATTGTGCGTACTTCATTTCTAACCACTTGTCCTGAACCCCACCTGTTATCCCATTTAGGTCTAGATGACGTTATTCCCCCTGGATTGAGACTGTTTCCCATCACAGATTTTTTATGTTATGTTTTTTTTTACTAACAATACTAACTGATAGTTTATTACATCAACAATTCTATTGTACATAACAAAATAATAATTTTTTGAAAATTGACAGCTATTTTGATTAAATTAGCTGAATGAACTGTTGTTTAGCCTTCCTTCGATCAACCTCCTGTGGTGCGACGGCCGGTGGCTCGAGAATTAGGCTACAGGGACAGCGCCTACGAATCCAGGAGACAGTCACAGTCGCAAACTGCCGCCATGACCGTGGACCAGTTCAGGTTGATCAGCGTCCTGGGTCGAGGGCACTTTGGCAAAGTCATCCTGGCTCAATACAAAAATACCGGCGAATATTTCGCCATCAAGGCGTTGAAGAAGGGCGACATTATTGCCAGGGACGAGGTGGAATCTCTCCTCTCAGAAAAAAGAATATTCGAAGGTGAGTAGTAACTGATGAGTTTAAAGCGTTCGTGCTGGAACCTTCAATATCAAACACTGAAATCTAAGACATTTACCACTAAACACCAAATCACTTTATTTAACCACTCGACGCGCGTTTCAGACTGGGGCATCTCCAGATTATGCTAACATGGTTGTCGAAACATGCATCGAGAAATTAAATACAGTTATTTCGTATTTAGTGCTAAATCTCTTAGTGTTCGTACCAAATTGATGATATCCATCGTGATTTGCAGTTGCCAATCACATACGTCACCCGTTCCTGGTGAATTTGTTCGCCTGCTTCCAGACCGACGCGCACGTCTGTTTCGTGATGGAGTACGCGGCAGGTGGCGATTTAATGATGCACATCCACGCCGACGTCTTCAGCGAGCCCAGAGCCGTTTTTTATGCCGCCTGCGTGGTGCTGGGGCTTCAGTATTTGCACGAGAACAAAATTATTTACAGGTAAGAATGGTTCATGCTGAGATTGTTCTGGTAAGTTCTGGGACTCGTATATCGTATAACACTACCGAGGAAATCCACTAGAGCTTTGTACAGCAGTGAATCCACAACATGGCGTATTTTATGAAAGGTTTCACTCTGAAGGCATTAAGGTTCAAATAACACAGCAACTAACGCCACTGGATCGTTCAAAACGTCGTGCATTTGCCAACTGATCAAAGAACAAAGAACAAAAGTCACTGGACATTGTTTTTGTTGAACTATTAACGTTTTCTTTTGATCTGTAGAGACCTCAAATTGGATAATTTGCTGTTGGACACGGAAGGCTACGTGAAGATCGCCGATTTCGGCCTGTGCAAAGAGGGCATGGGCTACGGAGACAGAACAGGCACGTTCTGTGGCACGCCCGAATTCCTCGCCCCCGAAGTACTGACCGAGACCTCCTACACCAGGGCGGTGGACTGGTGGGGTTTGGGCGTGCTCATCTTCGAGATGTTGGTCGGAGAGTCCCCGTTCCCCGGCGACGACGAAGAAGAGGTATTCGATTCCATCGTCAACGACGAGGTTCGTTACCCGCGTTTCCTGTCTTTGGAGTCCATTGCCATCATGAGAAGGGTGAGACTGACGCGAGTCCCGAGGGAGCATTTGATTTTGTACGGATTTTGTTTTCAGCTGTTGCGCAAATCTCCAGACAGACGATTGGGATCAAGCGAGAGGGACGCGGAAGATGTGAAAAAACAGGCCTTCTTCAGACATATCCAATGGGAGGAGCTGCTGCACCGAAGAATACCTCCACCTTTCGTTCCGACAGTGGTAAGTACCAATCAGTAAAACTCATCCAGTTTTTCTTAGGGTTAGAACACAGTTCCTTTTACTTTTTTTTTCCACACACAATTTCTTTCTTCAGTAAATCACAATCAACACAAAACTTCTATTTTGTTTCATTATATTTTTTTTATTCTACAAGTGGCGTAAATAAAGTAAAGAACCTGGTGGGGTAGCGTTCGATTTGACAACACTGTTGACTTCCCCTTTTCAGAAGAGACGGAACGACGTCTGATACGTCTTCACTGCGAGTTTGAACGCCCTAGATTCTCTTGGGGTTCCGTAGCAATTATTTTTGATTTTTTTCTAGCGCGTTCTGAAACTGAGAATGACAACAATTTCGAGCAGCGGTGCGCAAAAATCTATATATTGGAAAGCAAACTAAAAGTCGTATTTTGAAGAAAGTAACAAACCTACACACTCTGTATTAAGATCTAAACTGATACAAATGAAAGTGCAAGTCAAGATTTATACAACACCCATTCTATCATTAGTCATTTAAGGCTATGAGTGAATGTGAAACGGCAGTGAAAGTAAATGAACAGTGCTTGCAGTATTTGAAAGAAAAGTAGAGTACTCAAAAAATGTAATTGATAACTGATATTGAAAGACAACTCAATACATTATTATATATTGTAGGCTATATGAAGGTTCAACGACTTAGATGCGCAAGAATGTCTGAAAGGGTCTGATGGGCGAATAGGGAGTAACAAAAAGGGAGGTAGAACAAAAGACACTTTCAGGACAATGTAAGAAGAGATTTTTAAAAAAGAAATAAAACAATTTTATACTTTGTTATCTATCACTTTTATTTTGAAATTTGTGAACTATCAGAAAGTAACAGACAAATCAATCAATAATTTGTAAGAAGAGATATTGAAGAACTACTGCACATCAATCTGAAATAGTTGAGAGTCAGACACACTGGCGGGCTATAGGACCTCAAGAATAAAAATAAAAACTATAAACAATATCTTGTATCTCCATTCCTCCAACCTTTTTCTTGATACATATGGGAATTTCTCAAAACATTTTCTCACCTATCACTTTGTTTACCATTGGTTTAAATTAGATGAGATAAAAAGAAAAGAAAACAACTGTTTTATGAAGGTGATCCTTTAGTTTGGATACCCCAGTACTTTCCTAGTTTATTTTTCTCTTAGTTAATTACCCAGTCAAAATAATTTTACACCTTTTTCTAGCACTCAATGGAGGACGTGAGCAACTTTGACGAAGAATTCACAACGGAACGAGCTCAACTCACACCGCCCAAAGAACCGAGGCCGCTCACCAACCAAGATCAAAACTTGTTCAAGGACTTTACCTACATGGCAGATTGGTGCTGACAATAACATTATCATTAATAGCTTATTTTTCGTCGAGATATACTTGGATGCCAAACGCGCGGAGAGTCTCGGACTGTATATACAGGGTCATCAGTTTTTCTTCCTGGTTTTGTTTCTTAACCCCCCGTGTTCTATAACAGCAAGTATTTTTTTATTCTTTTAGCTGTCAGGTCTTGGTACTGTTTACTGCTCCCGTTACAGTCGTATACGAAGAAAAACCAAAAGCTCAATGAAGGAAGTATACAGATTGCAGTATTATAAAGAAAAGTTGTTGATGTTGAATCATTTTTTATGTATTGTTGTTAAAAAAAAAGAACGCTGTTTTTTCTCGCTCACCTGAACTGCTACATGCAATTTCTTGCGAATTTTATCATTTATTGTAGTTGTGTTAAAAAAAAAGTGTAAATGCATATCTCGTTTCTTTGTTAATGTTGGTTAATGTTGCGAAAAGTTTACTATTTGTTATAGCTAAGCGTTAAGATAGAAAAACAATCCAGTGGCCTGTATTTTCATGTTTTCCAAGGATGGATGTACCTTTCGAAATAAAACAATGACTAATTAGCATTTCGTAGAGTGTTATCTTGTATAAGTGCATAACAGGCTAGAACTGAAACAATCCAGACTATGGTCCAGGGCAAAAAGATAGGACATTCTGTATTCATGCCTTGTATTTAGTAACTTGATTTATTCACTGGTGAATGTATCTAATGAATTGATATTGATGAGGAGTGTAAATCTGTGACCCCCCCCACTTTCTCTTTGATGTTAGTTCCTCTTGAGTTTGAAATTGCCTTGAACCTTTGTACTCTTTTCCGGCTAACTATGCCCAAACATTTTCGATGATGTTTAGATTTGGGATCAGTCTAAAATGCGAAGATTCTCCCCTTGAAAATACCCCGTAACAACCTGAGCCATATACAAGGGAGAATTGTCTTGTCTAAGTAGGAAATTATCGTTTAGCGTTGCCCTGATTATTCATTCGGCTTGAGATAAAAATGATGTCAGTCTTTTTTTTCATACCCTATGCCTGTCCAAACCATGAACAAAAGTATACCAAATTCAAATACATACCAAAATATTTCTATCTTTCTCAAGTCATGCAAGACCGAGCATGTAAACAGCTTTCGATGTTCTTTCTGAGCATCTTTGAAGGACGAGGGGTAGTCCTAATTTTCTTCCTCTGAACATGTTAAGCTGATTGAAGGACTTGATTTGTACGCAATCTGACGATACAATAGTGTGCTATTAGAAGTGATGTGTAAAATTGCACCTTTTTGTCTGACAACATATAGAGCGTTCCAGTAATATTTTTCTTTCTATATCCTTCAAAATTAAGAGAGATTTCCGAAATGGACAGTCTTCGCTTGTGTATTTGCAGAATTGTTTTTTTGTCGCAAGGTCTTAAACATTTTGAATTATTTTCATCTCAATAGAAGAAAAAGAACTGGTTTGAATTTAGGCTGGGGAAGGATAAACAGGCTGTATTTACAAAATAAACAAGTGTCCTATTTTTTTGTCCTACCATGTAATTAATAATTGTAAATATATCGTTATTTAATAGATATTAATTCAATAATATTGAAGAACGGTGTAAAAACACGCAAACACACTGGGGTGTCCTATATTTTTGAGTCCCCGGCCTTATATATATTCGCCTTATTGAGAGATCTGGTACAAAAAAAAACCTAATAGTTCTTTAAATATGACGTTTTGCCAACAATACTATGAAATACTTTATATAACTTTGTACTAGACTTTACGGAAACTAATACATTTATTAAGGATATATTAATAAGACTGTGAAGATATACCCTATCGCGTTCGCAATAATTTCTATCCCGAAAGGCTTTTATTAGGGGTGGTTTTTGTAAATGAGAATCGGAAGTGCCTGTTCAAAAAAGAACTATGCTCATATTTTTCCTTCATTTTTTTTTTTTTGTAAATATAGTTACTAACAAGTAGACTGTAAGTCCTTTTTTTAGGATAATTAATGGAATATTTTTCGACGCTTTAATATACCTTTAAATTATATAAGTTTTAATACAATATTTGTCGTTGGCCAATTGTGGTTTAATACTATTTTATTTATACCATTAAACATCACTAAGTAAACATTGTTATTGAAAATTTCAAATAAAATCATATTTATCTGATTGTTATGCCACTTTATTTATATATGTTTAACTTTATTTGGCATTATCTTCTTTATTAATATTTATTGGTATTCCATACAAGGCTGCCTGTTCTATAATCTTCTGGTGTTTCTTCAGCTCCAAATCTAACTTTTCTTTATTAACCCTCAAATGTTTACCTGTAGTTTCATGTGAAGGTTCTTGAAGGCCTTGGGCTATTTCATAGTAAACACATGTGGAATCTGGATGTACAATAGCCAAAAAGGCACTAAAATACCAATAATTTAATTAATTTCTTACAAATATTTCAACATATATTACTTATCAGTTTTGCACAAGTCCAGATATTTGTTCATTTTCGTAAAACTGAGTTCTTCATAAGCAGATATAGGAATAAACAAACTGTGTGTCTCGGAAGCATTCTTTTTGGCTTTTATCACAATTTTCTTGGCATCATCATTGTGTTCGTACATAACATCCCAATATTTTTTTACTAAAGAGGGAAAACTAATACTAGTTTTTAGCAGTAAATGGCCATACCTTCACATAAGTCCAAGAACACCTGCATAGCTAGAACAGCTGATTTTTCATCTACTCCCAATGATTTAAAATCTGTAATCTACAAATTGCGGTGCTATATTATCATGTATATTAGTGTATTCACGTACCAAACTTTCTTCCATTTTAATTCATAAAAATATTAACATAATATTTGGAAATTTGAGGTTAATGGCTGACTTTTTGGTCCAAGGCTATTGATCAGCTCATAATACAAGCAAATTGGAGGTTCGTTTCAATTTTTGTACGTTCTTTCTGTTTTTCTTAATAGCGCTGTATTATAGCGTTCATGTATTAATTGGACTTCCATTTTAATCCCTAACAGCTTTTTATTGAACGAAAATATTAAAATTTGAGGATAAGTGGTGTCTTGCCAATTAGCCAACTTACAAGATAAGAAAATTTGGGGTTAGTTTCACTCTGGAAAAAACTATGTTTTTATGGAATAACAAAATGATTATTAAAGATTCTTTTTGGTATATATATATATATATATATATATATATATATATATATATATATATATATATATATATATATATATATATATATATATATATATATATATATAAATTAAAAAAACCGTCAGTATTTATATTTTTTTATTAATTTAATACGTACAGAAAAAAAAAGGGAATCAATTCTAAAAAACATTTGGAATTACATTTATTTCACCATGATCACGTGAAAATAAAAAAACTACGCTATAATAATACAACTAAATTCATTTTAAATAGAAAAACACACTTTCTCGTTAGACTTTAACTAGAATGAGACTTTTAAAGTCAATTTTTTTAACCAAATTTTTTACATGAGTAAAACGCGTGTCTTGTTTTCATCATAAAAACAATTAAGTATTTGGAAGAATCAATTTTTGATTCGATTTAAAACAGGGATTTTTTGAACAAGTCACACAAAACAAAACTAACCAGCTGGTAAGTTAAAAACCCAGACCTCGTACCATCCATGCACAACAAATACAATTCATCTCATCCATATAAACAGTATTAAAAATTATTGCCTCCTTTTGGCTAATGATAGTGTTTTTTATTTTTGTTTTCTTTTTATACAAAAGTTCAAAATTTAGAATATCCCTTTTTTGTGATTTAATCGCCTTAACTATCTTTTATTTTATATGTTTTGAAATAAAAACTTTTTTTTGGCTAGCTACGTAATAAGGTTCTTTTTGAAGCTTTGGGGGAAAATAACACCGCGCATGCGAAATACAGAGTGATATTTTTCCTATTATCTCTATAAAAATAAAAGTTTGATTTATCTACAAACATTTTGGATAATTTGGCCGAAAAAAATGGGACTAACCAAAGCCAAAGAGAAACGGATGTAGTAACCTTAAAATTAAAAAAAAATGTAAAATAAATAATATACTATCTGTCTGCTCTCTAAATTCTATGTCACATTACATAAATTACAATAAAATAATATCTCGATAAAAAATAAAAAAAAAATATTATATATAGAATTTGATAATATTAATACTTTATTTAAAAACTAAGTTTTGTGAACGTTTAGAATGTTTTACATTTTCTATTTTCACAACGGTATATTCGGCACGACTCCCTCCAGCTGCCGCGACCCGCCCCGCCTCTTTGAGCTCGGCTTTCCGTTTCAGGGCAGCTAAAAGAAACTAGCATTCTCCAACTGAGATCATAACAGTTACAGTGTCAAAAACGATTTTTTTTTTGACAAAAAAATATTGCCAAAAGCAACAAAAAACCCTTTGGAGAAGCAAACCCATTTAGATGACTAATTGGGTTTGATCTTCGCGAGATTCAGAGAAAGAAAACAACAAAAATTACACTTGGTACAAAATAGGACTAGTCAGTGTTGCAGTCTCATTTAAAAATACACACGTCAAAATAATCCAAGGGAAAAAGAAGGGTCTTTAAAATATTGTTAGTTAAATATTTTAAAGTAAATTAATTTTTGTGTATTTCTTCTATCCCTTTGACGTCCCGTAAAAATAAAGTAATGTAAAAACATATATTTTTCTACTAGAAATGTGAATAAAAATGATATTGAGGCTTTTTTTTGTTTGTGGAGTACATAGTGGAGATACATCACTTTAATCGTGACAGTAAATTACGTGTGGTGGGAAACTTTCAAAGGGGCATAAAACAAAATGCAGTTGCTTAAGCCCTTGACGTCCAGAGAGGTGAAATTATTCATTTATGGCTCAGGTTTTAAGGAACAGCTGCCTTGGCTGAACAACATACGAGCCTTACAAGAGGTACTAATTCGTCTAAGATCGTTTTCTTCGCCTAGAGGCTCTACGAGATAACTACCACACATCAAGTGAAAATTAATAACCATCAGGAATAGACTCCACGAGGCCAGACTTCTTGTTTGAATACCTGCGAGACTGCATGTGTTATTCATAGGAAATTGTGCCAATAGACACCAGGTGAGCTGAAGAATACGCATCCTGGCGTTGGCACGACTAGGCCATTGTTTTATTCTGAGTCTCCATCTGGACTGGCTCCGGGTACTCATAGAACAGGAGCGTGGATACGATTTGGAAACCCAGAACGCTTGGCAACAGTTCAAGAAGTTCACAGACAGTACAGGGAGAGTGTATGTTTTGGGGTGATGTCATCATTGATGGAAGAATTCTAATCCTTAGAGCAATTTTTAAATGCAACTAATTCAGTCTCCAATTTCGACTGATGACAATGCCCGTCCTCATACGGTGAGGGGGGAAGATCATGAAAAGGTTTTGCCCTGATCAGCGCAATCACCAGATCTCACTCCTAGCGAATATTCGTGAGACGTGTAAGGTAGGCACGTTTTTAAAGCCTAACGTAGTGTTTAAACGTGAGAGTAACTTTTTGAGCGCCTTTTAATTGAATGGAATGAAACAGAGCAGAATGACATTGATAATTTAATATTGAATATATTTCAAAGCTCAGTGTAATCATAAATATTCGAGGTCATGCTTTATTAAAAAAAACTCCGATACCGAAAATAAACTAAAAAACACCAGTATCATCACTTCTAATAAACAAATGCATAGATTAGTGAGGTTTCAGCGGTCAAATGGGCGGAACACGGGGCAAAATGTCAATCAGAATCGTGGAGAGACGTATAAGGGCTAACATAGAGAAAGAGGTAGATTAGAAATTCGGTAGCAGGATAAAAGAACTACTGCACATTAAAAACTGGGAACGAACTGCTGGAGGCGAAGGTTGAAGGAGGTCAAAGCTCACTGACAGGCTGTAGCCCCACATTAAGGAGAAGAATGCAAAAGGTATTTTTACAGATATTTCTTACCTTACAGGCATCCAAAAAATCAATTCACTGCAAAATATTTGACTAACATTATTTTAAGGATCTTTATGTAATTGTTCCTCAGATTATTTTGACATGCGTATTAAAACAATTGATAAAGCCCGCTTCGTTCGCCCACATTACGAACGGATCGCGCTTTTAATCGTACAAAAATATAATGCACCATCAAATATCAAATAACGTAGAAGCCTATTAAACTCCACATCCCCCCCACCCCCTTTGATAGTTCATCTATAGATCACTTAGAATTATATTACATTTCTTTACATTTATGTCACAGAGTGATATTACACATGAAACTGTTTTAAGTAAAAAAAATAATAATAACCAGGAATATCGCCTTTTCACCAACCAGCAGAGTTAGAACTACTTTAAACTTCAGTTCAGTAATTAGCGAAAAATGGTGTTCAGAAACAACGAAAAAAAAAAACCTATTTTGAAATTTTGGATAATCTAGCTTTTGGCAGTATGTTAGGTCACAAGACACCTTGTGAAAGATATGAATAACAATTGTATTGCTCGTAACGGCTTTTGATTAAGTCTAAAACGTAAGTCCCGAGACAAAAAGATATAAGTTTACTGATTAACAACGGAGACAGAACTGCACTAAACCTAAGACATAGTATCTTTAATTTCTTCTTAGATTATCTTGCATTATCTTCGAACTTTCAAACTTTGATAAACCAAACTGTCTATGCAAAAAAGAAAATCAAAACATGAAAATTTATTATCTTTTTGTACCGGGCCTTATATTGGTATATTTTGTGAAAACTTAACCCAAACAGATTTTCCGTAAAAGACCAGACGATTCCTTTATAAGATCTGAGAATGGAATAAAGCTTTGAACATGTCCACTTGTTACTGTTATACACGCTCCTGATGGTGTCTAGTGGAAAATCTCTGGGTTGACTTAGGATTGTAGTTTGATTTTAATACTGTTGCAGAAAGAAATGGTTTATGTTTCAACATTTGAAAGAAACTTTGAAGAATCTCTTCGGTGTTAGATGTCAGTGTACTTACACTTGGACCCAGATTTTTTTACTTTAATTTTTTTTTGTTAATTATTCAGAAACTGTCATAAAACAGACAGTTTTCAGTCAAATTGAACATGTCGGTTCTCCCAATGTTGTACTTTGAAATTTAGCTTTACTTTAATATACAGAAATTAATACAGGTCCAACTCCAAATCACTTTTTTAATATCTTGACGCGCGTTTCGCTAACCATTTTGGCATCATCAGGAGATAATTCAATCATCTTCTGATGACGCTAACATCTTTACCAAACGCCACAAACCTTCACTTTTTTTAATATGTCGACGCGCATGTTGTCATCATCAGATAGTTCAGTTGAATCTCCTGATGATGCTAACATGGTTAGTGAAACGCGCGTCTGAAAGTTTAAAAAAGTGATTCGGTGTTTGGTAAATATAGTCGAGTTTAGTTTATCGTTATTTAGGTTGTTAAAAATATATTTCAAAAATTATATTTTTTACTGCACTGTTCTTTGATTAACATTAAAAACCTGCATTAACTGTATGGAAAAGAAAATCGCACTGAGCTTGGTGCACCAAATACAGCATCGAGAACCGCCAGATTCGCTATTTTGTACTGTTGGCAAGAATATACATTTATACCATCCTTGCTAAAACGTAAATAAAGTTTATTTAAAATAGAAAAAAAAAGGCGGATGCATATGGAACAGCCTTGTCCCTCCCCTCCACCGTCACAGATGCCGTTCCAATCGCTAATATAAATTGTACGGAGCCTCCCAAAGTTCGGTGACGTTTTTGGAATTCTAGGACGTGATTTTCCGAATTAAAAAAGTATATTTTGTACAAGAAAGAAGCTATTTTGTGCTAAAACTCCACCCGTTAAGTACTAAAAAATTATTATTCACAAGGTTAAAAATAAAAGAAATCGCAATCGCCTCCTAGGGCCTCGCCACGTCTCTCTAACAAGAATAGTATAAATTCGGACGATTTAAATTGATCAACAACTACGAACACGGTGCCTCGACCTTAATTTACACTGAACTAGAGAGCCCGCCTGTTAATTTTTGACAGTCTGTTCCGAGGAACTATACCCGCCAGCGGATGAGACTTCCGTCACTCCCTCCAGGAGGTCCTTGTCCCGTCTGCCGACCGACGGGAACGCAGAGTCGGGCGACATGGCCATGCCCTGATTAGACGAGTCGTCGTAACCTGAATCGGAGCTGCTGTCGCTGTACACCTTCGCGGCGGCGGGGTCGGAGATGGGCGGCTGACCGCCGGCGGGGGGTGTTTTGGACTTGAGCATGGCCAGACGGGCCAGGCAGGGCTTCATGTGGCTGGGATCTACCATTATTTCGTCGTTCAGGCCGCGAAAAATAGTACCACAACACACCGACTCTCTAAAAAAAAAAAGGGAAATGTTAAAAAACTAAAATCTGTCAATTTTAGTGACAGGAGCACGAAAAATGCTATTTTTCTAGCCCACGGCAATATTTGTATAGTTGTTAAATTCAGTCTGAGACGAGACGTGCGATTTCAAGATTTTACCCATAGTCGACTTAGATAAAAAAAACTGATTATTAAAAAAATATTTCCGTTTGCACTATTTCATCAATATTTTCCATAAAAAAATTACGACATGCGCTACTGTTCTTATGATTAATGAAGGGCACTTGTACTTACTTTTTCCAATAGCTCAAATCAATGAAACCGCTGATGCTCTCGCTTCTTTCGCCTCTCCGTCTTGACTTGGCCTTGCGCCTGCGGCTACGATCATTCTGAGATGCAGAATCTTCGTTGTCACTGGCACCAGGACTGGCATTCAGAGAACTCATGCTGCAAAAACGACGTTTAAGTGCCGCTATGGCCGCAGTAAGTCGGGAAACAACCTACCTGGGAACATCCTCCGACAAGAAATCCATATCGGTAATATCCATGTCTTCGGGTGGATCGCTTTTATCGGATAAAGTGGGGCTGTATTCCCTGAAAAACAAATTACAGTCAAAGCCCGGCTCCAATAACAGAACCACGAACAAAACTACCTTTCAAAGTGTTTCTTCTTCTTCATTTTGTCGCAACTCTTCTCGTCGCTCACTTTCTTGTTCTTGGTCTTCAGCTTGGTGAAGGACTTCATTCCAGGACCGGCCCGGGCGTCCACCACCTGTTTAGGATACCAGAGTTGCATTTTGTACACTTTAAACATGCTTTGTTTTCCGACAAAAAATTAGTTCATGTTTGACAAACACTTGACAGGTGACAGGTATTTCACTATTAAGACAGTTGAAAACATTTCTGTTACAGAGTAACTCTGATGTGAGATCTCTACTATACGGGGGTTTTCAAAATAAAAGTGAGACTCTTTTAGTTTTACTATCGGGGATACCCACACAAGTAATGTCGCTTGATTCAAAGAACAAAAAAATATTTTATTTAGTAATTAATAGTTTTAATTTATAATATACTGTCTATCATTATTGACAATCTGCGCTCATCTCTTTGACAAGCTTTCTATTTCTTTCCTTTTTGAAAAATGAAGGGTGCTTTAAAGTCAAATATGTTTCGAGTGCAGTTTTGATAGTTGTCGTCGCAGTAGGAATGTTTTTTTTCCACTAAGAAAATGCAAAAAGATAAAACGGTACAGCATCAGGAGAATACGGAGGGTGAGGAAGTAGTTCCCAGTCTAACTCTTTGATGATTTTGGCATTATGAGGCCCTCCACTGTCATGCTTCAGACTAATGCCTTGCAGATTCATCGGTCTTGGACGTTTTGAAGCAAAGCAACGTTTAGTCTAGTTGAGCACAATAATATTCAGCACTTAAGGTTTCATTTTACTTTTAACTGAAAGTTCCCATGGCACCCGCATTACTTCTCTTTATGTTTCGTTCAGCTGTTTTAAACATCGTTATATTACGGACCATGAAACTTTGTGGTTAATTCTTGGATGGTTTGTTTGGGATTAGCTTCAATTTCAGCCAATGACTAATCCTTATCAAACTCAACAGGTTTTCCAGATTCTTTATCGTCGAAAAGATTGGAATCACCGTTTTTAATTTTTTAAAACTAACGCTAACATATTATGATATTCAAGGGTCCAGGATAAAGAGTATTAATGGCATTGTTAGGCCTTCGAAAGTCATAAAGTATCAAATATCTATTATGCGACTTATCCACACTTTGTTCTTTAATTTTTATAGGCTTCACCTAATCTTAAATATCAATATATTTAACTGGAATATAGTTTATGTTAATTAAGTTAGATTATTGTCAATACATGGCAATGTTTTTAAGATATGAAAAAAACGACATTACTTATAGGTACACCTAACAGTTCTTACAATAATGAAGATGGCACGAAGAAAAATATGTGAAAAGAATGATAATATACAGAACGTAACGGGTCTTGTTGCAGATGCCATGCCCCAAAGAAGTTATTTTAATATTTATTTTTACTCTAGGCCCAATACAAAGTAAGACTGGTTATAGTTATGCTTATTTTCGTTATTACTGCTAAGCTGTATATATAATTAAAAGAAAAATATAAAATTTGAAAAAAAAACAATAAACGCGTGTCGAAGTTTAATAAAACTAGTGATTTCCGGTTAATCATCATCGACTTGTATTTCAAATGTTCTTACATGTCTCCAATTCCTATCAGATCCTGCTGGCAGTTTCTTCCATCTCTTTACCAGTAAAACGCATGCGTTGCATATTTCTCCTTGTCTCGGCGAGGACAGTTTGAAACACTCCAGGAAGTCATCTTCGTATTTCTTGCTGTCCGTGAACCTGGAACTGAACAAGAAAGAAACAAAACAAATTGCAGGTCAGACTGACGGTTGAACTTTCAATTTTACCTGCTGGATTTCGCTTTGCATATACAACAGCCAGTCGACGACCGATAAACCTTAGGTCTATGAAAGGAAAACATTATACGTGCTACGATGATCTGATGAGATCTGAAATAAGAGAAATAATCACATTTCAAGTTATTAATCGAGAAACGTTCAATATTAGCGCTTCAAACATCAATTTTAAGGTGATAAGTAAACAAAATAGGAAAGAAGGTGGACAAATGGGTGAGGCAACAGGTAGACGACAAAAAATAAAGAAAACAAACGACGCTGTGTGCAAGGCAACGTGATGCATCGCTTCGCGAGCCGCATAAACAGTAAACAAAATTCCAGAGTTGAGTCAATGGTCCACTTTCGTCCGCGGTCCGGTCTGTGTGTGTGTGTGTGTGTCTTGTCTTGGCCGATGCTATAAATAGATCGGCCCCAAGTTGCTTTCGATCTGGTAGGACGAGTGCCTCGCGCATAAATTGATACGAAAACGGTCACGTAAAAGGTAAAGGGTTCGTTCATCTATAGACATATACTGGGGACCAAAAAAATTGCAACACAGTATACAAGTGTGTAGTTGTTATTATTTATGAAATGTAGCTTCCTTTCTGTTTCGTGTTCTTCATTGTATTCTTCTTTACAGAACAGCCAATGGAAACTCATCCTTTTCGAACCATTTCCCGTCAGTTTTCACTATTTCTGGCTTCTTTGGGTGCATATTGAAGAGATGTACCAAATAGGTTTATCTTTTTGGAGGTCTATCGTAATCTAGAACCCCCATGCGCCCCCTTTCGTGTTATTGCTATTACGGTGTTCAATGTAGCCAAACTATCTTAGTATTTTAATTCTTCTATTGGAACCTTTGCTATGAAACACTAAACTTGAAGAGATTTACCACTAAACGCCAAATCACATTTTTTGAACTTCTCGACGCATGTTTCGCTAACCATGTTAGGATCATTAGGAAATGATTTAATCTAATCTAGGTACTGAACAAAGTAAGCTATTTGACTTAAAAATGCTGTAGCATGGATAAACGAACGATTTTAAAGACATCATTTATAATTTTAACATTATTCTAACAATTAATCCCCGATGATGCTAACATGGTTAGCGAAACGTGCGTCGAGAAGTTCAAAAAAAGTGATTTGGTGTTTAGTGGCAAACCTCTTCAAGTTTAGTCTTAGTATTGTTCACGAATAATTTGGGATAGCGTTGGGGGTGCATCAATTTCTAGAATAACGAAACTACGGTCTTAGCCCACATTGTATATTGAAAAACGACATCACCAGAGAAAAATAACCACCCGCATTTCGAAGAAGTATTAAAAACAGGGTACTTAAAGCGCATATTGGTAGTAATGGCATTTGGTACCAGAAAAAGTAGCAGCATTTCAGAAAAAAGGACCTGGAGCGGGTAAATGGAGAAAGTAAGGCAGTCACAGTGGATTTTTATAGTTTTCACGTGGACAGGGGGGAAGTAGAAATTCGAGGCGGAAGTACCACTTTACAGTTGCAAGTGAAGAGTCTGCGTTGACAGTACGGGTACAGTGACGGTTTTTATAGTTAAACGTGAACACTTCGAATTAGAAATAAGAGTTAGGAGTTCGAGGTGAGACAGCAAGTAGATGCTTTTAGATGCAGAAGTGTGAAAATTACACGCTAGAGTCATCACCCGTTAGAGTGAATATCAAATACGTATTTTCTGAAACACGAAGAGTAGAATCAAACCTCGCAAAACCTAAATAGTGAAAAATAGTTCTTAAGAAAAGTATCGTGAAGTATTTCAATAATCAAGATCCATTTCGCAAATCAGCAAACCCTGTGGAAATACTAAATATCTCTAAATATGTGGATGAGGTTTCGAACATGGGACTTCCCGCACATCCCCCAGATCTGTAAATTTCGTATTGTTTCGATTCTTCTGATCTCATGACGGTTTGTTCACTACCTTAAATTGCCCCATTTCACCAATGTTGAACATATTTTTTGACGGTCCTTATTCTTTTGTAGTAACGGTTCGTGAATGTCAAGAGCATATGACATTTGGTTTTGTTTTGACAGACTTCGGAAATAGTCACTACTGGGCTCGAATCCATCATCCCGAAAATAGAAGAAACCGTGAAGTCCAAAGAGTACGAAGAAAAGTTCACAAGTGACGCTCTGCACCCAGCACGTCCCGTTGAGGTCAATACTATGGAAATGACCAACAAAATATATATCATGTTGGCAGGGTTTCGTGTTCTCACTACGAACCAAAAATAAAATCGACTGATCACTTCACAGTGGCGTTTAGACATGTATAAGCGAGATCCGAAGTTTCTGTGGCGATTCGATACTGTTGATGAAGCTTAGATTAATCACTACATATTAGAAATGCAATTGAAACATACGATGACATGAAACATACTAGAAAGGAACAGCCAAAACAGTGGACAGACCCGGCGAACATGCCCCGAAGATGACGAAGACACTCCCATCGGCCGGAATTTGGAAAAGGGAAAAACGATCCTATTAGAAAAAATCCATCCAAAAATTATCCGGACTTGACCCTTCCAACTTTTTCTGTTTCCAAATCAGGCGGATTGGCTAGCAGAAATGAAGTTCATGTCAAATGAAGATATCAACGTCGAAACAGGGGAATATTTTACATATCGTACTCTTTAGAAGGCATGGAAAAATTGGAAAATCGTTGGACCAAGTGCATCTGAGATCACATCGAAAAATACATCGATTTTCGAACAGAAAATCAATATTTCACTTCAAAAAATGACCTGACTTTTCATCCTACCCCCGTATTCGTTCAGTTCTCGTAAAACTCGCATCTCGGAAATTTGAATTCGATAAAAAAGCACAAGCAAGCATGTTTTCGGTTACCCGATATCTTAAATATTCTTTTGAAAAGTGTCCAAACGTAATAAATACATTCGCTGGTAACAGTTCAATTGTTGTTCGTAACAATAATATTTACGACTCGATTCAAGGGCATTGAGTGTCAACGATGGCAAAACAAAACCATTATCGAAATACTCGGACTGTTGTTTCAGTAAACGCATCGAGAGTGCGACTCTCGCCCAGAATAGAATGCGATTCGAATCGAAATCGTTTCAATCTTGAAACTGGTAAACAATCTTGAAAATTGACCAATAAGGCGAGAGTTAAAAGAAAATAAATGACAAACAAGGATGACTTCGGATTTCTAATTTGGCGAGAGGCGGCGTCGGGCCGGCCGAGGGCCAGATACCACAGGTTAGAGGCTCTAAATTCCCGCCAATAAACGCAGGTTGTTCACCTCATGGCGCACCACGCGTGGACGGGATCGATAGCACGTAATCAACCACCGGTTTGGGCCTAGAGAGTTCTCGAAATCATGCACCTTTTACAGATTACTTCTTTTCCAACTGTACGGTCTATAGACTTGAATTAATACCGAATAGAAACAAATAGGTGATATTTTTGTAAACATTCGCGTATCGACAACCATTTGTTTTTTTTAAGTTGGTATGACTGTCCCTGATATCTGACAGAAGTTTGATGCTATTTCGCTTGTTAGGTTAAAAATACTACCATCTTTTGTATTTGTTAAACATTGTATGTCTGAAGCATAACGGTCCTGGAATCGATTGTAATGCAAGTTCTACGTGGGAGCCCCGCAGGTTCTCCGAAATCGAAAAAATTGAGTTTCCAGAAGTCACGAGGGAAGACAATGTTATTTTTACACCTCTAAAGGTATTATACTTCGGGAATTCGTCACACACAGGATCAAAATGTCACTGGTGAATATGACACTGAGTGAGGACCTAATATCGAGCTCCGGGAAGTTGGTTTTTGTTGAGTGATGCACCATCTCACAGGACCGTCGCTGTTCGTGAATTCTTGGCGGAAAAACAAGTCTGCGTGCATCAACATCCTCCGTATTTGTCTCATTTATCTCCGTGTGACTATTTCCTGTGCCCCGAAACTCAAACTGGCCATGAAATGAACGTTTTGTGACAGTGTTACACAAGCCCAGGAGATCGTCACTGAGGCGATTTCGAAAAACGACACAGAAACAACTATGGCAGCATTGGTTGAACGTGTCCAGCGGTGTATTGATGCCGAAGGGAAGTATTTTGAATACAAAGAAATAATCTTGGCAAAATAACGAATCTTTTTTTTTATTTAAAAAATTCTGTTACTTTTCCGACATACTGTGTTAAAGTTTACCAAATTGCGTCTGGTTCGAGACCTCTCTATCGGATGTCCTCCATTTCCCAATTCAGTTTCGTCCACAGTGCGTGCTTACGTACGATAATACGTCGAAATTCGAGTCAAAATAATAGTTATAGGTGAAAGAAATTAAAGCAGATACCGGAATTTATTGAAACTCTAAGAAAACAAGCTAATCTTTGATTTACCTGCGATAACGAACGGTACATGTAAACAGGCCGAGTTTACAAAATAACGATTAAGTATCTAGAAGAACCGGCGATAAGATAAAATGCACCAACCACGGTTCAAAGAAAAAACAACTGGTTTCTGGGATAACATAATTATTTTTAGAGCAATGAAATTACAAAGAACATATGTGGCAACAACTAAAGGTTGTTTTTAATTGCTTCAAAAAATGCTTTTACCTCCGTCTCAAAAATAAAGGTAATCTTAATTTAAAAGGCGATTATGTTTTCGAAATGGGGAATAAAATAAATTACCTATTCATTGTTTAATCTTATCAGAGTTCATTGTGTTTAAAGGTGTAAATATTTCTAATATCCGTGATTGCATCGAACATGCAGTGTATCATTTTTGTAAAAGGCGTGGTTACAATTTGTTATACAAACTTAATAACAACCATGACATTATTTCTTTTACACTTGGTAGAACCAACACTCAGTGAATAAATATCGTCAGACTATAAACAACGATAACACGTTAGGGATCATTTTCAAGATTTTGCAAGACGACCATCGATGAAATAATTAAAAATTACCGTCGAGCAATATTTCGGATGGACTCGATAAGAAGTAACACTTTCTATTTCCCGTCGTCGTTCTTAATTAGAGCAATTTTTGTGTCAAGATCAAACCGCTAAATTTTCGCAAGGTTTTTCGCTGGCGGTTTTATTCGGATATGCAGCGTGGTCCGTATGAGACACGGCGAAGGTTTTTTCCAGATAATTAACAGAAAAATGCACGTGCAACAGTGAAAGTTCTGTCTACGTGCGCCCGAGTCCTCCTGACATGGTCAATTGGCAAGACTTTTTTGTCCTTGCTTACGCTCATAAATCGACGAGAAATATAACAAATTAATTACATCGTAACCCTTACAGATCGATCGGAGTTCTTTAAACTAACCCTTCGATTTGTTATGACCTTAATATAATTCGTTTTTACCGTAACTAGTAGTAGCTTTGGCCAGACAAGAAGTGACGCTAATACATTTAGGCGATTTATAAGTGAACTACACAATAAATCCGAATGACACCTATATAAAAACATAGTACTTACTGTTATACGTCGATTTTCACACAAATCACTCAATAATTTTGCGTAATTTCTTATAAAAATTCGTGAAAAACCCGCTCACACACTCTTACTAAACCAATACAGATGACGGCTAAGATCACAGATGAATTGACGCGCATCTCTCTGCGCACCGTTGCACTATCACGACGATATTTTAAAACAAATTTCCTTGAAACGCGTTAATTTTTCTAAATTAAACATCACTAAATCGAGATTTATTTTTTAACATAAAAAACCGAGTATGACATCAACAAATATCCTTCAAAAAACATCGGGAAATTATCAAAAAGACACTGACTTTTAGGATTCGGTTAGAAAAAATGGCCGACTTCCGGGCGGGAAATTTGAATATCAGTTGCAGCGTCACGTAGGCTTATAGGCCCATTTAATATAAGATACATTATGTTCACTTGTAGGAATATTATAAATAATGTATTGATGTTTCGTATTATTGAGCTATGTCGTTTGCATTGTCAAATATCATTTAAAGTATATTTTATTTCTTATTTTAAAAATCTTTTCTTTTTGTCCGCGGTCATCTACCGGTAACGGATGCAACTAGGTGGGGTTTTTCGGTTTTGCAATAACGCCACCAATTTTTTTGTCACAAAACAGCTGATTAGAAAAATGTCAAGTGCGAAACGTATTTTCCTGAGATTTTCTTAAAGTTTTTCGAGATTATGGCCAGTCCGACTAGCGGCATAAGTAATTTTAAGGTTGTATTATTAGGGAAAGGTTGTGTGGGTAAAACCAGTTTAGTTTTACGCTATGTTGAGGACAAGTTTAACAATAATCACCTTACAACAATTCAGGTAACCATTTGGGGTAATATTTATTTAAATTATTTCTCATTATTTTTATATATGACAAATTAGAAAAATTGTGCCGAATCGATATTTACATTCTGGGAAGTACCTCGGATATTTTTTAGGCATCATTTCTAAATAAAAAATTGAACATTGATGGTAAAAGAATAAATTTGGCGATATGGGATACTGCCGGACAGGAAAAGTTTCATGCATTGGGACCCATTTATTACAGATCTTCTAATGGAGCAGTATTAGTATATGATATTACAGGTAATGTTTTGATTTCTTTTTAATAATGAACTGGTTTTAGAAGTTTTTCATTGTTGTTTTAGATGAGGATTCATTTCAAAAAGTAAAAACTTGGGTTAAAGAATTACGAAAAATGCTGGGGAATGATGTTTATTTGGTGATAGTAGGAAATAAGATTGATTTAGACAAGGACAGACAGGTTTCACTACAAGATGCAGAAGAGTAAGTGCATAAAGCTAAGAGTGACTCGGCATGTACCATGTATCTTTCTCGTAGATATGCAAGTAAAGTGGGGGCAATACATTTTGAGACATCAGCAAAACTAAATCAGGGCGTGGAAGAAATGTTCCTTACATTATCCAAGAAGATGTTAAGTATAAATGAACAAAAAGAATCATTAAATACTTCTTTGTCAAGACAGAATTCACAAAGAAGAAATGTTATAGTGGTGGATGATGAGCAAGAACAGAGTGCATCTGCCTCGAAATCTTGTTGCGGTACCTCCGGGGCATAAAAACGTCTTTAAATTTAATGATCTAATGATCAAAAGATAAGTTGTACACCTTTTTCATAATGATATTGATTGACTGTACATAGCATTTTTTTTTCTTTTTTTTTCTATTAATATAATTTATGTGTAATGTGATATATAAATATATATTTAAGTAATATAACTAATAATTTGGCACGTTTCAGTCGAGATCATAGACAAGTTTAAAATCCTTGACAATATGGTGAAGGTGTTTTTGACAATCCCTATCAAATTTCTTTATGTAGGATGAGATTTTTTTTAAAAAATCGTAACCCTTTCTTTTTTTTGTGATATTTATTGTGGAAAATATATATCCGCGGCTTTTGTGAGATTTTTTATTGAAATAACTTCTAATCCTTTGTTTTTCTGAGAATAAGAACAAACTGTTACGATTTTTCTCTAAAAATCTCTAACAAAAAGATATCCTTTTTTTTTGTGAGATTATTTATTGAAAAAACTACTAGTCATTTGTTTTTGTGAGATTATGTATTGAAAAAAACGCCCATCCTTTGTTCTTGTGAAATTTTCTTTCAGTAGAGATCACAATGAAGTTTAAAATCCTTGACAAAATGCTGAAGATGAGTGTTGAAAAAATCCCAGTCGCCAATCTTTTGTAGTTTTTAATCGTAACCCTTTCTTTTTTTGTGATACCTGTGTATGTTGTTGTGATATTACATTTCTGTAAAAATGTAATTTTAAAAAAATATAGGGACTACTACCACCCCTACAAAAATCGACTCAACGGTAAAGCTGTTTGTCCGTTAACGCTATTTAAAAAATGCATTTCTGAAAGATCCAGTTCAACACCAGCTGTTATGTCATAAGTTGTTTAGACTGAATTGTTCTCTTTTAATTGTCGAAGCTCTGATAATTTAACATAATTTTCGCAGTAATTTAAAAAATGACAACTATAATTATAAGAAACATCATTATTATATTGTATGACTTAATTATTAAAACATATATAGAAACTACTCGAAGAATAATATATACATAACAGCCTTTTTTTGGAAATTATCCTTCTGGAGGGACTGCTTCGAAAATAATTTGTATCCAATAATTTAGTTTGTCTGAAAATGTTAAAGGTTTAAACGTTTCACATTCAACAAGGCGATGTTTGGAATACTTACTCATGAACGTGTCTGGGCGCTTTCCTTTGTAAATGCACCAGTAGTAGATGGGAACACCTGCTAATCCAAAGCCGACGGCAAAGAAGTACATTGGATCCGGATCTGTGACGATGGGTGTTATACTGAGATACAATGCCACTAACAGAATGAAAATGGGGATCCATATTGGTACCTGAAGGAAGAATGGACACGTTAATCAGCAAGGGGAGTGGCTTACTTTAATATATCTCTTCGTAATAAACAAGAAATATTGCTTCGGTTTACCTTGTAAGGCCTTGGTACTTCCTTTTTCGTTTTCCTTAAAATCAATAGAGAAACCATGGCTGTACCGTAGCTCACCCAAATCAGGAAGCTGGCAAATTCAATCAGCTGCACGATATCGCCGCTGACGATGAAGATTAGGGCCACGATGCCTTGAAAAACCACTGCCGGGGAAGGCGTGTGTTTTTTGTAGTGTATGTAGGAGAAATTTTCCAGCATAAATCCATCTTGGCCAGCAACATAGCATAATCTAAGGAAAGGTGGAAGTTTTAGTTGTAGTGTGTTCCATATCATGTTCAAAAAGTCTGGTTTAAGCTGCCTGTGACAACCATATTGATTTTTTTGATGATTGGTAGGACTGTCTCCGAGATCCATCCAAAATTTCATGTTATGTCTAACAGTTAAAAATAATGATCAAAGTATTGGTCATCGTTAGCTATTACTTTCTGGATCTTTCCCAAGGCATGTAGACGTTCGAAAATGGTAGATTGGGTAATATTCAATGCATCTGAATTGTTTCAACGTATGAGTTGAATCCAATAATGCATACACTTTTTTCGGCTGTTCTGGACGCTTCTTGTCTTTTACATCAAAGTCACCACTTTTAAAGCGTTTAAACTATCGTTCACAAGTTATTTGTGTTAGAGTAGTTCACTATAAGCTTCTGCCAACAATCGATAACTTTCAGCAGTCGTTTTCTTCAAATGAAAGGTTATTAAACTTCTTCGCAAAAGGAAGTACATAATTCGATATATTTAAAGCCATGAAAAACTATGTTTTTTGCCCAATGATAATTAATGACGAACTGTCTTTTAATGGTGTATGTTTACACTCCGTAACGTAATCTCTGAGCAAAATCGACATTATTAAACGGAACACCTATTAATATAAAGACTTTTCCAATAAGAGTGTCAGAACTCTGAAACATAATAGCGGCAACACTGTTTAAAATGTAAACGCCACTCCTACACTTTTGCGTTCAGTACATTGGGTCAATTCATATACCGTATTCGATCGGTCTATTTATCATATCGTCGAAAAATTTAAACAAACTGGCTCAGTTCCAGATGAGTCCGCAGACGTGCGCCGTCAGATCGCCCAATCATTGGAGAACATCGCCGCTGTAAGAGAACATCTGAATTTATCTATTTATAGAATTCTGCATCATGATCTTTTTGTAAGGTCTATAACTAAAAACTTGATTATGTAAATTTTGGTCTAAAAACAGAAAATAACTGATTCGATGGCCTTTGATAATTGTCTAATGGTGAAAAATTTGGAGATCTTGGTGGTCAAGATTAAAGGTAGATTCCGAACACTTCTAGGAAATCTAACACTAGCAATAAAGTCAAACGTACCTGGTAACTCCAAACTGAACACTTAAGGCGCATCCGAAGGTACTCAAAGCCACGCCCAGGGGAATTAAGAAGGCGAACGGCCCTAAAACTCTCTCCCCGAAAGTCACGGCGACTGCCTTTGATTCCATCATTTCCGGTACGGACAGGACCGTCATGTAGGCCACGTTCATAAAGACATACAGCAATGTAACTATGGGAACGCTGATGGCGATACTTCTCAGAATGTTTCTACAAGGAGCAGAATCGATAGGACCATATCCAACAGGAGAGTTAGAGTACTTACACTTCCGGTTTCTTTATTTCCTCCGTGACTACGGTTACGGTGCACCTGAAAATTGAATTGTCAGTTTTGCTTTTCCGCGAGATGGAAACTGGGTGATTACCAGCCGTCGTAGGCCCACAGGCCACTGTAAAAAGCCAAAGCGATATCTTTAGGTTTCAAACTGGTACCTTCGAAACCCTTCGACAAATTTTCAGTATTCCCCATGCAGATTTCGTATATTCCTCCGCAAATGACAATCAGGCATGCCAACACTTTAAAGGAGCCGAATACGTTTTGAACGATTACGTATAATTTCACGCTGGCGACATTGATGTAAGTCATAACCCCTGAAATGGGGGCATGTCAGTTTACATTATAATTTGTATAAAAAAATATACCTAAATACCTAGGGCGACAAGCGCAACGTATTTAATTGCCTTTTGACTTGCCTCGGGATCCTCCATACACAGAAGCTCCATGACCGGTTGACAAAGATATTCGGAAAAGGTTAATATGATGACGGCGATCTCTGCCGGACGGATAATAACCTGTACAATAGAGTTCATATTGTTTAAGTTAAGTGCTGGCAACATAAGAAGTATTTGAAGTTAATAAATTACTCTTTTGATAAACGTTTCTTTCAAGTTGTACATGCTAGTCTACATTGTCCCCATATTTAGGTGTTTGTGAGTTTCAAGGGTCTTTAAAGTACAAGGGCTATTTTTTTCAACCCCAGATCGATCTACTAAGCGACCAACCAAGTACAAGGGGGTGGATTTGCACACTGTGCTA
Source organism: Cosmopolites sordidus (assembly GCA_031761425.1). NCBI lineage: Eukaryota > Metazoa > Arthropoda > Insecta > Coleoptera > Curculionidae > Cosmopolites > Cosmopolites sordidus. The sequence continues at coordinate 348,025 of JARFXV010000306.1, forward strand.
TTGCGCAGCTACCCCACCTTAACATCTGCCCAGGTTGAGTTTAACACATCAGTTGGAGCTGAGTTGCAAGCACTAAATATTGATTCTCCCGCCAAGTGCGAGTTTTGAAGCGTCATTCGTTTTCTACAGGCAATAGAGAATAGCGCAGCCGATTCGTCGCAAACTGCATGAGTGCTAGTGAATGCATGTTGTGCGTGAATGATGTAGGAAACTTAAAGAGAGTCGAACTGATGTTCATGATGAAGGTAGATAAGGACGCAACCTTGTTCAATGAGTTGATGGACGAGTGATCAAGTGGTTCGAGACAGGCGGATGTTTGCCATTAGTGAGCTGTTTGTGAATCTTCGACACATTTCCAAGCACCACAAAGCACGGCGAATGATATCAGCCTTATCAATTCTTACACGTTACGCTGACGAGGGGGAGGAGTTATTGAAATCCATTGTGTCCGGGATGAAACGTGGATTATCTATGTTAATCCAAAATCGAACGAACAATCCAAACGGCGGATGCACACACACTCTCCGAACAAACCTAAAAAGTTCGGACAAACTTCCAGCAACACGAAGCTCAGAAAGGTATGTTGCTCGTGGAGTTTATGGAGCCAGGGAGTACTATCACTGCAGACGTGTATTGTCACACAGACATTACGCCTACCGAAACCATTCAGGACAAAAGCAGAGATACTGTCACATGGAATAGTTTTAATTCATGACAACGTAAGACCGCACAGCTTCTTACTCAGTGTCATTGGGAAGTGTTCGATCACCCGTACAGTCCAGATCTCGCGCCGAGTGACTTTCACATTTTTCGGCGGCTGAACAAAGATCTAGGAGAACAGCGCCTAACAAAAGAATTTGCTTTTATGAGGTATTTAGTTATTCACATTTTTTTGGCATCCACAAATTGTTAGACATGTGGGAAAAATGTATAGTTAGCGATGGGCAATACTTCGAATAAAATATTTGTTATCAATTTCATATAATAAACGTGTATTTTCTATAAAAAAATTATATACGAAAAGAACATTTTAGTGTAATTTCTGCTTGTTTAGAGCTCCACCGATATGGAAGTGAATCTGATCGCACAGCTGCAGCGGGAATTTGTTCAAGTTTTTCCGCACTTAGAGATCTGGAGTTGGAATGCTTTCTCTCGCCTAATTTTTGAGCTAACATGATTCATTGTTTTCTATTGTGTAGGAATGTGTAAATATATTAAACCGTAAAAGCCAATTACTATCAGCAGTACAAATTCCATCATATCAACTCAGAAATACGTGGATTAATACTTACTACCATCAACCAGGAGTAGAGGAAGGCTGGCAAGGGACCCCAGAATTTGTGCAGAGGTCCAAAGGAATCCATGAAATAAGCATACTCAGCTCCCGAACGTGGAATGACCGTTCCAAGTTCAGCAAAAGCCAGGGCACCTTAAAGCATTACCAGATACTATGGCTTGTGGCATACCTAAATTTATGAGTTGCCGGGAAACTATTAAAACTCTTTTTTACGTAAAACTTTCATTTTAGATAAAAACGAGTGTTTTTTCGGGACAACTCAAAAACAACTTCTTTTTTAGAGTAACGTACGTTTCGCTAACTATGTTATCGTCTGTGGAAGATCAATCTAATTTTAAACTATAGTTGTCCACAATTGTACAATTGTCCGAGTTATGTTGGCTTCCAAGGCGCCAATAGTTGGTTTATCGGCACAGACCAAAGATTTAACATAACAATCCCAAAGAAAATAATCTAAAGGTGTTAAATCACGTGATCTTGGTGGCCAATTGACAGGTCCGCTCCTCGAAATCATTTTCTCACCGAATTGTTCCCTCAATAAATCGATTGTTGCGTTGGCTGTATGACATCTAGAGCCGTCCTGTTTTAACCACATCCCCTCCAGATCAATTCCATTCAAATTCGGAATTAAATAAACGCTGATCATTGCGAACGGAAGTTTGGCGTCGTTCGATATTCATAGCGATATTTTCTTCGGAAAGCACAGTTTTTGTGCGACAGAGCCTATTTTATGGTTAGCGAAACGCACGTCTCCGAATTGAAAACAAGTAGTTTGATTTCTTGTAGTAAAACTCTTTGAAATGTAGTGTTTCACACCCAAGGTTTCTGTATAATAATTAACGCCATAGTTACCTAATAGAGATACAATGCCGCATACCACCCATACTACCACGCACATTCCCACCGATCCACTGTATCTTAGAGCTGATGCAGGTGATATGAAAATACCAGAACCAATCACGACTCCAAGAATTAAGTTGACTGCGGAGAAAAGGCCCAACTCTCTTTTGAGCCCCACAGAGGTATTGGCTACATTTAGTGCTGTAGTGGCTAATGATAAAATCAATTTCAAACATTTTTCTAATCAAAAATCAGTTAGTAGTAAGTTGCAAAAAACATATAAAGAAAAAGATAAAAATACGACGGCCAGTTATGAGTGGCATACATGTCTCGAAAATCAGAAGGAGAATATTTTGAATAAAAAACAATATATACATTTGTTCTCTCTCACTGTCTTCTTGTTAGAATGATTGTGGCGTGTTCATATGTTTTTTTTGGGGGTTTTTCGCCACAATCTAAAACTCAAAATATCTGTTCTTATGTAAATTTGCCTAACGAACAATTTTTTTTAAATAAATACAAACTTTTAACGTTTCGGGAGGTCTTCTCTAAATTTAATTCTCTTCTCTCTAAATAATATAATAATTATATATTATATAATATAATATCATCATCATTAGCCCGTGTCGATCCACTGCAAGATGAAGGCCTCTTCAGCATGCTTCCAACTTTCACGGTCCTAGGCTTTCCTCTGCCACTCTGGTCCAATATACTTAACGATGTCATCAATCCATCGTGCTTTCGGTCTTCTTCGGTATTCACTCCGGAATTGCCTTGGTCCATCTGTCATCCCATCGCCTCGCTATATGGCCTACCCATCTCCATTTCAATTGCTTTATTCTTCCATTGATGACCATGCGCAGGACTCTCTGCCTCGTCTTGTAATGCCAAGCATACATCTTTCCACTCCCCTCTGTGCTACCCGAAGTTTTTGAACCGATTGCGATGTGAGTGTCCAGGTTTCACTTCCGTATGTCATAACGGGTAGAACGCACTGAAAACTTTCAACTCCATTGAAATCCTGTGCCCAAGATATATATAAAGCTGTCCACAATCTCCAAATCCCTTCCTAAAACTGAAATTCTTCTGTCCTGAGCGAAGTTATTGAACATAACCTGACTCTTTCAGGTTTATTTTCAAGCCAAATGGTTCTCCAGCCCTTTGCAGTTCTTGTATGCGTCTTTGCAGCTCCTGGGCCTTGTTAAAGGAGAACGATATCATCTGCAAATCTAAGATGGTTTGAGTTTGCACCATTGATCTTTACACTATCCTGTTCCCAATCCGTTTACGGAATACTTCTTCCATCCATCCATTATTGCATGCTTTGAGATGGTTTCATAAAGATTCGTTTTGAAAACGGGGGGAGAAGACCTCCCGAAACGTTAAAAGTTTGTATTTATTTTAGAACATTTTTATATTTTTAAAATTTTGTTCTTTAGGCGAATTTATTACAGAAAGGAATCACTGAGAAATTTGTTTACGTTTAGTTTTTTGTTATATACCCAGTGATTCTTTAGTTACATAACAGATATTTTTGATATTTTTTGAGTTTTAGATCGTGGTGAAAAACCTAAAAAAAGAAAAAAAATCTGTTTTTGTTGTTTGCAGAAACATGTGATGACCCACGTATTTGTTATTCAAAACATTTTTCGATTCTTTTGATCGTCCACATTGGCAATGACTTGTTTTATCTTTGGGGTCAAGAGTTACGTTAGTTTATGTTCCTAATGTTAATTTTCATTATATTAAATATTAATTAACGATATTAAATGGATATTTAATTGAAAAAGAAATACTGTTCGCATCAGCGATAAGAGTCTTGAGAATTTATAATTAATTTGTTTTAAATAAGTAAAAATATAAATTTATCTGTCGCGTTTACGTAGTGGATTTCTTGTTTATGTTTAATGCTTTGTTCTGCATGTTTGTTTTCAAGTTTCCAAAATGATATGACACTAAATATCGACGATATATGAATGGAAATGTATTACGTGCACTTACCAGTCATGTTCCAACGTTTTCAGTCAAGACGGATGAGTACTGGGTAGGCTGTACGAAGTCATTCAAAATCACCAAATCTCACCGCCGATATTCAAACTCTAACTGATTCAAAAGCCAAACCCGTCCGATAAATCTAACTCTAAGTATCGCGTAAGAACCGATTCCGTAATACCGCAACACCGATTTAGATAAAGTCGCACGTCCGTGCCGTATTTTCGTCGGAATTCAAAATGTTAACGATTCTGATTAAACAAAGCTTTCGAGATATGTGTCTTCTCGTCTTATTGTTATGGTTAATTGACTGTATCCTTTGCGTTTTTTGAGGTCGCGGAAGCCCCGCTCTGACCGACATAATAGCCCTGTGTTTGCACTTTTAAAAACACTGTTTGCTTTTACTTGATTAGGTAATAGTTTGCGGGGCGTATTACGATAATCTATTAAACAATCTTGGTGTAGATGTTAACAAACACAGACAGTTCCCGCCGTTTTTCTTTATTATAAACTTTTGAAAAAACTAACAATTATAATAAATCTTTCGGTTAATAATGTCGATTTTTTATTTCCATAACGAAGTAAATTACCTTAATAATCAACGTATTGGCCATCGTTAGCTATTACTTTTCCCAATCTTTCTGTCAAAGAATGGATTCGGTGCCAAAAGAACTTTTGGTTTTGAGACCAACCATTCATCAAGCCAAATTTTCGTACGTAAGTATTGTTCTGAAAATTCGTGCTGCATCGATCGATATAAAGGGTGATCTGATGGGGCTAAATCCAGTGAATACGGCGGGTGGAATAAGGCGTCCCATCTAACGCTTTTCAAATAGTTCTTTTACATTTTGCAACATGGGGCCGAGCATTGTCATGTTGAAAAATTACTTTATCGTGTTTTTGGGCGTATTCTGGTCGTAAGGCTGGCCTGAGTCTATTTTTTCTTTCAGTTTTCATCACCTGTCACAGCTCGATGCAAAAAACCTCTTCTTTTCTATCTAGCAAGAAAAATTTCACAAGTGATTTTTCGTCTTTCAATGTCTCTTTCCTTCAATTCACATGGAACCCATTTTCCTTCCTTCTGGATCTTTCCCAATGCGTGGAAGGGGTGGATTGGGCAACTGTATCTTCACACTTTTTCGGCTGTCCTGGACGCTCCTTGTCTTTTATATCAAAATCATCACTTTCGATGGGTTTAAATCATCGTTCAAAAGTTTTTTCGGTTAAATTAAACTTCCCAGCAAAACGCTTTTTACTGGTACATAATGCGACATATTCAAAGTAATCAAAAATTATGTTTTTTGGACAATGACAATTAATAGCGAACTAATTCAATAACATGACAATGCACGACTTCACCCAGCAAATTTCGTCAAGGAGGCCCTGAATGATCTTGAATGGGAGGTTTTTCCGCAGCCGCCGTACTGTCCAGATCTTGCTCCATCCGATTATCACCTCTTCCGCTCGCTGTCAAAATGAAGGGCGTAACTTTCGACAGCAATGAGGATCTCAAACACTAGCAACTTAACAAGCCCTTAGAGTTCAGAACTGATGAATCTGGTCTCCTGATGTCTACTTCTACTCCTCCGTGGTTATTACATCCCATCCAGGTTGATTTTTCCTTACTAAAATATGATAAAGAATCTACGTGCTCTTCTGTCTACAAATCCAGTATAAACAACATTATCCAGTCCAAATCTCCATGCCAAACAATTTATACAGATGGATCTAAGTCAGACCATGGAGTCGGTTGTGGCTTTGTTCATGACAGATCCTCCTCAGGCTTTAAGTTGCCCGCCACAACAAGTGTACTAACCGCTGAGCTAGTGGCCATTGAAAGATCCCTCAGCTATATCAAGTTAAATCCCGCAAATTGCTGGATCATATTCTCAGATTCTAAGAATGCACTATCCATGATCCAAAATCGCATCATTTCCCATCCAGTTATAGTGCTAATTATGGATCTTATAGAAGATATTATAGCACATGATTCTTCTCTTCTCTTCGTTTGGTGTCCCGGTCACAAGGCCATCAAAGGTAATGAGGAAGCAGATTTACTTGCAAAATACTCCATTCAGCATGGTCAACCTTATATGCGCTGCTTCTATCCAAAAGACCATCTCTCATCGGTGAAATCCTTCTCGCAATCTTTAATGCAATCCTACTGGGATGATCCACAGAAAGTCAATAAGCTGAGATATATTAAACCATTATTCTCCCAACCTCCACCAGAACATCTGGTAAGTAGGAAAATTACAGTAAAATGGATGAGACTCATGATTGGTCACTGCAGATTTACACATGAATATCTACTAAAACGAGAAGGTCCCCCGCTCTGCGAATTTTGCAACGATCCCCTATCCGTCAAGCACATTCTTACCGAATGCACGGCATTATACCCTCTCAGATCCTTTTTTGACCTCAATCAGGACCTTTCTCGAAACCTTTGCTCAGACAACATATCTAACACCTTAGCTTATCTGAAAGAAATTAACTATCTCACTAAAATCTAGTCACTGCTAGCGACATTTCATTCTAGTGTGAGTTATTTGCAGCAAAATCAAACTTATCAACACATCTGTGATAGCTTATCCTGCGACGAAACCCATCTGTGATAGAAGCCATCTGTGATAGAACTGATCTGTGATACTAATAACCTGTGATATTTATTAATCCATTCAATGTCTGTCTTTTAAGTGAGTTCCATATTCATAAGTTAAAGTTCCTGGTCGCTAAATGATCTTGATATCGATGCGACCTAAACTTGAAAATTCTCTCTCTCTCTCTCTCTCCTGATGAAGGAAAAGGTTTGCATGAATAAGTTTTTTGATGCACTGCCATTGAGCGCCAAACATGGAATGAACTTTTGCATCAACTCTATAAGTCCCGAAGATGCTAACATGGTTAGCGAAACGTGCCTAGATAAAATAAGAACAAGTGATGTGGTGTTTCATGAAAAATCTTTATGAACGTTAGCGTTCCCCGTCATCCCTCCATATTCGTCTGTTTTAGTTCTATGGGATTTCTGCCTCTTACCAAAACTGAAATTGGCTATCTAAGGGAAACGTTTTCACATAATATTGGACATCCAGCAGGTTCCAATCGACGCTTTCGAGACAGTTCCGAAAAAAATGAGAACACCAGAAGTGTGAAACCGCCTTGCTACACGGCGATTTCAATCAACGAGTTTTGGGTACGTAAAAAACGTCACTGTGGCTCTGCGACCCCCCCCCCCCCCCCCCAGTGCTATCTAGAAGAGTGGATACATCCACAGCGCGGTGTGGCTTCACAACGCAAGACGCTTGTGGGCGTTGGTTTAGACGATTCAAAAGTGGTGATTTCGAAAAAAATGAAGATGTCGAATTGCAAAATTGTTGGACGACGACGATATGCAAACTCAACAAGAAATTGCAGAGAGGTTAAGTGTTGATCGTCGAACCATTTGTGATCGTCTGCATGCCATAGGAAAGATCCAGAAGGCAGAAAAATGGGAAAAGTGAAAAACGGTGTGCGAAGTTTTGCTTTCTCGACATGAAAGACAAACTTTTTTGCATCGGATCGTGAATGGAAACGAAAAATGGATATATCTCCAGAACCCAAACACAGAAAATCATGGGTTGACAGAGGACAACCATCAACATCACTTTGGAAACTTAGACAATACTGTGCATCATGTACTATGAGCTTCTGAAACCAGTTAATTCTGTTCGCTACCGTCAACAAATGATCAATCTGAACCATGCATTGATCGAAAACTGACCAGAATAGGCTACAAGACCCAGAAAAGTAATTTTGCAATACCCCATCACTCACAGCGAAAGCGGTCAGAGACACCATTTTTACACTTGCCTGGAAACTTTAGCCCCACCCGTCGTATTCACCAGACTTGGCCCCTTCCGACTACCACTTGTTTTCATCGATGTCGAAATGTGCAGCTAGCGATGGTGCATAGTTTGAATAAACCACGTCTTCAATTGGCATTGGTTAAATAAAACTCCAAGAATTTGTTTACAAAATATTCAGTCATATATAACTTAATTGTTTTAATAGTAAAATTTTTGTACCAATAGTTATTGCAAAAAAACTATAAATATATATAAATGGATAAATAACTGGATAAATTATATAAAATTAGAACAATCACACTGGCAAGTCATTAGAAGAGCTTTAGTAATCTCCAGCATCAGAAAATACTCTACATCCATCTTCTTCTAGTTGTTTTTTTCCCATCATACTCCGCCAAGACCACTTTCGACGTGCCGGCTTTATTATCTCTGCCCACTGGCAGTGGTCCAAGTACAAACCTCTTCGACGTCCTCGTTTTAAACCCTAAAAATATTAATACCATTATGAGAGCATTTCTCACTGAATCTGTCACGCTTACTTTTCGTTACATTTAGCGCACTAACTGCCAATTTAATTATAAAAAATAACTACAGAATTATCAAATCAAGTTTATTACTGCTTATTATTATTATTACTGATCGTTAATTTCGCCATGCAGGAGGCCTTGAAGAATTTCTACAAGGACATGCCCGAAATATACTCCACCTTTTACAGCGATGCTGCGCGTCTTCGTTTTAACCGACGCCTTGTCCACATTCTCCTTGACGAAAGTGCCGTTCAGGTTTCCCTTGGCGTCCTGGAGGTTTCTTTTGGGCTTGGTGAGCGTCTTTCCTACAGGCACAATATCCGCGTTTCATTAATACAGAAATAATTACCTTTTCTACAGCCCGTTAGTGAGCCTTGGCCTCATTCAACTTTCGCCTCCAACTGGATTAATCTCTAGCAGCCCCTTGTCAGATTTAAATGTGCAGTAGTTCCTTTGTCCTGCCAACAGGCAGACCAACGACACATTGTCTTTGGTCTACCTGTATCTCTGGCATTGTCGCCACGTGTCCCCCACATCCGAGTCAATGAATCGTTGTGTTAGAGGGTAACAGAAACAGAGGTAGACCAAAGAAAGATACGGTGGCAGGACAATGTAAGAGATGCTGAAGAAAGTAATTACTGCACGTCAAAAATTGGCAAGGATTTGCTGGAGACCGACCTCGATGATAGAGAGGCGAATGTTGTTGGAGGTCAATTCTAGAGCACCACAGGACGAATAAGAACTACATCAGAAAAGGTATTTATCTTACCTCCACTGGACGGTCTCGGCACAGCACCGCGTCTCTCTTTCTGGATATCGGAGAGCATCTGCAGCAGGATGTCGTTTTTCATTTGCGTGAGTTCATTCTGTAAAACGTGCATTGCGCATGAGTATTTCAAACGCTTTTATATTCAAGATTTTACTTTGTACTGAAAATTCAGTCTGTCCATATCCAAACTGAACTTCTCGTGTTCCTGACTCAGTTCCGGATACACTACCAGCATGTTCTTCAGCTTGTTGGAAGTGCGCGCCTTGACCGAGTTCGTTTGTTCAATTTGCAACCTCAATTCCTTTTCTTCTTTGTCATACTTGTCCGTTCCTTTCTTCCTGTCCTCTTTGCCTTTTCCCTTGCCCTTGCTCTTATGCTCTGCATCCGCATGCCTACAACAACCCCCTTTGCAAATGAACTTTAGAGAAATGTAAGAAAATGCTCACCTTTTTAATGCAAGTATCGCCTTTTCCAGTTCGAAAATCGAGGTCATGGCATCTTTTTGTTCCTCCACCAAACCGACGTACTGCTGCAACACCTCCGCTCGCACACTAGTTCGGTAATCGTCCCTTAGGGGAGTGGGACCATCTCCCTCCCCTTTTTCCGTCTTCAAAGCGTTAATGGTCAGATTCAAAACTTCTATTTGCCTCTTCATGTCTGCATTCTCCGACACCAAAGCGTCTAGATTGGAATAGTTGTTGTCAGGATCTTTTTGTTGTTTCAGACGCTCGACTTCGGCTTTTAGGTTGGCGTTTTCGGTCTGGAGGTCGCTCACCAGCTTGATGTACTGCTCGACGTGCAGATCGGCGGTGACGACGTTTTTCTTCACGTTTGACTTGATACTCTTCGCTCGGAACGCGTATCTACACACAAGTATCGATAAAAATAATGGCTTATCAGTATAATAAGCATATGGGTGGGATAGATAGAGCGAATTTTGTGATGGGTCTGTATAAGTTTCTTCATAGAGCCAAGCGTTAGTATTTTTCAACGCTTGGCTTCTATACAGATTTGGTTGCAATGCTCTGAAGAAAAAACAACTGCCTCTAAAACAATTTGAATTAGAAAGGAGGCAAGAAAAGGACGACCTAGTTCGGATGCTAGCACATCTACAGTCACAACAATAAGATATCCAGTTGTTGAAAGGGCAGATGCCACTTAAAGATTTAATGGTTGTGCCCATTGGCCAACACACACCACGAAGGGAAGATGTAGGTGTTGTGTGAAGGGCACTAGTATAAATGCGAAAAATGCAACTCCCGGTTATGCCTTACAAACAAATAACAAAAGTTGTTTCAAATTCTTTCATAGACTGTTGTTTATAACATTATATTTGGTCTTTTTTTTAATAAGTTGAACATATCCACTACTTTAAACATATCCACTACTTTTTAGTTTATTAACTATTATATACATAAATTCAAATATTTCAATTTGTTTTATTGCTCTGTGTAACCATATGGCTACAATCCATTTTAGGCTAACCATTAAGGTAACTAAAACCTGATAATCTCTCAATAAATGATCTTATAATGCAGAGAAAAATGACATAATTTTATTAAGCTGATTTCAACCCTTGCCCCATAAGGGATAAAAAAATCTTTGTAGCCATATGGTCACCGAAACCCATACAGGGTTAAACAAACATTTTCTCACTTACTTTAAGGTATTGTAGGTCTCCTCAAAAGACAACGAAGACGGCGAAACGTTGGCTATCATAACGGTGTGACAATTGCCCCCTAAGCTATCTTTCAGAAGACGCGTCAATTTCGAGTCTCTACAAAAGGCCCGATTGTTAGAAACAACAAACATCAACGGATATTAGAGTGATTTTCTTACCTATATGGGATGTGATTCTTGCCATTTATCAAACTATTTATGCAGTTTCCTAACGCTAAAAGTGACCGGTTTATGTTGGCGCCTTCCTTGAAACGGGCTCCAACGTAGCCGGTCGCAGATCCCCGTTCACTTCCGGCCAAATCGATCATACTTAGTTTGGCCGTGGATGTCTAAAAGAAAATCCTAACTATCAGACCCAAGCACAAAATTTTACTTTATTTAAGAGTTAATCATTTTAACACACTATATAATCTCCATCTTTATTGACAATCCTCGCCCATAAACTCTCTGACAAATTTTCTAGTCCCTTTTTGATGAATTTAAAGCAAAGTGTACTTCAAATGAAGTTTTTATTCCACAACAATATTCCATATAGCTAAAAAACTGGTTTTCTAATAGTGCAGCGTCAGGAGAATTTGGTGGGTGAGAAGGTACTTCTCAGCTTCTCTTTCACTTTTTCTTGGATGATTCTGGCAGTCAGGTCTTGCATTATCATGCTGCAGAATAACACTTTGCAGATTAATCAGTCTTGGACGTTTTTTGAATCAAAGCCATGTTTAATATATCAAGCTCAGCACAATAATATTCAGCACTTAAGTTTTCATCAGGATTCAGAACCTTATAGTGAATAATTCCAGCAAAATCCCACTATACTGACAGTAACACTTTTCAGAGTGAGGACCTGCATTTTGAGTGATCAAGGAAGGTTGTCTTGGTGTTAAACATTGTTTTTTTATGGATTTGCTTATTGCTTAAATGGATTGCTTTAGAGTATCTACTTTTCATCTCCAGTAACAATTTTTTGAAGAAAAGTATCGCTGCCAAAACCTGGGCATAAGTTCACTGGAGATGGTTGCATGTTGAATTTTATTTTTAAATGAAAGTTGAAGTGACACTCATTCCTTCTTTTTTTTCCCCTTTTTCAGTTGTTTTAAATACTAGTGTATTGTGGACCATGACATTTTTTAGCACTGTTGCAAATTCCTGGATGGTTTGTTTGGGATTAGCTTCAATTTCAGCCAACAGAACCTTATCAAAGCCAACAGGTTGTCCACATGTTATATCAATGCTGACATATTCTACTATCCAAGGCACAAGAATAAACAGCATGACTAAACTAAAGAACTTTCTGCTCTTTTACTCTTAGAGGATTTATGTAATTTCATTCAAAATGTCACTATAATCACTATAATTAATTGGAATATAAGTTATATTGCATTAAGTTAAATTATTGCCAGTAGATGGCAGTTTTCAAATTAAAAAAAAAACAATGTTAATGGATACACCTACTATTTTCTATTTTAATATGAAAGTGAACTCATACTAACTTCTCTGGTACTCTTTGTGGTCATCTGAATGTAAACTTGAAATACCGCATGAGAACGACTACTCTCCGCGTTGGCGTCAGTTAGATGTTGTGTTCTTCTTTTGTTGCCTTGCTCAAGTAGTGAAAACAATTCCTCTGGGCTGGCTATCTTGTGAGCTTTTACACCTGATATTATCACACCTAATAAGGCATAAAACAATCTCAATATTTCACCACACTTCTTAACTTGTTATTAATTTACCATATTTTGAATCCTCCCTAAGATAGAGTGGAACACCACTGGGACATAGCAAGTCTTTAACTACTTCATTGTAAATCTCTACATATGTCACCATAAGTTCAAATTCTCGCTCTGAACTTAGTTCTTCTTTTCTGTAAAATAGATCTTTCATTGTCAGAAATGTTATTCCAGGAGACTCTTCAGTACCTACCAAATAAAACTACAATTTATGCTTATTTTAGAGGATGCATTCAACTTTACCAATCATTGTAAATGTTTTGCCAGCTCCTGTTGCTCCATAGGCAAACACTGAACAATTATATCCATTCATTAAAGTGTCTACTAAATTTTTTGTGCTGTAAGAATATACTTCCATATTTGTCGATTTATTACCACATACTTTGTCAAAAACAAATTTTAATTCTTTGTTTCCCCTTTTTAGAAAGTCTTTGTGTTTGACTCCATGATAAAAGAATGGCTGTTCTTCTTCCTTAGGGTCGAAAACAAGCATCTGATCATTTATTACTTTGACAACAGTGCTAAAATAAGAAAAAATCAAGTTTCAGGAAGTAAATGAGCAACAAAAACTACTCACCGATTATTCTGATCTTCTTCTCTTTTATTGGGGGGTCGTACTCTTACTACTACGGTCATATTAGAAACCCTTGCAACACAGGGTAGGTTACTAGCTATAGGTTGAGATAAGGCTTTTGATACCTTTGCTGCATTTACTGCATTTCTTGCAGATACCCTACGACGTGGGGTCACCAAATTCTTCTCGCACTTCACCATTTTCCTCAATTTAACTGTAAGATCGTTAAAGTCAATTTGCTCTCATTTCAGTATAAAATTCATAAAAATTCTTAATCGTTTTTTTAAAGTCAAGATCCGTTAAAAAATGACTGCGTTACAAAATTGGATCTGTTAATTTTTCTTTCGTAAAATTTCCTTTAATTGAAACAATGATATTATTCCAAGGCATAAACAATACAATTTTATATTTAAGTGCAAAAAATACATAAGACCAAATTTAAGTTTTTATATTCAAATTTTTTTCGAACGTACTGTTACATGTCCATGTGTGTAATATTAGTTGCCTATATCTCATAGATTATATTAAGTGTCAAAGTGACATCGTTGTCAAGATCGGCATTCCATTGAAAACATTTTTTCTCTAGTTTTTAGTTAATAAATTGCAAGATAAAACGTAGTTGATAGCGCAAATTTACATTCGATCTTTATCAATAAGGATGTCTTCTCGAGTTTTGCGAAAGTTGCAAGGTGAAAAAGAAAAAGATTTGGTTGATAATGAGAACACATCGGACATAGATATTGATACCCCTGTTGGGGGAGCAAGACGAAAACAACTTAATCTAAATCGCTATGATTTGGTAAGAAGATTGTCATATGGTTCAAAAAAAAAATATAGATTTATTTATAAAAATTTTTTTGACCATACTTTGTCATTGAATTTTATTTTAGTTAAATCAACAGTCCCATTCAGAAAGTGAAGTGAAAGAAGATGATAACGAAACTGAAGCCGCTAAATCTTGCGAAGGAGAAAATATTCACGAATCGGTGAAAAAGAAGCGCAGAAAGAGGAAAAAGAAATCAGGCAAACAAACAAATCATAGAAGTAGTGAAGATAATGCAGATGTAAGATTGTGTAATAAGTTTTACAATAAATAATTTCCATTATGTTATAGATTGATGAAGTGGAAAGGTCAGTCAGGGAAGTGAACAGACTTCTTGGTGAGAATGTGTCTCCTAAGGTGGCAACACCCATTAACCAGAAAGGTCATGAGAGGAGTACTTACAAAAAAACTATTCTCTCTGTGCAACACAAGCATCTTAATCCTAGCAATGAACTTAAAAGAATATTTGGATCTAAGATTATCCAGGCAGAACAGTATGTTTATAATAAAATAATTTTTATAATAATTTTAATGTTTGATTTCTAGCAAGCGTAAAAGTAGAGTTAGTTCAAGGGGTCACTTGAAGAACACTTGGATGGTCACTTGTAAAGATAACTGGCCTCAGGTGGGAAAATCTGGGCTGTCTATGTCTCTATCAGAAACAAAAGATGGATTGCAATATTTTAATTATGAGCACAGTCAGAGCTACAGACAGGTTGAGAATAAGTTTTTACAGGTAAACAAAAGCATATGTGTTAAGTGATTTTTGTCAAGTAGCTCTTGTATGTTTTAGGCTGTAGAGAGTCTGAATCCAGATAATATTGTAGCCATTATCAATGAGCATCCTTACCATGTAAATGCACTAATACAGCTGTCAGACTTGTGTAAATTAAGTGAAGATTTAGCAATGGCAGCAGAGCTAGTTGAGAGAGCCCTCTATTGTCTTGAGTTTGCTTTTCATCCTTTATTTAATGTTGCTCAAGGGAATTGCCGATTGGATTATAGAAGACAAGAAAATAGGTACTTGTTTATTTTTGTCTTAGAGTAGCACATGCATTATTTTAATAAGTGTAAGTAATGTTTTTTTTATTTTACAAACATTGTCATCTGCTGACAATGATTTAACTTAATATAACATAGCCTGTAAGATATGGAGGAGCTAAGTGTAGATAAATTTCATAGATATTCGATGCTTTATGAGATTTAAAAGCATAGCAATGACATTAATGCTGTTTATCCTGGTGCCTTGGATAGCAGAACAGTTCTGCATTGGTAAAAAAAAATTAAGAAGTGCTTGCTAATCATTTCAGATCTATGGAACATTTTTATTTGTATAAAAGGGAATATAAAGTGTATCAGAGAGATTACCAATAACAAAGGGTATTATATTGTAAGTTAAAACTGTGTTGACTCTTAAAGAAAATATAATTTGGTCCAGTATAAAAAAAAAAACATTACTTAGTGCACCTTTAAATATTTTCCTTCTAATAAATTCAAGTCCTTACTATTTTTAGAGCATTGTATGTCACAATATTTAAACACCTGATGTTTTTGGGAGGAAGGGCTTGTTCAAGAACTTCCCTGGAGTTTTGCAAACTCCTGCTCACCTTAGATCCAGAAACTGACCCCGTGGCAATCAAACTGGCCATTGACTTTTATGCTTTAAGAGCAAAAGAGTATCAGTGGCTTATTGATTTTGTGTCAGAGTTGGATTCAACTTACAACTTGCTTCAGCTACCCAACATTGCATTTTCTCTTCCGGTCGCATATTTTTATGTTGGTGATATTGAGAAAGCTGACAGTTTGCTGCAGGTTAATGATTTTGAGAAAGAGTGCCGAAAATATGCATTACATTTGAGCTTGTTCATTTTACAGGACTCCCTGCTGATGTTTCCTAATGTTTTGATGTCTCTTCTGGAACAGTGTTCTGTGCAAATAGACAGTAGGGTCTCCAGTCATCAATTCTTCAGTAGCCTGAATGAGAAAAAGTAAATATTTTGTTGTCTTTTTCATATTAATAAATGCAAGTGATCTCTGTTTGATTGGAATAGTACTCCAGCATCCCTGGCTCAATTGGTACTGCTCTATGTCAACAGGAACTATCACATCTGGAAGGATGGTGATTTGTTGTCTTGGCTAGAAAGAAACGTGCATGAAGTGCTGAACAGAGTAGACAGAAAAGATCCCTTGGTGGATGATTATAAGGAGAGGCGTATAAGAAGGTTTGATTGTGACCTTTTTTATTCAGTTATTCTATTAGAATCTTTGATGTGGAAGAAAGTTACCACTAAACAACACATCACATTTTTTAATTTCTGGACGTGCCTTTCTGTAACCATGCATTAGCATCATCAGGATTTGATTCACTTGATAGCTCTTGCGCGTCGAACAATATAAAGTGATTGGGTGTTAAGTGGAAAATCTCTTTGTCTATAGGTTACTTCTGGAATTTTCAACGGAGGAAATATCAAAAAGTCACGCGGTTTCATATCTGTTGAATAGGGTGCCTGTAGAACGGGGTTTGTTCGCATGAGGCAGAAACAATGATTTTTTTTTTATGAACTCATACATAATGCCTAATAATCTTCATTAACTGTTTAACCAGCTGGAAGAAACTTTTTGTAGACACTACCCGGCAATCGAAGAAAACAAATGTTCTATAAGCACCATATTCAACAGACATGACGACATGTGACTTTCTCTCTCAATTGTAGGAACCTCTTAGCCATTGAAGAGAGTCCGCTGGCTCCTTTGAAGGCAACACCAGAAGTAGACTAAACTCAAGGAGATTTACCACTAAACACCCAATCACTTTATTTACATTTTTCGACGCACGAGCGCTGTCAGGAGATGGTTCAATCCCGATTGAATCATCTCCTGATGAAGCTAATATAGTTTGCGAAACGCCCGTCCAGAAATTGGTGTTTATTGGTAAATCTCTTTGAGTTTACCTCAGTTATTGTTTAAACAGATTTTCTGGCCCGTTACCATTGAGCATAGGCAGACACATAATCCTCTCTGATGACGTAAAGGGGCTTTCCTTCTCGGTATGTTTGCTTAAACGCCCCCTTCATTGTTTTCATGTTATTTATGTGCAGGACTCTACCGGACCAATAATGAGCTTTGATCCTCTACCACCTAAAGATTCCATCAACTTGTACACGCGACCAAAGAGACCAACCACCACCGTGAATAACATCTCGAACCCTTTGGTGATGTTTTTGGGGTCCCTGATGCCCGATTTTAATCCGAATCAGCTACCGGGAAACGTGGAAGGGTAAGGAGGTGGGTTCTCGAAGGGTGTGTCGTTAAACGGTTCGAGTTTGCAGGGCGGATCAACAGGACGAGGCCCAGGCGCTGCCGCAGGAAGGGTACAACAACGGGGACTTTCGGAGAAGCGTGGCTTCGCTGGTGGACGCCATGCGCGACCTGTTGAGTAACATTCATCCGGAACACCAACATCATAATGACGCCGACGACGACAACGGAGACTCGGCCGACGACGATCTCACCTAGGTGGCGCTCAGACCGGTCAGCTCCCTCGCCTTTTTTGCGCCGTACGATTCTCTCGTTTTGCTTTTCAGTATTCGAATTGCAAATAAGTCTGTTGTTAGTCGATAAGTTTATTTAACCATGGTGTCGTATGGATTTAATTGTGATTTCAAACATGGAATAAAAGAGCTTTATAATTAGTTTGCTTTTTTTTCTTCTTTCGGTCAGGTCGTTTCGTGTGTTGTATTGTCCGAGTAGAACGTAGGGATTTTTTTAAGAGAAAAAGAAACGCAAATGTTTATGTAAACATTTATTTAGTCTATAGGAGAGGTCCCAGTCTTTTCTAGACCACCGTCCCCTTTACAAGAAAAAAAAATCTAGCATCCCCCTCTTCTATAATAGATAATTATACTAAACATTAAAATATTTGTTTGGACAGTGTTCTTACAAGTTATCGATTGGCATTTTCGATTTGAATCAACTCAAATAATGTAACTGAAGTCAAATCAAAGCGAATCTGAACGTAAACGTTATAACTAGCATAGCATAGGGAGTAATATCTAAATAAACAATACTAATTCAACACAGATTTTTTCTTTAGAAACATTAAAAGAGCAACTAGTGTACTATTCAGTAAACTGAATAATACCTTGAATTTAACCAATATATTACCAGTAATATAGACATTGTCAAATGTCAGAAAGAAAAAAAGACACAGAGAACGGCTTAATATTTCTTTAAAGGTTTCTTAAAGATAATTTACGCGGGGATGAATTCCACGAACATGCTGTCGGCCAACAAGGTTAAATTGCACGGGATGACCTCCACCAAATGGACTACCAAAGACAAAATTACCCAGTACAAGGGCCTCATCAAACTTTACAGTAAGTCCTCGTTACGATTGTCCAACTTGAATCAACAGAAACTTATTGATTAGCTAGAGATAGGAAGATCATTGAAATGGACACGGGTGTGGCCGAGAAGAAACAAATCAGAGAGTTGAAAAAGTTGCAGAAGGAGATTGAGCAGAACAAGCAGGATCTCGACAATGCCATACGCGGAGACAAGCAGAAGTTGAGGAACACCTTGGCGGAGCATCGCGAAATGCAGCTGGCGTATCAATACTCACAGCCCCAGGTGATATGTACCTCTACGAATAAAAAGTAATATAACTTTTTAAGTAAAACACAAACTATTTATTTTCATCCAAAGTTATTTTGTCTCTTTCAAGGTAATCCCCAACTCACTGCATTACATTTGTTCAAACTTTTTTCCTAGTCTTCGAAATAGTTTTTTTGGCGACTTCTGGTTAGTCCTTCATCGACTTTTGGCCAATGGACTCTCTTGAATGGCTTGTATGGACTCAAAATTGCGTCCACAAGGCCGTCAATGGCCTTGTGCCACTTCTAAATATTTTCTTGTGACATTGTTTCATCGCCATAATCATACATTACCAACGGGGGCGGTACCGCCCCCCAGTGCAACAAGCAAAGACATACAATTGATGCATGCATGAAATCAAATCTATAAAAAGTAGATATAGCTCTAGAAATGTCTTATTATTTTTGTGTGCTTCGTCAATAAGGCATATTCGTGAGTGACAAGTCATTATAGCCATTATTTTTATAACTATCTATAAATCTGTTGAACAGTTAATTCGTTGAAACCGCGACTATTTCAAAATTGGGGGGGTGTTGGAACTTTTTTTTTTTCTTGTAAAGGGGGCGGTGGTCCAGAAAAAGTTGAGAACCTTGAATTGAATTCTTGAGTCACCCTACTTTTTGATTATCGTAGCATATTTTAAGATACATTAACTGCGACTCGGCTCAATCACAATGTTACTTCCCTAGAAAGTAATCGAGATGGTAGACCAAGTTAACTTTAACAAGAGGAAATCAATGGACTTGCTAAGGTACAAGAAACAACTGAAAACCAAAGAACTCATTGACCTAAAGGTAACAAAACGAATGGTACAGAAGTGTTATGAACAGATAATAAAATTAAAGTACAGTTACACCACGCCGAATTGGAGGATATTCTAAAATTCGAGGGCCTGAGCTGGCAAAGTACGTTGCCCAGCGAGAGACAGGCTCAAATTATAACTGGAAAGGTCCAGGACGCAATTCTAAAGAAAGAAGCCGCCATAGTCATCAGACACTCCTACAAACAGATGATAGGAATAATGAAAAAGGTAACAAAGTCAAACTTCAACTGAATCTGATTAAACTGGAGGGGATTTATCACTGAATACTCTTTTAACTTCTCACATCATCAGGAGATGATAGATTTAATCATCTCCTGATGATGTTAACATGGTTGGCGAAACGCGCATTGTGATTGAGTGTTTGTTTAGTGGTAAATCTCTTCGAGTTTAGTGTTTCACACTGAAGGTTCCTACAGAACTGAATCTTATTTACGTAAAAATGGTACTATTCTTCAGGATGCGTTGTATTTTGATGCCATTTTGGAAGCCATCAGAAATGACGGCATTAATCAGGGAAAATGTATGATTAATGCCACCAAGCTGGGTCAGTTAGCGACAGAATATCTGGACGATAGACGACAAGAGTTTACAGTTCTGGAAAAAATCGTTAAGAGTGACTTGGCTTCACGTCGAATGGATCTGGATAAAATCAGCCAAAGGGTCCATTCCTTTGGTTCCAACATGAAGAATCTTCTCCGCAGAGACGTAAGTTGTAGTTATTAAGTGGTAAACTTTTTTTTATTACAAAATTAGTAACCATTATGACGTTGAGGAGTCGAGGGACACAACGTATTTGCTTACGATACGTTTATTAAAAGTGGTGAGTCTGTGATGAAAACGTAACAACTGAAGAGTCGTTGTCGACCAAATAATCACATCAATATCGGTGAGAGAGAGGCCTCACTTCAATATCATTAATAAAAACAAAGCCACCTGGTCTTCTCGAATAAGGCGAACACAATTTCTCCAGGTACGTTTCACTAACCGTGTCAGCATCATCAGGAGATTATGTATTCTAATTCCTAAACCTGAAGCTTGTAAAATTCATGAAACATGATGAGTTAACCAAACAATATATTAATAATTCAATTGTATGCAATAATTTCTTATCCCAATTGATGGTTTTCTTATATTTTGCTGGTTGAATGTTTTCATTTGGGTTAATTGAGCTTCCTCCCATGTTCCAATTACCTTTAGCACTTAACAAATAAACTCTTGAGATTATTTGGCTGTTTGTTTTTGCATTCAGAGCGACTTAAACTTGGGAAAGGTTCACCTGCAACCTTCCAGTAGTTTCACCAACCTAAGGAAAGACATGAAAGAGTTGGAGATGACTTTGAATTATCTCAAAAATGCCATTTTCGTCGCCAATGTGGAGGCTATATACCCATGGTGAGACTCTCTGTTATATTATTACCATTCTTGTAGGTGTACCCATAAGTAATATCATTTATTGGCCAGTTTTGGACGTTTTTGAATCAAAGCCATGTTTAATCCATTAAGCTGAGAGCAATAATATTCAACACTTAAGGATTTAGAACCTCAGAGTGACTAATTCATATAAAATTCCATCATACTGACAGATATACTTTGTTTAGGGTGGAGATATAATTTTGAGGTGGTTGTCCTTGTGTTAACCATTGTTTTTTCTTATACCGTTAAGTTAAATTATCGTCAGTGGATGGTAATGTTTTTAAAATTTGAAAAAACCGACATTACTTACGGGTACACATTCCTTATATTCGCCTTCCAAAACTGTAACTGTACAGTCTGCAAGAACAAGTGAGACAAAAGAAGCGATTGTCAGATATGGTCGAACAATGTGAGGCCAGTAAAGACGAACTCTTAAAAAAATCCAATCACGCCCTCACTGTTAAATCTGAATTAGAAAACACCATGATTGAGACAACCAACGAGTAAAACCCTTACAGCGCCATCTACGAAACCATTTACTGTGACATATTTTTTTTTAGATACAAGCAAAATAAGGAAGAATTTATCAGAGAAATCGAGCAACAGCGCGGGAAAATTCAGCATGACAATGAATTGATCGATAATCGATACGTCCTGCTGGCCAAAGTACGCATCGCTTTGAAACATCTCCAACTTTTAGCCAACGTAATTACGGAGGACGGGAAACCAAACGCCAAATTCAAGAAGCAGGTGTCGCTGATGGACGTTGTGGAGAAACCTCTGGAAGAGGAAATCGATGGTAAACTCTACTTCTCTTTCTGTTACCTCTTGAGTGCGAATTTTGTTCAGGTACTATATAAAGATAACTGGTGCCAAACCACCCATGATCCCAAATTTTATCGTCTTTTGTTGCTGGATTTTTTACCATTGCCTTGGAACTAAAAAAAATTCTTTAATTAATGGCCTCGTACACTACTGCTCTTTGTACGCCGCCCCTTTTGTACAAGAGTGTCCTCTTCTAAACCCTGTGTGATAGGACGAAGCCACGATATGACAGTCACTTTGAGGCGCAAACTAATTTTAATTTTTAGGAACAAAGATTATCCCCGAGTTGGTGAAGAGGTTCTCCAAACTGGCGCAACAGTCTAAAGAGATGTTGCAGCACGCTGAAAGAGAGGAAGGATATAAAGTCTTTGAACATCTGATGCATCAATCAACCAAAACACCCACGACCGATAACGCGATCAGCGAAGAATGTAAGCCCAGTTCTGTCTGATACTGAACCTGTTTTTTTACATGTGGTTGGTTACAGCCTTGATCGAATCTATCTTTATCGACCCGCACATTCTGTCCAGAGATGACATCAAGAAGCAGAGCGAGGAAATTGTGCTGGCCAATCAAGTTTCGGATGATTTAATGCCGGACAAAAAGAAGAAGAAACGGTTGTCTTGAAAAGTAAACGCCAGATGATTTTAAACGACAAAAGTAATATGTATTATAACACAAATGCGTAAATATAAAAGAACAAACAATATATAATTTTAATCTTCAAGTTCCATTGTGGCGAATCTGTTCGGTGCCAACTCAACGTTATCGGGGGCACTGGACGATGATTCATCGCTGCCTTCGTCGCTGACATTCCGACGTGCGTGATCGTCGTTATCGCTGGACACATCGCTCTTCCTGTCTCCGACTGCTCTATCTGGATTTTCGTCGCTATCATCGCCCATGGACTGTATCCATTTGACCATTTCCACGTCCGGATGGGTTTGCCAAAAGTCTGGAGAGTATACTCAGTGTTAAAATGTTAAGCACACTTGAACAATTATTTTTAAGACTTTTCTAAGTTATTAATGTGAAAACTGTAGAAAAATTACTTTTTTTTATCTTAAGTTGAACTGAAGACGAGAAAGAAGAAGAAAAAAACTATTTAACGGTTTTAAATGCGTCAAAATATTACACACACTCTCAATTTGACAAGGACGAAGTAAAGTTAACAAGAGAACATAAACAAACAATTTAATATTTTGTGGTCATTCCACCACCTTTTACTAGGAGTGGCGGTTAATAATTCTTACATTTTTAAGAGATGGTGCTGGAAACACGGGTTGATTCACAGTCCAACGTGTTATGTCATTATGTTGCACGATACTACCTTTCAAAACGTCATCGATTTTTAAACGAATTCCAGTTAGTAGTATATTTTTTCAAATCCGCGAGTATCTGAATGAAATCTGATAAAATCTGCAGAGACTATAAAAATTATAATAAACTAGTGCGTCCAATATATCGACGCATAAAAAAAAGTAAATATTTACTCAATGATCAAGGTCACTTGTATTTGAAATAAACAGAAAAAAAAAGAATAGAACGGTAGTTACCTTTTCTTCTTGCATAATGAGGTGGCCTCAAACACAGGCATATTTTCCCATCCAAAGCCATCCTCAGCAAACTGTTGGCTCCCCTGTACGAGTCCAATCGTGCCGCTTTGGCGGTCAAGTAGCTCCTTTTCTTCGCCCATCCTTCACAAATATCCATTGCTGACCACACCTCATCATTGTATGGATGATCTATCCTTAACATCTTGATCAAATCCAATCTTTCAGCTGAAAAATACCACTTAACTTACAACACAACTTTAAAAAAAAAAACTGCAAGTCTTACCCAAGTATTTAATGGTGCTGTAAGGTTCTCTCAATTGTGCTATGGGAAAGCTTCCCATCAGTACCTGTAAAGGCTTGGGTACTTTTGAAGGAAACACTAAACCAGGACAGTCACATAATCTAACGTTATTGGTTAAAAATATTGTTTGAAAATGTTTGGTGTGACCAGGAGTTTTAGAGACACTCACTACCTGAAGGGTAAAACAAATCTAAACATAATGTAACTATCACAAGTATAACTATCATACCTTTTTCCCCATAATGGCATTCATTAAAGATGACTTGCCAACATTTGGCTGACCTATGCAACCAATAGTAAGGATGCCACCCTTAAATCTTTCATACTGGAAATATTCAGTGTGATTTTGAACATGTAGCATCTCCCCTACCTCAACTCTCTCTTTTTCTTGGTAGTCTTCCTTCATTTCTTCCTATAATACCAAATCAAAGTCAAAAATGACTGATAGATACATTTCAACCTTCGGAAACTTGCCTTGATTTTGTTATGCCATGCAGTTAAGTCAACTTGATCACCCACCAAACTGTTACAAACTTCATAGAGCTGTTGATTTCCTTCAGCTGCCATCCGTATTCGTCCTTTTCTTCTTCTCACTTGCAGTCCTATCAAAACACAGAACAATAATGCCATGCTAAGAATAGCAAATAGAAAAAAAACACCTCCTCTGTCAGACCTGTGTCCAATCAAATTATAACCTGGCAAGCTAGTAAACATACATATTTTCAATAGGGGATATTTCTGCTGAAAATAGTGTTTCCATGCTGCAACTAGAGGAGCAGGAGCCAAATCTATTTTATTTAAAACTAAGATAAAATCTTTCTTTAGCTCTTCAGTAACATATTGGTATAATGATGGTGGAAACATAACTACCTACAAGTTTTAGCAATCTGTATTAATAAATTTAGCAAAACATAGTTAACTCACAGGAAATCTAATATCAACAATAAAGAGAACAATATCAGACATTTCTAGGACACGCCACAATTGCCTCCAAGTTTCTAAATTCAATTCAAAATAACTCAGGTCTTTCATATCAAACCCTGCCTCAATGGTTTTTAAATAATCAGTAAAATATCTATAACAGAAACATTTTTAACATGCACCCGATGCTCATTTAATTAAAATAATTGTACTTGTTTTCTTTCACATCAAGTTCTTCCTTAGACAAATCAAAATTCCAAGGTGGCCTCTTGGGAAAGTCTAGTTTGTTTTCAAAGAAATGATCTCCATCAATTTCTAGATCTTTTTCATCAACTTTAATCAGACTTTGACGAGCCTGACAATAAATTAAAAATAAACGCAAGACTTTGCACCCCTAACATTAGTAAAGTTACCTGTTCTTTTTTTTCTTTAACTTCTTCGTTAGTTTCTCTAAAAAATTGCAAAGCATACCTATTTGGTCTAGATCTACCGCTTTTTGTTGGTTGATAATTTAACTTTTGTATCGAGGGACCGGAATCATCATCGCTATCACCTCCTGATCTTTGTAAAAAAGGCACCTTTTTTCCTAACGTAAAAAAAAATAAAATTCCTCTTCATGTCTTTCCGCAAGATTAGACTTTACCGTGTTTTTCTCGTTTTAATCTAAGCTGTTCCTTCTTCGCCTTTCCGCTAAATGGAGTTTTTCTTCTTCCCGGTGGCATTTTAATTTCACGCTGCAGTTAAACTTTCTTGCTATATATCAAAAAATATTTGTCGGTCTTTTATAAAAAACATCAAAATAAACTTAGGTTAGAAACCGCGCTCTGTCAAGCCTTTTCTATTAAAGAATGACAGTTATAAATTACTACGTCATTGGTTTCTGGTTGACGGTTATGATACATTCGAAATTGCCTAGCATTGACAAAAAACAAAACTAGATGTCAAAAACAGCTGTTTATGGTCTGATGATTTTGTTTTCGTTCCCCTTTAATATATGTGCTTCAACAACCCAGTTTGTCTTAATTTCTCCGGTTTTCCATGTGAAGTGCTACTCAAACATACGTTTTCTAAAACCGGTGAAGTGAAACGTACATTTGACTGTCTATAAAATGTAAAACAAATTAGTTTTAAATGGTGTTAATTGGGATCACAATTTGAGGATGAATAACAAAGACAGAACGAAAAACAATTATTCAGATCGTGTTGTGTGCAATGGAAATGTAGAAAATGGAAATATGCGGTGTGATATTGCTGAAGAAGCGGTTTCTACTGATTCAGATGAGTATTTGTCTGATCCTTTGAGGTAAATTGGTAATATTGCAGTTTATTTGGGTCTGTTTGTTATATTTATTGTTGTTTAGATATCGAAATTATGACTTTAACAGTTCATCGGCTTCTAATGTGACGCTTTTGGCTCAAAGCATCACAATTTCTGATGATAACAGTATTACCATGAATCAGGCAGGAGACAATATATCTTACACTGCAAGTGACATCCTTAATCCTATACAAATACCCATTGTTGGATATGAAATTATGGAGGAGCGCGCTCGATTTACAGTAAAATTGCAAATTAAATTTAATAAAACGTGTGTTTAGTTTGTTTTTCTTTCAGGTGTATAAACTTCGAATAGAAAACAAGATTACAGGGGATTGTTGGTATGTGTTTCGGAGATACACAGATTTTGTGAGACTGTGCAATAGATTAAGGAATAAATTTCATGATGTTGTAAAGTATTTGCCCAGGAAAAGATGGTCTGATCTAAATAGATAAATATCCAAGAAAAGGAAATTTTGTTAAAAGTTTACTTTTTAGGTTAAAAAACAATTTTGACCCAATTTTTCTGGAGGAAAGGATCAATGGTCTTCAGACACTAGTTAATGCCATTTTAAATGTACCAGAGTTGGTGAATGCGCCAGAAATCCAGGACTTTTTCTGCTTGAATGAGCCACCCACTTGCTCTGACACAAATGAGGAGTCTAGAGCAGTTTTTGAAGCTTTGGAAGATACAATATCTGAGTTGAAGTTGCAGCTGAAGGAGAAAGATACTCATATTGACTCCCTGCACGAAAAAATGCAGGGTTTACTGAATGAAAATGAGAATTTGAAGCAGCTTCTGCAGTAAGGGATTTGCTGATGTTGGTCAATTATTGGCTAATCTGTTTATTTTTAGTTTAAACACCACACAAGGGAGCTCTACACCAAGCAAATAGTGATATATCCTAAATGAATATTATATTTTTACCTTAGATGATCTATTGAAAAGAAAGTGTTGATATTGACATAGTTACCCCTTAATGCATAATGTGTTTTACTTGTTAATAATTTATTTTAATAAACCATTTTCTAATCTAACTATAAATGTATTTTTAGTTAGTGTTTTTCTTGTTTACATTTCAACTGTTTCTTCTTTGTCTTTTCACTAAATGGTGTTATTTTTCTTCCCTGGCGCATTCTAATATCTTGCTGAGGTTAAACTTCCTGGTTATATGTCAAGAAATAATTATAGGTGTCATAAAAAAAGAAAAACGTCAAAACAAAGTTATGTTACAAACGGGGCGCAATTAGGCATTTTCAATCAATAGATAATAGTTTTTTTTTAAACGTCATTGGTTTTCGATTGGAAGATGACACTCAAACTCAAAAATAAACAAAGCTGGTTAGTAAAATTTTGAAAGTTCTTTATTTATAAACTTAATAAAAACATGTTCTAATCAAATAAAAATGTGGTTTTAATCAGACATATCGTTTTCATCACTGCTCATATTCAGACTGTCTGATTTAATTTCCAGTTGATTTGCATCTGTATAATCTTCCGGAAAAGAATAGTTTTCTGAATCATCAATGTATATGGCCAGCCAGTGACTGAGGGGGTGAGGATTTTCTGAATACAACTGAGAGAGAACACAATCTGTACAGTAATCTACAGAGTCTGGACAAACTATGCAGTGCCATCTTGAACCTATTACAGGATCTTCGTCACAATAGTCACACTGAAAGAATCACATAGTAAAAATGGTATTAAAAATGCCTTAAAACAACTTACTTTATAGCCTACATGACTAAAAGGCACATAATTCTGACAGTCTTCTTTAGCTTTCTCTTGCCGCACCCTCTTCAGAAGATTTAGTTGTAATTCTTGGGAATTTTCTCTGTTTGAGGAGGAATTTGTATCTAAATTGTTATGATAGTCAGTCCTCAACAAGTAGTTTTCTATAAATAACACAATTAGTTACATGCTAATTTATTGTAAAGACTTGCCTGAAGGAACTGTACTTGAACTACCCGGTTGTTGTTCTGCAGGCATATGACTTGGGCCAGGTATATCCTCCAAATTGGCCATTTGGACTGGAACATTTAGTTCAGGGAAAAATGTTGTTGGCTTCCAGAGATAATGATTGTGTCTTTGGTGTTTGTGGAGATTAGATTTCTAGACAAAAATGCTGTTACATTAACTGTTTCAATTGCTGCATTTGATTTACCTTATATTTTTCACTTGATTTAGGTATCCTGCCTGGTATAGGCAATCCTGCTTTGTACAATTTGAGAAAATACTTTTGAACTCTGCTGGCAACTTGTAAATATGTTCTGGTACCTAAAATAGTAGTCATAATTAAACAAATGACAAAATTAAGAATTTCTATATACCAAGAGCTTTGGCAATCTTTTGATATCTTTTCATCTCAATGGGCTCAGGAGGATAGACTTGTAACAACTCTTCTAGACGTTTTTGTTCTTCCATTGTCCAGGATCTATTATTTTGGAAACTTTTTACTTCCAGTTTATCATCAGCAATTTGTGTAGGACTGCTATAAATTTCTATAAGCTCATTTTCCGAAATGTTCACATTGTACTTTTGAAAATCTATTTTAGGAAGCTAAAACCCCAGAAAGTCACTATGGTTATTTGTCCGAGATTTTTTAAACATACCTTGGGCAACTCAAACATAGGTGGTAAACCTAACTCATTACCATTTTTTAACTGTTCAATAAAATCAATTGGATCTGCTAGTGCTTTATGTTTTGCCTCCGACACTGTTTTATAATCCTACAAAAAATTAACTATTTGCATGAACGTTACGATGCGTTTAGGCTTACTTTTAACGCTTGTTCACGCTGCGCCCCCAATATAACGAGAGTTTTTAAAACCTCACAGTAGTCTTTATTGCCTTTTAAGGCCAAGTGGTCACTTTCAAAATTGAAAAGGTCATCTTCAGTGTTAAAAATCGGTACCAATTCATCCATGATTCAAAATTCCCGCTAAATATAAGTTGAGTGATAGATCTTGCGATTGAATTATAAAATAATAACCAACATTCCAAACCACATCAAATATTTATTTCATTAAATGAAAGTAAACACAGGCGAATTTTCGACATTAGAATGTTTATAAATATTTTTCGAAATTATCTATGGACGTCAAAAAAATTAAGGTTATAATGCATTGTTGCCACTTTGTTATAATGTATATGAATGTGTCAGTTTTTATTTATATTTATTAAGCAGTAAATAACCATTAGTCATATATTTATCTTTGGTATATATATCAAGTTAAATAACACAAATGTGCATAAAATTTGTATTAATGCACTATTGGAAGAAATGAGGCCTCTAGTTAACTTTGGCAACATTTTATATTTTAAACGAATTTTACATAGATGGCATCACCATTATAATTTTAAAACAATTAATAGTTTCAAATAAAATTAAGTGTTATGTGTTTTTGTGATACGTCCTTATTACATAGCTTATTAAAAAAACACTTTAAAATTTATATGTCAAACTCGTTAATTAATAAGTATTGTTTAAGGTGACAAAAAAGACGCATACTACTTTAAGGGAAGCAAAATGGTAAGTATCGTTTCTTTATTTTTCCAATTAATTGTTTTTGTTTATAAAGAAAAATGTCGATTTTGCTGCCACGTGAGAAATATGACCCTTTTAATTCGAAAAATAGCCAATCTGTCCGTTCATTCGATGAGGACGTATCGGATCATTTCAATTATAAAAAGAAATCTGATCTTAGCACCTGTGGCAATCCCTAAGGAATTACTTGGCTTTTGTGTACTTAATAATAATAGTTGTAGTATTTCTGCTTAAATAATAGAAAATATGACAGTATGTTTTTTTACTTAAGTATTTCGATTGACATCTTATTAGAACATAGAGACAAAAACCTAATTGGTAAATAAAGCGCTAATTATTTTGTACATCTAGGTTACTCCTGGCAACGTCTTGTTAAAATGGAAGCGGACACTATCGGACATCTGATGCAAGAAGCTTCAGTTCAATTGTGATTATTGAAATATTCATAATAACGTACAAATTTGTGTTCTATTGTGGACTCAAATATATTTTAATAAGAAATATTCAGTCTATTTATAAACATAAAGAATAATCGTAAAATTAGAATTTTGAAAAAAAAAAAATTGAAAATGGAAAGATTATATATAAATATATTATATATATATATATATATATATATATATATATATATATATATATATATATATATATATATATATATATATATATATATATATATATATATATACCGATGACGTGCCGATAGTTCCCGAACAAACCCGATCGCGTGTGACGTCACAATGTTTATTTCCCCTCAACATTACAGACAGCTGATAAGAGGTTTTTAGTTTTTAATAAACTTATTCTTGTTATTATCACCAGTGTGTTGAGAAATTTATAGAAAATGTTTGCCATAAGATGTTTCTAGCAGAAATTTAATCCTAAAACATCAATATATATACAAAAGATTATTATTTATAACATTATATCATTTTTTTTATGTTCGAGGATTTATTGCCTGCTGAAGCTACATAATCGTGACATTGAGTGTCTTGAACTTTTCTTATTTATTAATTTTATTAATAATTAAGGTAACTGTATAAACTTTACTCAGAACTCCATATTCTGGACATACACGTCCATTCACGGTGCAAATACAATTTTTGCGGTTAAATTGTACATAACCTACAGCCTTGTCACCGTAAGTTTCACGTGTCAACTTGCAAATAATTTAAGTATATTTAATAGAAATATTTTGTTTCTCATTTACATTATTAAAAAAAAACACAAATTGATGCTTTAGCACCTCGAACTTCAGCTGAATTGAACCGAATGTCATTTTTGAGAAAATCTGTGACCATAAAAATATCCACATCAGGTATATTTTCAGAATTGGCTTTTATGCGCCCTTTGTCACACATTACTGAATTAAATTAGTAACGAACAATATTTTTTTGCTTAAACTTCAATAATTTTGAGACTATATACACATATAGAAGCCGGTTATAGTACTTAACGTGAGAACACTTTAACATAATGACGTCACAAACATGGCAGCCAATCGTGGTGCTTTTGTAGTCATGTGATTTTATTTTAAATTTTGTAAAAAATGAATTTTTAATTGGTTTATT
Organism: Cosmopolites sordidus; assembly: GCA_031761425.1. Classification (NCBI taxonomy): domain Eukaryota; kingdom Metazoa; phylum Arthropoda; class Insecta; order Coleoptera; family Curculionidae; genus Cosmopolites; species Cosmopolites sordidus. The sequence goes on from JARFXV010000306.1 coordinate 379,025, forward strand.
GTAATCAAGTAATTGTAAAAAATTTGTTAAAAGGTTTTCGCATGGGTTATCAATATTATTTAAGATAAAGTTTTAAAATAATGTAAAAAAATCGATAATTATTTTTTATTCAAAAACCCCATTTGTCGAAGGGAATTTTTTACAAATAATCTTTTAGCTACATTAAAACAAAGTAAATCGCACTATTAGGAACGATTCTTCTATTAGAATTTTCGGTGTGAAGCATTAAATTCGAAAACACCTAGCACCAAATCAGTTATTTTTAAACTTTTCAATGCACGTTTCGATAACCATGTTAGCATCATCAGGACTACACTATGTTCTATTTATATGACAACCATCCGTAATTAAACTCAGGTGATGAGAGCCTTGAAGATGATGGGCTTAGTGGTCGGTCATCGGAGGTTAACAATGACCTATTGAGGGCCTTAGTCGAAGCCAACAGCCGCGTACAACTGTTCGGGAGCTTGCCTCTGAATTAGACGTAACACATGACAATTTCTACCATATGTAGGGGATTAGAAAGTCAAAAAAGCTCGATAAATGAGTGCCGTACGAATTGAATGAAAACCAAAAAAATCGTCGTTTTAAATTGTCGTCTGGTCTTCTTTTGCGCAACAAAAACGAGCCGTTTCTTGAACGGACTGTGACGTGCGATGAAAAGTGGATTCTTTATGACAATCGGCGACGATCGGCTCAATGATTGGACGGCGACGAAGCTCCACAAAACTTCCCCAAAACCTAAAATGATTCATCACAGTTTTCTGAACACTGGCGAAGTACGGAGACACAGCGGAGAAGTACGATGCAAATCGATGAAATGCGGCAAAAAGGGCAGCGCATATACCCAGCATTGGTCAATAGGAAGAGACCAATTCTCTTCCATGACAACTCTCAGTCACACGTCTCAATGATCACACGACAAAAGCTGTATAAGATTGGCTACGAAACTCTCGACCATCCGCCATACTCGCCTGACCTCTGGCCTACCGACTACCATTTTTTCAAGCATCTGGACAACTTCCTGCGCGAGAAATGCTTTAAAAAACAAGAGGATATAAAAACTGCCTTCAACAATATGACCGTCAAAAATATGACGCTAACTCGAAAACGTTTAAATATGAAACTAAAAAACACTAAACACCACTTTTTGAAACTTCGCGACGCACGTTTCGCCAACCCTGTCAGCATCATCAGGATTTTTTTTTTTGTTTTTTAGTTTTTTTCTATTTTTTGTGTTACCTTATTTTTTTATGTCTTTTATTATGCTACTTTTATTATTCTGTCTTTTGTTACCGTAAGTACAAATTTGTATTTGTACACTACAAAAGGTAATCAATATAACAAAAACTCATATAAAATAAATGTTATTTATACAATTTAGAAATCACAATACAGTTCAACTTTATACACTAATAAATCAAGTTTTTTTCACTTTTGGCCATCAATATTCTCATTTAACTTCCAATCCATAGATTTGTCGTAACCAATTAATCTGCCATAAGTTCAGGTTGGTCAAATACTCGAGGGTCTAAGAACAATGTTTTACCATTTACATGAAGTGTTGTGAACATTTCAGGAACATCTGGAACCTTAACATCATCTACTTTGAACACAGTCTTTTTTGCCACACAGAAAAAGTTAACACTTTTAGCCATATTTGTCTTAAACTTTGTAACTCAGATGTGTAAGAATTATACGGTATACTTCAATAATTACCTGGTATACTTCCTGTAGAAACTACAGCTTTATAAAGAAAAGGTAGTCCAATAATTCCAACTGTACTAGTAGAAAGTGAAAACATTTTTACTGTTCCAATTTGTGGTATCAACGGTCCATAATATACTTGTTTAAAATACTGCTCCTGTTTCTTTGTATTCGCTTGTTGGTTGTGTAGTTTAAGGTAAATTTAACCTCCTGAATATATATCTCGATAAATATTTAGTTTCAGGTACTGAACGAAGTAAGCTTGAGGTACTGAACGAAGTAAGCTTGTTGACTTAAAAATGCTGTAGCATGGATAAACGAACGATTTTAAAGACATATATAATTTTAATATTATTCTAACAATTAAACATCATCAATTAAACAAATCATTCCAACAATTAAACAAATCATTTCCTGATGATGCTAACATGGTTAGCGAAACGTTCGTCGAGAAGTTTCAAAAAGTGATTTGGTGTTTAGTGATAAATCTCTTCGAGTTTAGTGTTTCACATCGAAAGATCCAATATACTCTCAAAAAATGACCTAGGAAATTAGGTCATTTTTTGGGGAAGCTGGAAACAAGGAGGGTGAACCGTTCCTTGTTTCCAGCGCCATCTCTTAAAAAAATAAGAATTATTAACCGCCACACCTGGTAGTATATACGTTATGATATATTCAGCTAAATTATATAATGTATCAGTGGATGGCAATGGTTTTAAAATTTGAAAAAAATTACATTACTTATAGGTACTTCCAATATATTTTGAGCTTTTTCTATTGAAACGCGTGCGTTGCAGTAGGAGTACGTACGTAGTGTATTGGGAGTATGTAGATTTGAAATATATATTTTTTTAATTCCCTGTGTGCACAACGCAAAATAATTGGAACAGAAATCAAAAAAAGCTTGTTAGTTGCGCCCTTTCGGCTAATCCTATTACCGGTAGTCTCGAAAAAAACGCGTTTATTATTTTTATGTTTAATGCGGACTCATATCGAGCTGATTTAATTAAAAACATATTGCATAGTTATTTTTCCTCCAAAAGGTGGGCGCGAGGTGGTCCGTTCTGGAGTTGGCGTTGCGTAAAATGCCCCCCACATCTCCCTGCAAATGACACTTATTATATTCGTCGCGTCGAATCTTATTTGTTTCTCTATTTACCTTACGGTCCACTGTCATTCCCTCCCCTGCTCCTCCGCGCGCGGCCCAGCGGTAATGCAACCGTATTCGAAAAACAGTCACCGGCTCTGATTGGTCGTCAAGGGTGAGCTGCACCGGCCAATTGCCACGCGTTATTCCGCCGAACCGCGGCAACTGAGATTTTATTTAAACCCGGAGCTTGTCGAGCGCGCCCAACATTTGAATGTCGACTGACCACGATTATTTGCAGATGGATTGAGGCGAGTGTTTAGTGCGATCGTAAGATGTGACAATGAAGTGATGCGAACGGACTTAACATGGTAGCGAGGAACTTGACGGTACAGGACATCCCGTACTCGCGATTGTTGCAGATTCCCGGTGAAGATGAGCGGGATTTTATTTCGCTGGAGGAGCTGAAGCCGGTGATGGTCCAGTCGGATGGTGGACAGGCCCAAGTGCCTTCTTACCAACCGACTTACTATGAATTAACGAATATAGTTGAGTGAGTAGCGGGTTTAGAATTTTTTTACGTTATGTTTATGTTACCCTATCAATAGGATAGTGTCCTTGAACTAGACTTTCAGCGTCTTCGCAAATCGATGCACTCCGTTACCAGGGAGAGTGAGTATATTTATTGTTGTTGCAGGAATCCCTGTTCGTCGTCGGTGTCGTATCCACCTTCGCTGGCCAGCTCAACATGCACCTCCACGATGATGGACAACCAGGTCGTGGACAGCACCCTAAACCCGACCAGTCGAAGAAAACGAAAGGCCTCCTTCAAGTAAGTTCAATCACATAACCCATAAATGATTTTTGTGTGTTTCGAAAAGAAGCCATAACACACTCCCCTTGCGAAAAGTTTCCGCGTTTCGAAACAGTTTCGGACAAAGCGACAAGAAACCCGTCTCGATATCAAAGACACAAACTTTGATTGCTTCGATGTTTCGTTTTCGATATGAGGGGGGTGCGTTCGTTAACTTTCGGGGGTGTCTTTAAGAGAGGCGGGTTTACTACCCTTTCGTTTCTTTTTTTTTCTTTTTCGTAAGTATCAGAATTATCCAAAGAATGGAATGAATGTTTCGAAATCTAATTAATTTTTTTTTTAAATGTTCGTTGTTCGGAAAGTTGCTATAATTTTTTAAAGAAAAAGACAGACGCAAAAACTTAACATTATCATTTATAAATTTTTGTCTACGTGGTGGTAAACTCAAAGATATTTACCATTAAACACCGAATTACTTTTTTTTAAGTTCTCGTCGCACGTTTCGCTAACCGTATCAGCATCATCAGGAGATGATTAATCAGATTAATCAGGAGATGCTTAATCAGATTAAACCATTCCCTGGTGATGCTAACATGGTTAGCGAAACGTGCGTCGAGAACTTTAAAAAAAGTGATTCCGTGTTTAGTGGTAAAAATCTCTTTGAGTTTAGTGTTTCACACCGAAGGTTCCAACAGAAAAATTGATCTACGTGGTGGTAAAAAACAGGTTGTTTTTTTATCTTTTCTTTAATTTTAAAAGATTTCCCAATTTAAACAATTTTGGAGGGAGTGGAAGGGATGTTAGTCCGCGGGAGCGATGTCCGGTGAGTAAGGTGGATTGGGGTAAAACATCCCAATTGAAGCTCAACAATTTTTTAATTTTGGGTCCTGATTGATACATGTGGTCGTGATGAAACACGACATTTTTTCTGTTTGCTAATCCCAGGCCGGTTTTCTTCAATTGCTGCCGTCAGTCTACTTCCGTGTTGACGGTTTGGTTGCGTGGAGGAATTTGAAAGTGTGTGGGACACTTCCAATCCCATCAAAAGCGATGCATAATTTTTTTCGAATTAAGGCCGTCTTTCGCCGTACTTAAAAAACTGCCATGATCGTTACTCGTTGTTGTACACGATACACTTTTCAACATTAGTTACCAGCCGTTTCGAAAATAGAGCTTCAGTTTGTTTTTCGACAAAAGATCACACGAAGAGATTCGGTCCAACAGATTTCGATCACCAAGTTTGCGAAGGACCCACACATCGTATCGGCAGGCGTACCTAATTTTCTTCAGATGATTAAAAACCTGGCGTGTGGATCTTCAGCTATTATGGCCATTATTTCCTCAATATCAATGCCTGAAGGACGACCAGATCAATGTCGGTCGTCCTTCAGGTAAAAATCTCCGTCCCTGAACCAACCAAACCCCGACAGAACCCTCTTCGTAAACGACTTACTAATTCAGCATACATTTTTAGACAACCCGACAGATATGAAAAAAATAGTATCTACAGAATCGTGTGGGAATGTTCGGAAAAGATGGTGATCTGATGGAGCTTAGTCTGGAGAATAAGTTGGTACACCAACGAGTTCTTCATAGGTCTTTAAATAGATAGCCGCATGTTGTAACGTACAAGAGCACATCGTTGCAGATTACTGTTTCTTGGCAGCCTTTTTCCATCGATTGATCGGTCATGGTTGTTATTTCGTATTATTATATCCAACAAGCGACAAAAATAAAGTTTCAATTTTTTTCTGTTTTTTTTTTGGTTAAATTGTTCATTATTATAAATACAGCACACTTCTTCAACATACTTTGACTACAATCAGTTATTCAATAAATAATAAATTACTAAATAATAAATTTTGCGCACGCACATTACATACAGTCCGCATAACGTAAAGTTTTATTGACATGGACTCATCTTAAGGCGACCCCTCTTTTTCTTTTCGAAACGTTTAGGAACACCCAGAAGGATCGCTTTTTACTTTTCGAGTATTTAGTCTACTTTACAGTTGATCTTTCATTCACACACTGAATTCACCACTTTTCACCATGTTAAAACCACTTTCTGAATATTCTTTTAAATGTGTTTTGTTCACCATAAGCTTCACGTGGTATTCTGAATATGATTCTGCGGAAGTTTTGTTTAAATTTTTCTTTGGTAATAAATATAATTTCTTTTAATTATTATACTTACTTTCATTACAAATAAGTTTGGTAAATACCAATCATAGTCGGCTATGCCTTCTTTTTCGTCGACTCGCCCTCTCCCCGTCCATCTTCTTCATTGTCTTCTTTCTCATCCTCTTTTTTATAAGCTCCATTTTTCTGTTTTTCCTCAGTGCATTCCTAACAGATCGTCATTGCATCGCTTTCGTGGTCTACCCACTGATCAACGCCCCACAGTATATCTTGTATACCTATTCTCTTAATATGCAGTACAGATCATCTCGGTGGCTTTAGCACAGCATTTTACTCCAGGTAAAACTCAACGGAAAATCAAATATCCTCTTTTAATATTTTCATCGTGAGGATCTCTGCATCAAACGCCGAACTGGATGTTATTTTAAAAAGTCAAATGTCAAATCTGTTACTAATACGAGATGCGTAAATAAAGTGATTGGACTGGCGACGTAGTGTTCGATCTGACAACACTGTTGGCTTCATATTTAGAGGGGAGGCAGGTCCACATCTGATGCATCGCCAGTACGAGTTTGGACTCACCCCTTCCTTGGTAGCTCTTGGCAATTACTTTCGTGAATCGAATTTTTCTAGTCATCATCATCATCATTGTAATTTTCTTCTTTCATTTGGACCTAACAGCTGGTATCGTATTTGACACTGTCTTCCCGGTTTTCTTCTACAATTTGGCCTTATAGTTAGTTTTCTGCTAGGCATTCTGTAAGCATGCAATCTGATAATCATCATCATTAACTCGTATCAATCCACTGGTCGTGAGCTTTTCTCTGCCATTCGGGTCCAATATACTTAATAATGTCACCAGTCCACCGTGTTTTCGGTCTTCTCCGTGGACGTTTGCGATCAAGCGGTATCCAGTCCAGGACCGCCACTGGTCCATCTTTCGTCCCATCGTTTCGCTACATGGTCTGCCCACTTCCATTTCAATTGCTCTATTCTTCCAATGATGTCACTCACTTTCGTTTATTCTCTGATCCATGTGCAGGTCGTTCTATCCCGTCTAGTAATGCCAAGCACACATCTTTCCATTCCCCTTTGTGCTATTCGAAGTTTTTGAACTGACTGTGATGTGAGTGTACAGGTCTTACTTCCGTATGTCATAATGGACAGGACACACTGATTAAAGACTTTTCTTTTCAGGCAAAGTGGTAGTTTGCTCTCAAACACTTTGTTGAGCCTGCCAAATGCCTGCCAGTCACATTTAACGCGTCGTTCCACCTCCTGGACGGTATCCCTTTTCATTGAAACTCTCTGCCCAAGATATATATATATATATATATATATATATATATATATATATATATATATATATATATATATATATATATAGTGATCCACAACTTCCAAATCCGTTCCTAAAATACAATTCTTTTTTCATCAGAAAATTTATTTAACATGATCTGACTCTTCTTCTGGTTTATTTTCAAGCCAAATGGTTCCCCAGCAGCTATGCAGCTCCTGTACGCGTCTTTGCAGCTCTGAGTCTTGTGAAAGAAGAACGATATCATTTGCGTATCTAAGATGATTTAAGTATGCACCATTAATCCTTATTCCATCCTGTTCCCAATCCAGATTACGGAACACTTTTTCCAGGCAGACTGAGAAAAGAAGAGGCGATATTGCGTCACCCTGCCGTACGCTCCGCTCTACATTTATTCCAACCTCAAGATCATCAACATGGACTGTCGCTGTAGCTTCATCATATATCGATCCTAGTAGATTTACATAGGCTTTATATATACCTTGATTAAGCAATGCATCAATTATGGCCTGCTTTGAGATTGAATCAAATGCTTTTTCATAATCGATAAAAGCCAAGCACAGTGGCATAGTGTATTCGTTGTGTTTTTCTATGATCTGCTGTAGAACCTGGATGTGACCCATTGTACTGAATCCACTTCTGAATCCTGCTTGCTCCTTTGGTTGTGCGTTATTAAGTTTTCTCTATATTCTTTTGGATATTATCTTGGTGAAAACTTTATACACTACTTATAGGAGCTTTATTGGCGGTAGTTCTTTAAATTTTCCCGTGCTCCTTTCTAATGTAAAAGAATAATTTCTGCATTTTTCCATAAGCTGGGTACTTCTTGTTGTTTGAGGCATTTTGAGTATAATTTTGGTAGTGTTTTATGTAAAGTCCGACCACCAACTTTTAACATCTCCACAGTTATACTATCCTGGAGCCTTGCCATTTTTCAGCGAGTCTATAGCCTTTGTCACTTCCTCCACCAGGATATCCGGCACTTGTTCTCCAGTGGGCATTGCTGTTCTTATTTGATTCTGGTCCTCATATAACTTTGAATAAAATCTTCGGACAACTTCTAACATTTCCGTCCGTTCCCTGCACATTGTACCATCCTCACGCAATAAGGAAAATGTTTGTGATATTTTCTTTCTTAGCTTCTGCTTAGCTTTGTTAATTCCACGGTTTTGTTCCAGAGTTTTTTGCACTAACTGCATGTTGAATCGGTGCGTTTCCTCTCGAATACGCTTTCTTATAGTTTTACAAAGCCCAACGTACTCGACCCTGCCAAAAGGACTGTCTGCATTCTTCATTGTCCGGCGTTTTTTCATTAAATGGATGGTCTCATTGGATATTGGATATATATATATATATATATATATATATATATATATATATATATATATATATATATTGAATATATATATATATATATATATATATATATATATATATATATATATATATATATATATATATATATATATATATATATATATATATATATATATATATTGAATATATATATATATATATATATATATATATATATATATATATATATATATATATATATATATATATATATATATATATATATATATATATATATATATATATATATATATAGATTAAAAAAGCCGCTCAATTTGAAAGCCCCGTTCTAAGACAATGAATGGTTGAATGGTTTTTGTTTATTGCGCCCTATATGGAGTTACGAAACGTGTTTCCGAAAGTTTTCGTAGGAGTTGTGGGGTGGCATTAGGTCGCCTTCGAGAGTTGGCACGTTCGGCGCGAGTGCACCTCTAGGGATTCCCCGTCTTTAAGACCGCGCTAATTAGTTCATATGTCGCCGCTTATGGCGGTTAAATTGATCGCTTTATGGAGCGCCTCTTTGAAACCGAAACTTGTACTGAGTCGGCTAATGAGGTTTGTTGTTTGGTTTTTTTTTCTAGTGACGGCAGCGATGTTGACGACGACACGGGGGAGGACGCCAAATCCAACAAGACCGACGACAACAAGAAGTGAGTAGAGATCAGAGTATATTTTAAGCCGAATTGATCGATCGATTGTTGTAATCGATTAAATAACGGAATCTAACGGTATCGGGCATTCTTGCAGCGTAACCTTCTGGATCCGCGTCGAACAGTTATTCGGGCCGAAGAAAAGAAAAGCTCGCCGCAGCGAAAGGAAAACCCAACGGAAAGTGAACGGGACGCAGTCCTACCCGGGAACTGTAAAAAGTTTTCTCGCTGTTAATATATCTGAATGCGGCAATGACGGGTCCGTTATGTTTTTCAATTCATCTGATCGATAATATCTACCGGGATGGAGTGGAAAGTCAAGTATTTTTCGGATGGATGAAGGCGATCTCATTTCTACTTTCTACTGATGCTCCGTCAATTTCATTCCGATATGACGTTAAAAAAGTTTTATACAGACTCTGCTCCTTTACGTTTCACGATTCTTAAATGGTTTACTGAGTTTTGGTGTGGTCCAACCAGTAGGAGTGACGCTCAGAGCTCAGGACGCCCCGTTGAGGCCACTAATGAGGAAATGATCAACAAAATCCTTGATATCGTGCTGGGCGATGATAGAATCGCTTAGTTTAAATATTTATACGGTCAAACCGAAGCAATTTCTGCGGCGATTCCTGACTGTTGATGAGAGTTGGATTCATCACTGTACACCAGAAACAGTCAAAACCGTATCGATTTTACAGGGCGAACGTGCCAGACCCTTTTGTCATCCAGAAAGATCCTGTCTGCTGTTTTCTGGCATTCGCAAGGGATTATCTTCATCGACTTTTCGGAAAAGGAGAAGAAAAAGGAGTGCATCGGCCCATTTGGCCGCCATTGTACCAGCGAAACTGGTCAATTTGCGCTACCAATTGATTCTCCATCCTCTTTATTCTCCGGACATGATCTTCCTCCGACCGGCTGAAAAAAATTCACATCGAATGAAGAAATCATCATCTCCGAGTTCGACAAGTCGTAGGCTTAAAAAAAGCTGGATAATCGTGTATATCCGAGAGTCAATAATAAATATTTCATTTAAAAATCATCTGACTCTTCATTCTAGTCTTGTATGTGACACATAAAACGAATCATGCAATAAAACAAAGCATTTTTAACTAAATAATAAAGATTTCTTTGACAAATTCAGTTTCTTCATAGAGACAGCTCAGCTATGACCTATTACCTATGACCTTACCTATGACCTATTGACTTCTACTGAAGCTCACCTCAAGAAACTTGCAAGGCGTATGACGCAGTTGTTATATGTTCATATGTTGCTTAAGAAGCGTACTAATCGTTCTAGTTATCACATCATTAAAATGCTCTATGGGCTATAGATCGGGTCTTTGAGCAGGCCAAGGGCGTATATTCATGTCGGTCCTTTACAGGAAACGTGATGCAACTTGTTCAGTTTAGTTCATATTCACTTCTCAGTATACAGTGGGCAGTTAGGTCATTGGTTTTAGATCTTGTTTAAGTTATTGTCATCATTGGCATCAGGCTTATTGTAAATAACATCTCATTGTACTCATTCAGTTTTTCTGAAAGTATCATGGGACTGCAATATTTTTTGTTTTGTTTTTTCATTATTGTAGAAACAGTAGTCTTTTTAAAGATCCAGAAGCAAAAGCCTGCTTGCCCATTAATTATAAAGACTTTTTGCTCGATGGTCAAAGACCGTTAGAAATAACCGTCTTACTGGAACAAACTTCTGCCAGTTTATCCATCCTTTAAGAAAATGGACTTAAAAACTGACCAAAGGTCATGAACGTTATAACACAAGTTCCATAAGCAGTCTAAATTACGAGTCATCAACAAAAGTGTATTAATTCTAAAATCTTAAAGCGTCAATAAATTGACAGCTTAAGACAGACGCTTATCACAATGAAATGTTATAAAATACACAGGTGCTCGGTGTAAAAGTAAAAGCGGTGGTGATCTTTAATATGGAGTTCAGAGGGTGAGATTGCACGACGGCAAGCAATTAATAGAGGAGAGTACGTTAAAAACTAATTGTTGCTCTATGGGGAACAGGAATTTTGGTAATTAATGTCAGAAATATGTTATAAAAAGAAAAACTTTTGAAGGTATTTCATAAAAACGGGTGTGGTCTTGTATATTCAGTGCATTATAACGTTGGGTACGTTATAGAATAGTTTTATCGTATTTTTTTTATATATCAAACCCCCTTGCTCCTGACAGTTTGAACGATGCTTGACCAAACTCTTCCTGCATAGCGCAGCTTGGGAACGTACCCGGTATGCCTAACTGACCGTCAAACAGCAGATCGCGAACTGAGGTAAAATGACGTAATATATAATGCAGTTAGGTGAAGCCAGTGTGGGAAAAATATCAATTCAAGTTCAAGGTGCACCACTTGCACTACTCACCGCCTTATCGTTACCAGGTCCGTGTCATTAGTACGCTCTCGGTCTTGATACAATTTTCAATTTAGCGATCTGAATGGATTACAGATCTTTCGATTTCTGCTGATTTTAGCAATGAAGTTTTTCAACAGATAACAACTACTATGATCGAAAATAAGGTGGCTTTTATTTAAAACCAAAACAAACAAAGTTGGTACCAAGCCGGTGTTCGTGACATCTGACAGGTAGAACTGGATCGTTTCGCTTGTTAAGTTAAAACTCAAAACGTCTTTTGAAATTGGTAAACAATTTTTAAATGGATAACTTTATCGAGCAAAGAATTTGCATTATATATTGTCTAAAAGAATTTCTCGCGTTGATACATGTTAAGTTGAATATGTTACGAGGGCTTTAGTGGTGGCAGAGAAGAAGCTGAAGATGAACGTCGTTCAGGAAGACCTAGCTCATCAACTACTGAAGAAAGCATTACCATAATTAAGGATTTTGTCCTAAGTAATCATCAATTAACTATTACAAACATAGTATCGATATTACTGTAACATCAATTGGCCCAATTTAATCAATTTTGAAGAACAATTTAGATTTGTCGCGTTTGTTTTCTCGTCTTGTTTCAAAAACACTGATTTTTTCTGGAAAACATCGTCATAAGTTGCTGAAGACATACTTTCTTTGCATGATAATATTCTGAAATCCATAATTACTGGTGATTACTTATAATTCAGAAACAGTTCAACAATCAAGCCAGTATCGTGCCAAAGATGAACTGAAATAACCAGCTCAAAATTGATAAAAAATCAGAGTCGGGTTCACACTTCACCTTTCTTCGATTACCTTGGTGATCAATTCTTCTATTGGAACCTTTGGTGTGAAATACTAAACTTGAAGAGAAATGAAGAAAAAAATGATTTGATGTTTAGTGGTAAATCTCTTCAAGTTTAGTACCATGGTGAGGTTTATAAACAGTTTGGACTGCGCTTCAACACGGCTAAAATAGAATCCCTGGAATCCCTAATGATCCGGAAGAAGAACTGCGACAGCAGCGCGTTTTACCTATGATCTTGAAATCCATGGCCAGCACCCACGCGGTTAACTAAAAGAGCGCTGGCAGGATCTTATAAACACAGATACGAAAATACGGATGCTGGCCGTGTAAAGTGGCACTCACGAATTCGAACACGAGAGCCTCCTCTCGAGGGAAAACGCTAGGAAGAAGAAACCATATTCACCAGATATGACACCGTGTGATTTTTTCTGTTCCCTCGATTGAAAAATACCATTTCGTGGATGACTTTTTTAGTCTATAGAAATCGTTTAAGAGAGCTTGGGTATAAAGTCTGTGTCGAAGAGTGGGAAAAATGTTGCAATAAGCGTATTTCAGTCAGAGGGAGATTTTGAAGGAGACAAAATAAATCCTTTGAGGTTTATTTAAAAAGTTACCTTATTTTTTGATCGATGCAGTGGTTGTACTTGGTTGGTTATCCGATTGCTACATTTTCCACTCAGCCCTTATAAACTAAAAGCGTACAGCAACGCATAAGAGTCCCGTTAGAAGGCTGCAGCGTAAATGTCACAAAGATTTTTACAGTCACACCCACACGATAATCTCCGTTGCCGTTTTCATTTAAATTATGTTGTTTCCTTGGCGATTTTTTTGCGTTATTGACTAAAGAACTAAAAGTTATGTCGAAATGTGCACTATATCAGAAAATAGTAATTATTTCAACATACAATGGTCTTCATATCGTTTTTATCTTGTTTTTTTATATACATTTATGGATAACTTATTAAATAAGACAAATCAACATCAGTTTATTGGCACAGATATGTTAATATATTTTAATTTACCTCGCAGGTACTGATAGACAATTAATATATATATTAATATATATATATATATATATATATATATATATATATATATATATATATATATATATATATATATATATATATATGCCAAAAGCCTGTGCTAGCCAAAAGTCGCCTCCCCCTCCCCCTTATCTTTTGAACTTTTATTTCTAATTTTCATAGATGGCGTCGCAGTGCCATTGTGGCCAATAATTTTTAATGGGATCCTATGGCAAGTTAGTTCTTGACAGTAAAACATCATATTGGTAAACTCTTGACGCACTCGTTCAAATGTTTCAGCGGAAATTGCTTTACACTCTTCAATAATTCGTTGTCTTAAAACGTCAATACTGTCAGGTCTTGTAGCATATACTTTAGATTTAAGGTACCCCACAGAAAAAAATCCAAAGGTGTAAGATCCGGTGACTGATCGGATCTCGTCGTCCAATCTATCTACCACGATATTCCTGATCGAAATAATGTCTTACTGCAGCACAATAGTGTGGAGGAGCTCCGTCTTGTTGGAAGGTGATTTCGAAGTTACCAAATTCACCTGGATTGTTTTCCAGAATTTGGAGAATTAGCGGCTCAATCGCGGTCTCTAACATTTCCAGGTGCGGTACCGGTTAAGTTGCCATTCAAAAATATAGGCCCAACTATATGGTTTCCCAGCATACCTGCCCAGACATTTACTTTTTCTGGCAACTGTGTATTCTCACTAAACACGTAATTACAAAAACGAGAATTACAAAAATGTCAACTTTTTTGGCAATTGACCTCTTTTTTGATAAAGAGGCGGACTTGCGATTCGCTAAACTGAAATTTTAGTATTTATTCCTCAAAACTAGTTTGAACCCAAACAAAATTATTTTGAAAAAGGAATAAAACAATTTTACACTTTGTTATCTATCACTTTTACTTTTAAATTTTGTGTGACTATAGTTTCGTAAAAGGATTTTACATTCTCAAACACTACTTTAAAACTAAGCTAATAAACTAAGCTAAAAACTAAGCTAAATAAAAGTGATAGATAACAAAATATAAAATTGTTTTATTCCTTTTTAAAAAATGAACTATCACAAAGTAACGGACAAATCAATTAATAATTTGAAAATTAATATGGTTGAATGGGTCTTTTAAATACCTTTCAGGCGAGGTGTCACTTGCCAAATGATCCCATTGTAAATTATAAGTCACAATAGCATTGTGACGTCATCTATGATGATTACGTCATCAATTATCGATAGAAAAGGAGTTTACGTCATTTTCACATTTCAAATTTAATTCGTTTAAGTATAACCATTCAAAAGATTATCACGTCGAGACCAGTACCCCCAGGACCGGTTTCTGGCCTCACAGCCGCCGTCAACTGGGCTGGAGTCTAACGTAAGGAGACAACTGAATAGAAAGGAACAGAGCAAGAACAAGTCAACTGGCCATATTGATGGCGGGTTGCAAACTCAATGCAACTCGCGCCATCCTACGGTGAATGGCCTGCAAGACCAATTGACTTGGTCTTGCTCTGTTCGTTTCTATTCAGTTGACGACGGCTGTGAGGCCAAAAACCGGTCCTGGGAGGTACTTGTATACACGTGATGACGACGGCTGATTTTAAATGAACAGAGGTATGTGGAAGTACGGATGAAAGATTTCTATTATTCAAATATTCTTCTTCTGGTATTTGTTCTTTAAGATAAAATAAATATTACTGGAGTATCACCTCCAGCTTTTATCGTGCCTTTTTATAAACTTCTGATACTCTTATTTGACAACCCTTTAATATTTTTCATACAGTGCCTCGCTATTTGTGTATAATTTTAGGCAAAATCACAGTGAGATTGAGAAACGTCGCCGAGACAAAATGAACACCTACATTACCGAACTGTCGGCGATGATCCCCATGTGCCACGCCATGTCCAGGAAACTGGATAAGCTTACGGTGCTCCGTATGGCCGTGCAGCATCTAAAAACCATCCGAGGAGCTGTGCATTCGTACACCGAGGGCCATTACAAGCCCTCCTTCCTCACAGACCAGGAGCTGAAGCACCTCATTCTGCAGGTTAGCCGGTTTTACTATCGTGTCGCAATCGCGAATACTTCGGGTTCCGATTCATTTATCTTTTAAACTGGGCTAGTCTTAATGCCGCCAAGGTGTGACCCGTTTGTTGCTGTAGAGATCGGATTTTTTTCGAGTTATTTTTGCGACGTATTTTTTTCCTTTTCCGCGATAGAAAAGTGTTTAAATGTGTCAAGTAACGGTAAATGCAGCGGTTGAACGTTTATTGCTCTTGCCGCTACAAGGATCGTTTTTTCCATATCGAAACCGCAAATTAACGTAGTTGTACTGCATTTTGCAAATTTAAGAGTTTGGGGGTGAATTCTTTTAATTTGCAGAAAAACTATCAGCAGTGCAATTTACGAGGTGCGAAAATAAAGTAACGAGACAGGTGTTGTAGCCTTTGATCTGGTCTTTAGTGTGAGTTTGAATCATTTGGTGGTCCGTAGTAACTTTGAGGAGCACACTTGAGCACAGTGTGACGAAAACTTTTTTAAAACTTGAACGAGTCTATGGAAACAGTGTGAAAACTAAACATCCTTGCGTACTGAAGACGCTCCAGATGTTGGCCTGTCTCCCCTCCTATGCCACCGGCCTAATTACTTTATTTATTCACCTCGTATCTAGGCTGAGTTTTAGACCAGTAAAACTTGTGATATTTTTCTGTGGAGTGACAAAATACAGGTCACTTTCTTCACTAGCTAGATGGTTCAAAATTAACTTGAAATATTACTGTCCTCTCTGAAATATTACTGTACTGTGCTTGTCCACCCTAAACAACAATCTATCATTTTTCTTGCTTTCAAGTGTATTGTTTACTCTTCTTGAAATAACACATCGACTGACATAAAAGTGTAAACATCATGTCGTTTCTATATTCCAGCCCATGGTGTGAAACACTAACGACTTCAGACAGATTTATGAATATCACATCCGTTCTTTTATTGGAACTTCTATTGCAGCAGCGGAATTGATTCTACATCCTCCCGATTTTACGAACTTAGCTCCTTCCGGTTTGTTTCTCTTTCCAAACTTGAATAAATGGATGGTTGGGAAGAAACTCACATCAATCGTCGAAACAGGGGATTATGTTGCATAGTTTGAGAGGCTTTTCTTTTTTGGAAGCCATAAAAAGTTGAAAACTTTTTGAGCAAAGCGTATCGAAGAGTAAATGTACATCGTCAAATCTAATCGATAAGATCAGAGCGGTCCATTCCGTCCTCTTACATTCTTCCCCATCGTCCTCCAGTTCCACGCCGACAGGAAATCTGCTCTTAACAACTTCAAAAGACTCCCCATTTAGGAGCACTTGATCCTCTTCAAAAAGTGCCTAGCAAAAGTAAAACGAATAGTTCTCCAAGCTAAAAGACAAAATTTTGTCTGGTCTTGAATCACTTTGACTGAATAGGAGGTGCAACTATTAAGTAACGAGACTGAAGCTGTAAAACATTTTATTTTGATTTCATACATATTTATTTATTATCACCTTCAATATACACCCCTCCTCTATACCTAAAACGCTCCATGCGAATCGTCAATTGTGCTGTTCGAAATAGTGTTGGAAGTCGTCTTCTGTCAGCTTCTTCTGAACGCATGCAGTTTTCTCTTTCACTGCTTCAACGGACTCAAATCTTGTTTTTTTTAATGCAGATTTCACCTTAGGAAACAGACAGTAGTCGCACGGCGCAAAATCCGGCCAATAAGGCGGGTGGTCTAACATTGGGATGTTATTTTCTTTTTTTTATTCTTTCACGGAGTTCAGCAAAAACAATGTCTTCTCGACCATCTTGAAAACGCTTAAACCACTCAAAAACACTTACACACGATAACCATTCATTACTATACACTTCTTTTAATAAATTATACGTTTCAGTATCGGTTCTTCCAAGTTTAAAGTTAAATTTTACAACCATTTGTTGCTCTATTGTTACATTTAAGATTTTTCCAGCGAACCAAAAAAACAACTCTATAGCTGGGGAACAATTTGTTTGAATTATCTGGTAAACAACAGATGGTTCGTGTGCGTACTGTGCCGCGACAATATTTATTGTAATTTGTTTATGTGTAATTTTATACAACACATACAGCCCGAACAACGCAAATTTGTATTGACGTGAACCCCGCTTAAATTGCCGCGCATGCACACCACATACAACACATACATCCCGCACAACGCAAATTTGAGAGGTACTGCATTCGAAAGAGAAGGCTTCACGCTAAACAGCTGTTGATCGCTGGCGTTTGGCGCATGCGTATTTCTTCTGTTGTAGCGTCAGTCTCGTTATTTAATAGTCACCTCTCGAATATCTGAACGAATTTAATTCAGGAATATTTCTTTCTAGGCAGCCGACGGATTTCTTTTCGTTGTTGGTTGTGATCGTGGCCGGATTCTCTACGTCTCCGAATCGGTATCAAAAATCTTGAACTACACTCAGGTAAACGCTGAGGGCATTTCTGTTTCAAATTAGCAGGAAACTCCATCGTTTTTTTAGGGCGATTTACTGGGCCAGAGCCTGTTCGACATTCTCCATCCCAAGGACGTAGCCAAAGTCAAAGAACAACTCTCCTCCTCAGACTTGAACCCGAGGGAAAGACTGATTGATGCCAAAAGTAAGACCCGAAAAAATCCGGATGTTGTCGAAACTGATTTATTTTTGTAGCAATGTTGCCAGTGAAAACGGACGTGCCCCAGGGCGCCAGCAGGTTGTGTCCGGGGGCTAGGCGATCGTTTTTCTGCAGGATGAAGTGCCGTTCCTCATCTCAGATCAAGGAGGAGGCTGATACCACGACAGGATGTCATCGTAGGAAGACGAAATTGGGGTCTGATAGGAGATTTAACGTGATCCAATGTAGTGGATACCTGAAGTCCTGGGCGCCAGCGAAAATGGGTTTGGAGGAGCAGGAGGATACTGATTCCGACTCGTGCAATTTATCGTGCTTGGTGGCTATAGGGCGGGTGTTGCCTCATATCTCCACGGTGGCCTTGAGCGGGCACGCCAAAGCCCAGCCGATCCAGTTCGTGTCCAGACATGCCCTGGACGGGAAGTTCCTGTTCGTAGACCAGCGGTTAGCAGGCAGACTTTTCCTTCGGTTTTAACAAACAGTGATGGTCATTGTGTTTCCAGAGCTACCTTGGTGCTGGGGTTTCTTCCCCAGGAATTGTTGGGGACCAGCATGTACGAGTACTACCACCACGATGACATTTCTGTGTTAGCGGACAGGCACAAGATCGCGCTTCAAACAAACGAACACATCCTCACCAATATTTACAGGTTAGTGATACAGTTCGATAAAAAAAATAACCACTAAACTCCAAATCGCTTGTTTCGCTAACCATGCTAGCATCATCGGGAGATCGGAATCATCTCTTAATGATGTTAACGGGCTAGTGAAACGCGCATCGGGAAATTAAAAACAAGTGATTTGGTGGAACATCTCTTCGAGTTTTAAATTTAATTTTCGTCGTTTTTTTTGCTTGAAAATGTGTTTATTTCATGAAAATGATTCAATATATTAATTAACCTTCTGGCAAATTTTCTTCATCATCAACTTATCAGAACTTTTTCATAAATAGAGATCATAATCCCTTGTGTTAAGCCTGGGGAGGAAGCTGGACATCGAAGAACTTCCCATCTGAGTTCCAACAGTGCTTCATCCAAATTGTTTGTAACGTGGACTTTTTGAGTGGTAATATAAGTTGCCTTAAATCTATCTACATGTACATGCTACAGGGATTGCTTCGAATTGAGAAGCATGATCCATTCGACACCTTCTTGTGCAACACTTGCATTCAACACATTCCAGCAAAGCAACAATGCCAAATAGTGAGCTTTGAACCTCAGCAATATATTCAGAATTAAAAATACTATATTTCCAGTACAAATATATTCCTGTAAGATACCACTAGCAAAGCTGCGAATTCATCACGTTCCTCTTTGACACTGTTGGGGGCTGACACTTGAATTCCACAAATTCCGATGATGCAACGCCCAGCAGTCAACATATTCGATATTTTCCATAATTAGAAATCGGAATCCGTTGTGTTAAGTCTGGAGAAAAGGCTGGTGATCGAAGAACTTTACATTTGAGTTCTAACAGTGCTTTCACCACTTGCCTTCCTGATTGCACCAAATGTCAATAATTTGAAATATTTTGCTTGCAAAAGCAAGTAGAAGAACTAAGTTTAACACTTGATAACTCAGTCATGTATCTTAGCACTTTATTACCCCCAAAAGAACAATTTATTCCTAATCAAATAAACATAAACATAAATTTATTGATATTCGTGACGGGAAAAAGCAAATTTATAAACGCCTTTTTAGGTTTCGAACGAAAGATGGCGCTTTCGTTCGATTGCAAAGCGACTGGAGATCATTCAAAAATCCCTGGACGAAGGAAATCGAACACATGATCGCCAAGAACAATCTCATATTGTGAGTCCATGTGTTTTAGCTCTTCACCGTTGCCACTAGTCCTTTCTTTTTGTTGTAGGAGTGATTTTCGAGCGGTGGAAAGTAGCGCAGCCAGAACAGAAAATGTTCACGAAACGTATGATTTTTTTTCAGAAGGTTAGTGATTCTATTTGCGAACTCTCCTCAGTTACAGTGTTGATTAAACTCAAAGAGATTTACCACTATACACCACATCATTTGCTGTAAATTTCTCGACGCGCGTTCCGCTCACTACTTTAGCATCATCAGGACACGATTCCTGATGATGCTAATATGGTGAGCGAAACGCGCCTTAATAAATTAAAAGCAAATGATGTGGTGTGTAGTGGTAAATCTCTGTGAGTTAGTTGCTTCATTTCATAGCTTCCAACGAAGAATTGGTATATATTGTTTTTGTTCTAATTATTTTCTATTTTAGCCAACGGAAAAGACATGCAAAGTTTGATTAGTACGCATGTGGAGGCGAGCAAGATTGGACGACAAATAGCTAATCAAGTTTTGGACCTGCAGCGTCGGAGTTCCGATTCCTGCTCCAACAGTCCCGAGCAGGAAGAATCAACAAACTTGGCGAGTGGTGAGGTAAGCGAAAGCTGATTCATTTCTACATGTTGATTGCTATTATTGGCTCGTTTGATAAAGTTAAAAGTAAATGGTTATCCAGTAAGAGTGGCAGGACTTTAAAATGTGGTAAAATGATAAGTACAAGTGATAGTCCGGTAATTTTTATTTTATCTTGAAAAACAAATATTGGCATTTTGCGTGTAAATACTATATGGAAGTTCAAATGTCCTTTTCGGCTTCGTGTGGTGCCGACTATTGGTAAAATCTCGAAATCGCGCATCTCATCTCAGATTAAATCTAGCAACTATAAAAATATTGTCATGGGCTGGAAAAATAGCATTTTTTAAGTAGTTTGAGCTCCAGTCACTAAAATTGTCCATTGGTCATTTTTTAGTCCGGTGCGAATTATTTTTAAACACTGTCGACTATGGGTAAAATCTCGAAATCGCGCATCTCATCTCATATTGAATCTAGCAACTATAAAAATATTGTCATGGGCTGGAAAGTAGCACTTTTTAAGTAGTTTGAGCTCCAGTCACTAAAATTGTCCATTGGTCATTTTTTAGTTCGGTGCGAATTATTTTTAAACAAGCAACTATAGGTAAAATCTCGAAATCGCGCATCTCGTCTCGGATTAAATCTAGCAACTATAAAAATATTGTCATGGGCTGGAAAAATAGCATTTTTTAAGTAGTTTGAGCTCCAGTCACTAAAATTGTCCATTGGTCATTTTTTAGTCCGGTGCGAATTATTTTTAAACACTGTCGACTATGGGTAAAATCTCGAAATCGCGCATCTCATCTCATATTGAATCTAGCAACTATAAAAATATTGTCATGGGCTGGAAAGTAGCACTTTTTAAGTAGTTTGAGCTCCAGTCACTAAAATTGTCCATTGGTCATTTTTTAGTTCGGTGCGAATTATTTTTAAACAAGCAACTATAGGTAAAATCTCGAAATCGCGCATCTCGTCTCGGATTAAATCTAGCAACTATAAAAATATTGTCATGGGCTGGAAAAATAGCATTTTTTAAGTAGTTTGAGCTCCAGTCACTAAAATTGTCGGTTAGTCATTTTTTAGTCCGGTGCGAATTATTTTTAAACAATGTCGACTATGGGAAAAATCTCGAAATCGCGCATCTCGTCTCAGATTAAATCTAGAAACTATAAAAATATTTATATGGGCTGGAAAAATAGCATTTTTTAAGTAGTTTGAACTACAGTCACTAAAATTGTCCGTTGGTCACTTTTTAGTCCGGTGCGAATTATTTTTAAGCAATGTCGAATATGGGTAAAATCTCGAAATCGCACATCTCGTCTCAGATTAAATCTAGCAACTATAAAAATATTGTCATAGGCTGGAAAAATAGCATTTTTTAAGTAGTTTGAGTTCCAGTTACTAAAATTGTCCATTGATCATTTTTTAGTCCGGTGCGAATTATTTTTAAAGACTGTCGACTATGGGTAAAATCTCGAAATCGCGCATCTCATCTCATATTGAATCTAGCAACTATAAAAATATTGTCATGTGTTTGAAAAATAGCATTTTTTAAGTAGTTTGAGCTCCAGTCACTAAAATTGTCCGTTGGTCATTTTTTAGTCCGGTGCGAATTATTTTTAAAGACTGTCGACTATGGGTAAAATCTCGAAATCGCGCATTTCATCTCATATTGAATCTAGCAACTATAAAAATATTGTCATGTGTTTGAAAAATAGCATTTTTTAAGTAGTTTGAGCTCCAGTCACTAAAATTGTCCGTTGGTCATTTTTTAGTGCGGTGCGAATTATTTTTAAGCAATGTCGACTATGAGTAAAATTTTGAAATCGCGCATCTCGTCTCAGATTAGATCTAGCAACTATAAAAATATTATCACGGACTGGAAAAATAGCATTTTTTAAGTAGTTTGAGCTCCAGTCACTAAAATTGTCGGTTAGTCATTTTTTAGTCCGGTGCGAATTATTTTTAAACAATGTCGACTATGGGAAAAATCTCGAAATCGCGCATCTCGTCTCAGATTAAATCTAGAAACTATAAAAATATTTATATGGGCTGGAAAAATAGCATTTTTTAAGTAGTTTGAACTACAGTCACTAAAATTGTCCGTTGGTCACTTTTTAGTCCGGTGCGAATTATTTTTAAGCAATGTCGAATATGGGTAAAATCTCGAAATCGCACATCTCGTCTCAGATTAAATCTAGCAACTATAAAAATATTGTCATAGGCTAGAAAAATAGCATTTTTTAAGTAGTTTGAGTTCCAGTTACTAAAATTGTCCATTGATCATTTTTTAGTCCGGTGCGAATTATTTTTAAAGACTGTCGACTATGGGTAAAATCTCGAAATCGCGCATCTCATCTCATATTGAATCTAGCAACTATAAAAATATTGTCATGTGTTTGAAAAATAGCATTTTTTAAGTAGTTTGAGCTCCAGTCACTAAAATTGTCCGTTGGTCATTTTTTAGTCCGGTGCGAATTATTTTTAAAGACTGTCGACTATGGGTAAAATCTCGAAATCGCGCATTTCATCTCATATTGAATCTAGCAACTATAAAAATATTGTCATGTGTTTGAAAAATAGCATTTTTTAAGTAGTTTGAGCTCCAGTCACTAAAATTGTCCGTTGGTCATTTTTTAGTGCGGTGCGAATTATTTTTAAGCAATGTCGACTATGAGTAAAATTTTGAAATCGCGCATCTCGTCTCAGATTAGATCTAGCAACTATAAAAATATTATCACGGACTGGAAAAATAGCATTTTTTAAGTAGTTTGAGCTCCAGTCACTAAAATTGTCCGTTGGTCATTTTTTAGTGCGGTGCGAATTATTTTTAAGCAATGTCGACTATGAGTAAAATTTTGAAATCGCGCATCTCGTCTCAGATTAGATCTAGCAACTATAAAAATATTATCACGGACTGGAAAAATAGCATTTTTTAAGTAGTTTGAGCTCCAGTCACTAAAATTGTCCGTTGGTCATTTTTTAGTCCGGTGCGAATTATTTTTAAAGACTGTCGACTATGGGTAAAATCTCGAAATCGCGCATCTCATCTCATATTGAATCTAGCAACTATAAAAATATTGTCATGTGTTTGAAAAATAGCATTTTTTAAGTAGTTTGAGCTCCAGTCACTAAAATTGTCTGTTGGTTATTTTTTAGTGCGGTGCGAATTATTTTTAAGCAATATCGACTATGAGTAAAATCTCGAAATCGCGCATCTCGTCTCAGATTAAATCTAGCAAGCATAAAAATATTGTCATGGGCTTGAAAAATAGCATTTTTTAAGTAGTTTGAGCTCCAGTTACTAAAATTGTCCATTGGTCATTTTTTAGTCCGGTGCGAATTATTTTTAAACAATATCGACTATAGGTAAAATCTCGAAATCGCGCATCTCGTCTCAGATTAAATCTAGCAACTATAAAAATATTGTCATGGGCTGGAAAAATAGCATTTTTTAAGTAGTTTGAGCTCCAGTCACTAAAATTGTCGGTTAGTCATTTTTTAGTCCGGTGTGAATTATTTTTAAACAATGTCGACTATGGGAAAAATCTCGAAATCGCGCATCTCGTCTCAGATGAAATCTAGCAACTATAAAAACATTGTCATGGGCTGGAAAAATAGCATTTTTTAAGCAGTTTGAGTTCCAGTCACTAAAATTGTCCGTTGGTCACTTTTTAGTCCAGTGCGAGTTATTTTTAAACAATGTCGACTATGGGTAAAATCTCGAAATGGCGCATCTCGCCTCAGATTAAATCTAGCAACCATAAAAATATTGTCATGTGTTTGAGAAATAGCATTTTTTAAGTAGTTTGAGCTCCAGTCACTAAAATTGTCCATTGGTCATTTTTTAGTCCGGTGCGAATTATTTTTAAAACTGTCGACTATGGGTAAAATCTCGAAATCGCGCATCTCATCTCATATTGAATCTAGCAACTATAAAAATATTGTCATGGGCTGGAAAAATAGCATTTTTTAAGTAGTTTGAGCTCCAGTCACTAAAATTGTCGGTTAGTCATTTTTTAGTCCGGTGTGAATTATTTTTAAACAATGTCGACTATGGGAAAAATCTCGAAATCGCGCATCTCGTCTCAGATGAAATCTAGCAACTATAAAAACATTGTCATGGGCTGGAAAAATAGCATTTTTTAAGCAGTTTGAGTTCCAGTCACTAAAATTGTCCGTTGGTCACTTTTTAGTCCAGTGCGAGTTATTTTTAAACAATGTCGACTATGGGTAAAATCTCGAAATGGCGCATCTCGCCTCAGATTAAATCTAGCAACCATAAAAATATTGTCATGTGTTTGAGAAATAGCATTTTTTAAGTAGTTTGAGCTCCAGTCACTAAAATTGTCCATTGGTCATTTTTTAGTCCGGTGCGAATTATTTTTAAAACTGTCGACTATGGGTAAAATCTCGAAATCGCGCATCTCATCTCATATTGAATCTAGCAACTATAAAAATATTGTCATGGGCTGGAAAGTAGCATTTTTTAAGTAGTTTGAGCTCCAGTCACTAAAATTGTAGGTTAGTCATTTTTTAGTCCGGTGCGAATTATTTTTAAAACTGTCGACTATGGGTAAAATCTCGAAATCGCGCATCTCATCTCATATTGAATCTAGCGACTATAAAAATATTGTCATGGGCTGGAAAGTAGCATTTTTTAAGTAGTTTGAGCTCCAGTCACTAAAATTGTAGGTTAGTCATTTTTTAGTCCGGTGTGAATTATTTTTAAACAATATCGACTATGGGAAAAATCTCGAAATCGCGCATCTCGTCTCAGATGAAATCTAGCAACTATAAAAACATTGTCATGGGCTGGAAAAATAGCATTTTTTAAGCAGTTTGAGTTCCAGTCACTAAAATTGTCCGTTGGTCACTTTTTAGTCCAGTGCGAGTTATTTTTAAACAATGTCGACTATGGGTAAAATCTCGAAATGGCGCATCTCGCCTCAGATTAAATCTAGCAACAATAAAAATATTGTCATGTGTTTGAAAAATAGCATTTTTTAAGTAGTTTGAGCTCCAGTCACTAAAATTGTCCGTTGGTCATATTTTAGTGCGGTGCGAATTATTTTTAAGCAATGTCGACTATGAGTAAAATTTTGAAATCGCGCATCTCGTCTCAGATTAGATCTAGCAACTATAAAAATATTATCACGGACTGGAAAAATAGCATTTTTTAAGTAGTTTGCGCTCCAGTCACTAAAATTGTCTGTTGGTTATTTTTTAGTGCGGTGCGAATTATTTTTAAGCAATATCGACTATGAGTAAAATCTCGAAATCGCGCATCTCGTCTCAGATTAAATCTAGCAAGCATAAAAATATTGTCATGGGCTTGAAAAATAGCATTTTTTAAGTAGTTTGAGCTCCAGTTACTAAAATTGTCCATTGGTCATTTTTTAGTCCGGTGCGAATTATTTTTAAACAATATCGACTATAGGTAAAATCTCGAAATCGCGCATCTCGTCTCAGATTAAATCTAGCAACTATAAAAATATTGTCATGGGCTGGAAAAATAGCATTTTTTAAGTAGTTTGAGCTCCAGTCACTAAAATTGTCGGTTAGTCATTTTTTAGTCCGGTGCGAATTATTTTTAAACAATGTCGACTATGGGAAAAATCTCGAAATCGCGCATCTCGTCTCAGATTAAATCTAGAAACTATAAAAATATTTATATGGGCTGGAAAAATAGCATTTTTTAAGTAGTTTAAACTACAGTCACTAAAATTGTCCGTTGGTCACTTTTTAGTCCGGTGCGAATTATTTTTAAGCAATGTCGAATATGGGTAAAATCTCGAAATCGCACATCTCGTCTCAGATTAAATCTAGCAACTATAAAAATATTGTCATAGGCTGGAAAAATAGCATTTTTTAAGTAGTTTGAGCTCCAGTTACTAAAATTGTCCATTGGTCATTTTTTAGTCCGGTGCGAATTATTTTTAAAGACTGTCGACTATGGGTAAAATCTCGAAATCGCGCATCTCATCTCATATTGAATCTAGCAACTATAAAAATATTGTCATGGGCTGGAAAGTAGCATTTTTTAAGTAGTTTGAGCTCCAGTCACTAAAATTGTCGGTTAGTCATTTTTTAGTCCGGTGTGAATTATTTTTAAACAATGTCGACTATGGGAAAAATCTCGAAATCGCGCATCTCGTCTCAGATGAAATCTAGCAACTATAAAAACATTGTCATGGGCTGGAAAAATAGCATTTTTTAAGTAGTTTGAGCTCCAGTTACTAAAATTGTCCATTGGTCATTTTTTAGTCCGGTGCGAATTATTTTTAAAGACTGTCGACTATGGGTAAAATCTCGAAATCGCGCATCTCATCTCATATTGAATCTAGCAACTATAAAAATATTGTCATGTGTTTGAAAAATAGCATTTTTTAAGTAGTTTGAGCTCCAGTCACTAAAATTGTCTGTTGGTTATTTTTTAGTGCGGTGCGAATTATTTTTAAGCAATATCGACTATGAGTAAAATCTCGAAATCGCGCATCTCGTCTCAGATTAAATCTAGCAACCATAAAAATATTGTCATGGGCTTGAAAAATAGCATTTTTTAAGTAGTTTGAGCTCCAGTTACTAAAATTGTCCATTGGTCATTTTTTAGTCCGGTGCGAATTATTTTTAAACAATATCGACTATAGGTAAAATCTCGAAATCGCGCATCTCGTCTCAGATTAAATCTAGCAACTATAAAAATATTGTCATGGGCTGGAAAAATAGCATTTTTTAAGTAGTTTGAGCTCCAGTCACTAAAATTGTCGGTTAGTCATTTTTTAGTCCGGTGCGAATTATTTTTAAACAATGTCGACTATGGGAAAAATCTCGAAATCGCGCATCTCGTCTCAGATTAAATCTAGAAACTATAAAAATATTTATATGGGCTGGAAAAATAGCATTTTTTAAGTAGTTTGAACTACAGTCACTAAAATTGTCCGTTGGTCACTTTTTAGTCCGGTGCGAATTATTTTTAAGCAATGTCGAATATGGGTAAAATCTCGAAATCGCACATCTCGTCTCAGATTAAATCTAGCAACTATAAAAATATTGTCATAGGCTGGAAAAATAGCATTTTTTAAGTAGTTTGAGCTCCAGTTACTAAAATTGTCCATTGGTCATTTTTTAGTCCGGTGCGAATTATTTTTAAAGACTGTCGACTATGGGTAAAATCTCGAAATCGCGCATCTCATCTCATATTGAATCTAGCAACTATAAAAATATTGTCATGGGCTGGAAAGTAGCATTTTTTAAGTAGTTTGAGCTCCAGTCACTAAAATTGTCGGTTAGTCATTTTTTAGTCCGGTGTGAATTATTTTTAAACAATGTCGACTATGGGAAAAATCTCGAAATCGCGCATCTCGTCTCAGATGAAATCTAGCAACTATAAAAACATTGTCATGGGCTGGAAAAATAGCATTTTTTAAGCAGTTTGAGTTCCAGTCACTAAAATTGTCCGTTGGTCACTTTTTAGTCCAGTGCGAGTTATTTTTAAACAATGTCGACTATGGGTAAAATCTCGAAATGGCGCATCTCGCCTCAGATTAAATCTAGCAACAATAAAAATATTGTCATGTGTTTGAAAAATAGCATTTTTTAAGTAGTTTGAGCTCCAGTTACTAAAATTGTCCATTGGTCATTTTTTAGTCCGGTGCGAATTATTTTTAAACAATGTCAACTATGGGTAAAATCTCGAAATCGCGCATCTCGTCTCAGATTAAATCTAGCGACCGTAAAAATATTGTCATGGGCTGGAAAAATAGCATTTTTTAAGTAGTTTGAGCTCCAGTCACCAAAATTGTCCATTGGTCATTTTTTAGTGCGGTGCGAATTATTTTTAAGCAATGTCGACTATGGGTAAAATTTGAAAATCGCGCATCTCGTCTCAGACTACATCTAGCAACTATAAAATTATTGTCATGGGCCAGTGAAGTAGTATTTTTCACGTAATTTGAGCTGCGGTCACTAAGATTGTCTATCCGAAATTTTTTAGTTGCGCTGCGAATTAGTTTTAAACGATGTCAACTGTGGGTAAAATCTCGAAATCGCGCATTTCGTCTCAGACTAAATCTAGCAACAATAAGAATATTGTCATGAGCCAGAAAAATAGCATTTTTCACGTAGATTGAGCTCCAGTCACTAAAACTGTCCAATAGTCATTTTTTAGTCCGATGCGAATTTTCTTTAATTGATACGCCAATAGAAAACCAATAGTTTTGGTTTATTTATTGTTTAGGAATTATACTGAGCAATTGTCTCATCCTTATTTCTTATTTATAGTTTTTATAGTAATACATACGAGGTGTATAAATAAAGTAACGAGACTGATGGCGTAACGTACGGTCTGGCGACGCGGTTGACATGCCAACATCTGATGCATCGTCAGTACGAGTTTCAACTTCTTAGAGTCGCCGGGTGGTTTTCGTTAACCGGCTTTTTCTAGTGCGTTCTAAAAATGACGGACCACAATTTCGAGCAATTTTGAAACAGTGTTTTATCAAGAGCTTAGGTTTTCAGGTGGTTTGAGGCATTCTCAGAAGGTGGAGACTCGATTGAGTTGATCAATCTCACCATGGTCAAAAAAAACCCAGAATGAGTAAATCAAAGATCAAATACCTGCTGAAATTATTGTCACTCATTCTCAGAACACACTAGAAAATTCAGGATTTCTACGGTCCACCAAGTGACTTTAGGGATTTCAAATTTCGTAGTAAATATTCATCAGCTGTTGGTCTGTTGGTCTGTCTCGCCACTGAAGAGGAAACCAACACTATGACCAGATCGAACACTATGACCACCACTCTCACTACTTTACTTACACCTCGTATAATGAGCATTGTTTAATTTGGAGGTTATGTTCTAGGGACTCATCTCGACCAGCGTTCAACCTAGCGACACATATCAGCCTACCACCGTCGAGGCGCTGCCGGACTTCGCTTCGAATCACGACCAATACGCCCACCACGTGAAGTCCAACGTCGGCCTCCCTAACGTCACCGCCGATCCCGGTAAACAACACTCCCTTAACGTTTACGTAGATCCCTTGGTAGATTACTTTAGCGAAAAGTACCACCATCCCGACCTGCGCCGGCGCAAACCGTCGCGCTTCTCTCCCCACTACCTCTCCTCTGCTGAATGTTCGCCTGTGTCAGTTTTAGGAGGGGGGTCGACGTCGGCCGAGGGTGCTACGGAAATAACCGATATCATCGAGTCAGCCGACGTTCGCGTCAGTCCGGCGATCAATCAGACGATGGACGGCAACGACGAGGCGGCCATGGCTGTCATCATGAGCCTGCTGGAGGCGGACGCAGGTCTGGGGGGACCCGTGGACTTTTCGGGCCTTCCCTGGCCGCTGCCCTGACCGGACTAGGATAGGCTTTCGCGATATTTAATAATTTATTGTTTTGTGTGTAATTTATATGTTTATATTTGTTGAAGTAAACGTACGTGTTAGACTGTAGTGAGTGGTATTTTTGTACCCTGTCCGGTTAATTCGTTCTTCCTTAATACCCATACATTTCAGATTCCTTTTTCTCTATGATGTGAAACTTTTTTGGTTCAATTTAACAAGAACCAACGACGCGACAATCTTACCGGTCAAGATCCTGTAACAGTTGTAGATTCTAGTAGTAGTAGTAGTCCTCTATTAGAACAGATATATAGGCAGGGGTCCCCTAATTCAGTTATTGCGGCATCTATGAATAGTTATATAAACTAATAGACATCTTACATCATGGTGACACATCTATCTAACATAGTCTCAATAATATGGGGTTTATTCTGTTATGGTACCATTTGTTTGCTGGTACCTAAAAAACAAGAAATCCTATGCTGGTACCATATGTTATTCTTGGCGTGGCACCATCTGTGAATATTTATATCATCCAAAATTGATACACTGTTAAAACCACACACTAATTAAATATGGATTTGTTTGTTGTAGACTAGGAATTTTTAAAACAATATATTTTATTAAACAAATAATTTCTCTACTGTCGTCATTCAATAATAATAAAATTTAATATCATAATAACTCGTTCTTCAATAAATGGGTATATCGAAATATATCAGGCGCATTCACCTTGTTGTCAAGATCCTCAAAATACACGTATCCAAACAAATTTAGATTAGTAGCTATACCCTGTGGTGAATATAAATGCCGTTTGATAAGTCTTAAAAATGTTTAATGTACTAATCCATTATTTAATAATCACATAATCATTTTCTTCTGGAAAAACAAATCCTGTCAATATTCATATTTAGCGCCTAGTTCTTGGCAGTAGGCAAAAGTAAATTATAGTTTAAATGTACTACGCAGACCAGATATTATTAGGTAAAATAACTATCTGTCAAATCTAATTCAACATGGCTGTTCAAATTACAAAAAAGTGGGTTTTTGGATTATTTTTTAGTTTTTTTCTGGTTCTACTCAACCGATGCATGTGAAGCTGTTAAAATAGAATTGCTTGTGAAAAACACTTTTGATTTTTCCATAGTGCGGGTCACGTTATCTTTTTTTTATTGGAAGATATGGGACCAATTGCAGGACAATGACTTTCTGCATATATGGAAATAACGTTTAAGAGGGGATTTTCTTATCATTAGAAGGTGATTATAGGTACTATTTGATTTCTAGTTTTAATTTGGTTAACCATAACCTTTTCTGTTGTATTCTAATTGATGAACACCACTTTAATCGCCTTGGTAAGTTGTGGAAGCATACACCGTCAATATAGTTACATTCTGGTCTATTATATATGTTATATGTTGAAATAGAATCTAAATCTACTAGCAACAATTTATTTATTTTTTCAGGTAACTGGTTCAATATCTTGGTGATATCAATATCATGGTTGTAGACCATGTCCTATATTAGATTGATTTGGTTTCTTGGGTCTTCTTGTCTACACTTAGGTAATCTTACTACAGTAATGAAACAGAATAAAGCACTTTTTTACAGACATTGTTATATTTAGTGTATAATTGAGAGAATAAAATGAAAATAGTAGGTCAATCAGATCAATTATAGTTAAATTACTTATCTGTGAAGCAAACTAGACAAAGACAACATCATGAAAGCTATCCGAAATCGTATTATGAAGGGTGACTAAACTACTTAGTGACTGCAATCTGTCCTAAGATCTATATAACTCACATCAAGGAAGACGAAAGTTAACCCTCGCAAACAAAATTGAAGAGATGCTTGCAGTATTTGAAAGAAGAATGCTCAGAAGAAATTTTGGTGCTGTGTATGGTAGTGGAAATTGCAGGGTCAGATATAATTTTTTAGGATATAAAGTTTAATGTGAGGTTTGTTCACTGTGTATAATTTTTAAGACCCAGTATGTACCTAATGAAGTATAATATCTGGTCTATTTATTAAATGAACCCTAACTTTTGAAACTTTTTTCTCAAGATGTGAATATTGATTTGATGTTTGTTTAAAGTGTAACATCTTTTTTTTTTTCATTTTTAAAGCCCTATATTTTAAAACTTAGAAATTTTGTATGGTTTATTTATAAAATACACATACAATTTGTAATTGTTTCTATACAGACTAGGACCATACATGTTTTGATATTATAAAATATGGTTTAACATTTACGCAAACTATAACATTTTCATATGATTTTTAACGGTCTGTGTACTAAACAGGGTATTAGATCTATTATATTTATAATATAGATTATACATGAAGTGTTTTTTTTATTCAGACTATGAATTTATATAAAATTAACAGATTTTTTGAAGACATAAATATTGTTTTGACATTTGTTCAAGGTCCAACATTTTGTACCCTTTTTAATACTTACCCTTTTGTACCCTTTTTAATATGATTTTGTACCCTGTATAATAAAAATTAACTATTTTGTCTAGTCTTTTTATGAAATATATTCTGCAGTGTGTATTTTCTTTTATCCAGACCATCATTTTGTTTGAAATTATTACATATGTTGAAGGCTTAAATATTGTTTTGATGTTTGCTCAAGATGTAACATTTTCTTATCAGTTTTAAAGACATGCATAAAAAACTAAGTATTAACTCAGGTATATTTATAAAATAGACCATATAAGCTGTATTGTTTTCTATTTATACTATGATTTTACATAAATTAACACATTCTTTGAAGACGTTGGTTTGACGTTTGTTTAAGTTGTATCTTTTATTTTCATTTTTAAAGCCCTGTATATTAAAAAATATGTATTATGTTTAGCCTTTTTATAAAATAAACTCCACAATGTGTATTATTTTCTATTCAGACTATGATTTTACATAAAATTAATACATTTTTTAAAGACCTATATGTGGCTATGGTGTTGATTCAAGATGCATCATTTTGTACCATTTTTAAAGCCCTGTATAATAAAAATTAGGTATTTTCTCTAGTCTTTTTATGGCATAGATTTTGCAATGTGTATTTTCTTCTATTCGGACCATCATTTTATCTGAAATTAACACATATTTTGAAACTCTAAATGTTGGTTTGACGTTTGCCCAAGATGTAACATTGTCTTATCAATTTTATGACCTGCATAAAAAACTAAGTATTATCCAAGGTATATTTATAAAATAGACCCTACAAGCGGTAGTGTTTTCTATTTATACTCTGAGTTTACATAAACTAACATATTCTTGGAAGGCATTTATATTGGTTTGACTTTTGTTTAAGTTGCATCTTTTATTTTCATTTTTAAAGCCCTTTATATTAAAAAATATGTATTATGTTTAGCCTTTTTATAAAATAAACCCTACAATGTGTATTATTTTCTATTCAGACTATGATTTTACATAAAATTAATACATTTTTTGAAGACCTGTATGTGGCTATGGCATTGGTTCAAGGTGGATCATTTTGTACCCTTTTTAAAGCCCTGTATAATAAAAATTAGGTATTTTGTCAAGTCTTTTTATGAAAAAGATTCTGCAATGTGTATTTTCTTCTATTCAGACCATCATTTTTCTGAAATTAACACATATTTTGAAACTCTAAATGTTGGTTTGACGTTTGCCCAAGATGTAACATTTTCTTATCAATTTCAATGACCTGCATAAAAAACTAAGTATTATCCAAGGTATATTTATAAAATAGACCGTACAATCTGTCTTGTTTTCTATTTAGACTACTATTTTACATAAATTAAAATATTCTTTGAAGGCATTTATATTGGTTTGACATTTGTTTAAGTTGCATCTTTTATTTTCATTTTTAAAACCCTGTATATTAAAAAAATATGTATTATGTTTAGCCTTTTTATAAAATATACCCTACAATGTGTATTATTTTCTATTCAGACTATGAGTTTACATAAAATTAATACATTTTTTGAAGACCTATATGTGGCTATAGCGTTGGTTCAAGGTGCATCATTTTGTACCCTTTTTGAAGCCCTGTATAATAAAAATTAGGTATTTTGTCTAGTCTTTTTATGAAATAGATTCTGCAATGTGTATTTTCTTCTATTCAGACCATCATTTTGTCTGAAATTAACACATATTTTGAAACCCTAAATGTTGTTTTGACGTTTGCTCAAGATGTAACATTTTTTATCCATTTTAAAGACCTGCATAAAAAAGTAAGTATTATCCAAGGTATATTTATAATATAGATCCTATAAGCTGTATTGTTTTCTATTTATACTCTGATTTTGCATAAATTAACACATTCTTTGAAGGCATTTATGTTTGTTTGACGTTTAAGATGCATCTTATATTTTCATTTTTAAAGCCTTGCATATTAGAAGTTATGTATTATGTTTAGCCTTTTTGTGAAATAAACCCTACAATGTGTATTTTTTCTATTCATTCTAAGATTTTATATAAAATTAATATATTTTTTTGAAGACAAATGTTGGTTTGACGTTTGCTTAAGGTAAGTGGTTTTTATTTTATTTTTATCGTTTGTTTATTAAAAATTAGGTATTAATTCTTGTTTACTGATAAAATATTTTTTCTAATAAGTTTTTTCTTTAATACCTACCATAATTTTGAAAAAAATGCCCTTTAATTTGTGTAGGTCTATTCATTGATATTTTATAAGAAATAATAATACGTTTACACTAAATTTATTGTTTGTAGTATATTTTATAAAATAATATATTTAAAAAAAAAATCAAAATATTAAATATATTGACATTAAATAACGACAGAATCATGTAGCCGTGCCTACGTCACCTGTTACGTAGAACAAAACCTCTGTTCTCATTGGCTCAGTTTGGTCACGGGATTATCCAAAGCTCCCTTTGCGCGTCGTTTTAGGGCTCAGTCGCGAAGTGAAAACCGTCGCGGGACGTGTGCGCCGTTTCGCTCGCGACTTTTTACGATTTTTCTCTAAAATAAGTGAAGTTAATAGTGATTTCTCATTTTCGTTCGATAGTGTATTGCTTTGCCCCCCTACTGAGTAAGTTTTTGCATGATATTTCGAAAATTTCAGCGTATTTGCTTAATTTTCTATTTTGCCCATTTTTTTCGCGACCCAATATGGCCGATTAGCATTACCAATTCGGAGTTTGCGTATAAGCTATAGTTTATTTTATTTTCTTTGTGTAGGTTTTATTAGTGTAGATCTATTCATTGATATTCTATAAGAAATAATAATAGGTTTACACTAAATTTATTGTTTGGAGAATATTTTATAAAATTAAACTGATGAACTTTGCATTAAGATAATTTATTTTCAAAAAAATGAAAATATTAAATATATTGACATAAAATAATAATAGAATTATGCAGCCGGGCGTACATAATCTGTTAGGTAGAACAAAACCTCTGTTCTGATTGGCTCAGTTTGGTCACGGGATTCTCCAAAGCCCTCTGTGCGCCTCGTTTTAGGGCTCAGTCGAAAAGTGAAAACTATTGCGGTATGAGTGCGCCGTTTCGCTCGCGACTTATTACGATTTTTCTCTAAAATAAGTTGAGTTAAAAGTGATTTCTCATTTTTGTTCGATAGTATATTGCTTTGCCCTCCAGTTGAGTAAGTTTTTGTATGATATTTCGGCGTATTTGCTTAATTTTCTATTTTGCCAATTTTTTCCGCGACCCAATATGGCCCATTAGCATCACTAAATCTGAGATTGCGTATAACTTATAGTTTATTTTATGCACCACATTTATGGTTATTTTCTGTATAACAATTTGGCCTATTTTTTATTTTCTGAAATAAGAGGAATATTAATATACATCTTTACTTGAATTATTGTTTGAAAGTAGTTATTTTACAATATCTGACGAGTATGTCGTGTAGTGATTCAGTAACAAAGTTTTCTAAATATAACTATTAATACTATCTAATGCTAAATGTTTTTTTTTCAGGTACGAAACTAGTTAACATTTGAAGTCCAATCGGGAATCGGTCGCGGTCAATCCTGGAGGAGACTTGGACCATGTTTCGGCGTGCAGCTACCATCGACGACAGTCGTAGCAGGCGAGGGTACCTAGATGGCATCTAGTTTTTCGCCCAGCGACGGGGCCCCTCCAGGACCCCTTGTAATAAACTCGCACGAGACCGAGTCCGGCGGGAATGGTGGTGTTCTATCAGTTGGACAAAAAGCTTTTGTCATTTGGGCATACGGTTTGCACTGGTACAGTGTTGGGGGTTTGTTGCAGATCCATTCTTTCTTTTTTTGTAGTTACTATAATGCTGACGCAAGTCACAGATTTTCGTCAGCGATTCATAACTTAATCTCTTTCAATTTCACTTAATTTGTTTTTAATCATGGACTGCGAGTGCTTACCGTTTCTACGCGTGGTGGTAGTGTTGAGCGACGCTTGAACTTGGTACCCAGATAATTCCTGCTTTACGTTTACCCGGAAGGCGGCGTGAGGTTGTCATTGTCGTAAATGGTCGAATCATTTTGGGGAGACACGAAAAATTCGCGGCGCGTTAGAGTCATTCACTTTTTTTTACAATCTCATTGCACGTAAGAAGAAGAAATATCTAGATGGGGGCGAGCATAGAACAGCATTTTAAATAAAACAGACTATGTGAGTTGTATTTAGATCAGCTGCTTTAAGAACCTACAATGCTAATGATTGTTTGTGTCTGTTTCAGGACGAGTTCGCGGCGTGAGTGCTCTTTAAATTAAAGTTCACAGATGAGTTCAACGGTGGTGTGTACCGTGAGTGAATTGTCCTTTTCCTCGGATTGCTCGGGGCATCGTCGAGCCCTTTGACGCGTTCCAATAACACCCCGGAGGTTACGTTCGCCTTACCAGAGGGGTGGAGGCATTCGACGTGCCCTAGTCAGTACGATCACACTGTTTCTTTTCGACGTGAAAATGATGGAAGGACAGAAGAAACTCTGGCAAAAGGACATGGGATTTACGGTAAGATTTTTCATTCTTCTGGGGATTTATTCAAACAGTTACAACATTTACTGCAAATAAGTAAATTTCATTTAAAATCACATGGCTTTAACAGTTTACTTATAACTCTTAAGACTGGTGTGATTTTTGTGATATTTGAAATTGCCTAATTCTGATGCATATTTGGATTTAATAATTCCTGATTCCAAGTGTTTCTTTCTAGGAGGACTTGACAAGGGAGTGTAGGAAGATAACGCGTCGCGCGCGATTCCAGGCAGTACTCGGGCATTTCCACAGCAATATAACCAGAAATTCTCTTTTTCTTATCAATTGATAATATTCTTTTATTTGTTTTATAAAATTCCTTCACACGTATTAAAAATTTAAATTTTAATGAACCAGTAAATAGTTTGTATGGATTGAACCTCTGTTTATCTGAACATCTGTTTATGTTTTAAAGTAAAGTAAACAATTGTAATTGTAAATGTTAAGCATTTCTGGTACAGTGTCCGACGTGGAATGTCTAAATCGTAGTCTTTCAGCCGTCAAATTGCTACAGAGAGCGTTTGCCCTTTGGACTTTGTGGAGGCGAAACACTAGGATTGGTATTGTCCTGGAATGAAGATGCTTCGGGGACCCAAGCAGGATTAGAGCAACCTTCGAGATGCTTCAAGGTAATCTTCATTTATTTTACCACTCAAGACGCTGTTAATGTCTGTTTCTAATCAGAATGATGGTGTCTGAAGATTTCTTTTTAATAATAATCAACAGGCATTTAAATGAGAGTTTCAAATGTTCAAAACAATATTCTTTATTAATGAATTATGACAGAATTAATTTTTGCTCCGATAACAAACTGCAAACTAAGAAGCTTTGTGCTAATATATTTCTGTGTTTTGTAGGTAAGTGCGCATAGGCGTTGTATTTAGTATGATAACTTCGCGAGTGAGTGACGGTGTTGATGAAGAACGAAGACGATCCAACTTCAGCCCTTATCAAATCTAGTTAAAGGTAATTCAAATATCTTTGAGGCCTTCTTAATGCAATGTTGATATTTATTTCTTAAAATTTACAGTTTCCGTCCAGGCAGCGTTAGTGGTGCAACAAGAAGATGCTGGCGCTGTCTCAGGGCCTCGTGTCGAGGTAAATGAAATGACTTAATCTTTAATGTAACGTAGAGATATTCGCTTTAAAATCCATTCGTTGTAAAGCGTAAATTTCTATGTTAGAAATTATTGTCCTTGAATTATCATCATGTTTGAACCAGTAGTGATTTCAAATGATTCTTTTTAGGTGAACCACGACTGGGCTATAAAATGCAAGTCGTGCACTATTCCAGGCTGTGCTCAGGCATTTCCACAGCACTGTACTGTTTTACTTTGTTGTTATTCTGATCATTTCATTCCTTGATTTTCAATTTAAATTTTGTTAATAAATGATAGAGATATAAAGATTACAAACTTATTTAAAATATTATTTTCACAGCAAATTATTTTTTGTTTATAGCATATTTGATTCATCTAAAGTAACAATAAAGATAATATTTAGTAAAATCTAATATCTAAGTGGGTACAGTGTTCGATGTGGAGTGCGTCAATCGCAGTTTTTTACCAGTCAGGTTGCTGCAAAGAGCGTTTGTTCTTTGGGTTTTGTCTGGGAGAAGGACTGTGATTGGTACTGTCCTGGAATGAAGATGCTGTGGGGACACCAGCCGGATTAGAGTCATGTTCGAGAATTAACCAGGTAAGCCTCTTTCATTTCTTGTTTTATTCTCAATATTTGAAGTAATGTCTAAGATATACGAGGGTTGTTTACAAATTTTTGTTGCTAACATTTGAACTTTAATGTAGCAAAGTTTTTGATATCAATATTCCTTCAGCACCTTTTCTTACATTGTCATCCCACCGTGTCTTCGTTCCACCTTTCTTTCTGTAACCCCTCTATTCACTCATTCAGGATTTTTCTTGGTATTCGGCATTCCGATATTCTCGTCACGTGTTCTGCCCATCCGAGTCACTGAATCTCCCCATAGATAGTATACAATATCCAATTTCCCATTACCATTCACAGCATCAGAAATTCTTTTCAGGATTCTTCTTTCAAGAGCCTCCTAGTTATAAGTGCCTACCGATTACTACTTTGTTAGAAATTTATAAGTTGTGCAAATCATTGATATTCCACGATGGTTTTTGCATTTCAGTTTCTCTCGTTTCTTATGAAGCGAGCAACCAGATGTTAACTATTAATTGATGAAAGGCTTCAGCTCATTCTTTGCCTCCAAGCTTCAGCAGTTCTAAAGATATGCCGTTATTTCTGGAGCTTTATTGGTTTTAAGTTTTATTAATTTTTTCTCTATATCCTGCAACGATGGTGCTTCTGCCAGAGGCTGGACTGAATTCATAAACTGTGACTCACCTGTTTTAATCTTTTCTGGTGGTTGTGCTTAACAGGGCTTTTAGAATATATCTTCAGTCGTTCTAGTATGTTATCCACTTGGATTAATAATTCGTTACCTGCGTCCTTTATCAAATTCTTTCTAAGATATCAACTTTTTACTGTCTTCATATTCTGGCAAAGTTATCTTGTCGCCTGTCTCGTTTCTTCTTGCGTACACTTTTGACCTCTTTTCTCAGTTTCTCGTATTTTATTTTTTTTGCTCTTGGAGGTTTTTGTATATACTTCACTCGGGCAGAGTTTCAATTCTCCACAGCATTTTTACATTCTTCGTTGAACTATTTGCCCTTTATTTCCAACCCCAATTTTCTTCTCCGGAACTTTTCCTATTAGAGATTTTATGGTTGCCTATACATCGTCTACGACTCTGCTGGAGCTTTATAAGTCTCTGGTTTCCTGCTTCATTTTACTTTGCTATTTTTTCCTAGTACTTTTGGCTTGTTGGTCTTTCAATTTAGTATTTTACTGCCCTGTTTCTTTATCAGTGGCATAGGTCGTTTATTACATTTTCGTTATTAAAGGGTCTTTGAAATCGAGGTGTTTTTTTTTATTCTTGTATCAAAATTTGCGTTGATTTCAATTTGTTGTATTGATAATTGAAGCATAGTGTATGCTATTTAAACACGAAAGACAATATCTGTCAAATGAACAGCTCTTGTAGCTCCACAGACGTCCATTCTTTCGTTAAAATTTTGGATGACATTTTGGCATAATCGTGACTCTATCTCATCAATGACTCGAATAATTTCATCCTTTAGTTTAGGACTCTATTATGGATTGTCCTTATAGACCTGGCTGTCCACATAACCCCAAAGAAAATAGTCCAACGGTGTCAAATCAAATGATCTTGCTGGCCGTTTCTTAGAATAACTCGCCCAGGCAATTTTTCTCTTAATAAATCATTTGTTTCATTAGCAGAGTGAGGTGTAGCGCCATGTTGTTGGAACCACATATTCTCCAGATCAATATTATTCAATTCAGTCCTCAAAAATCCAGTTATATCGAACGTCATTCACAGTTACAGCTTCACCATCAGCATTCTGAAAGAAATACGACCCAATTACACCTCCTGACCATATTGCACTCCAAACAGTGACTCGTTTAGGATGTAAAGGTTTCTCATGGATCAATCGTGGATTTTCCTCACCTCAAATGTGGAAATTTTGTTTATTAACATATCTACCAATTTCAAAATGTGCTTCATCTGAAATGTTGATTTTTTGAGAAAAAATCATCTGTTTGTTTTTTGATTCAATTGACATATGCACGACATTTTGAATGATCCAGTGGTTATTTATATGCCTTCAGAGCTAAATCCTTTCGTAAAATACGTTATCTTGTTGATTCATTGAGTCCAAATTGTTGTGAACGTCGACTAATGGAAATTTCTTGATCCTCAGCAACACTTTCACATACCAAATTAATATGCTTTTGTGAACGACCCCTACTACTATATATTGCTCTTCTTTTATCTACCACTGAACCAGTTTCTTGAAATTTTTCAACATTTTGATTGAAACAACTCTATTTTTATAAATGTTATACATTACACTTCTCAAATGAGACTAGACTTAGGCAAACTTACGATGTCATCTGTGTTTTATTCAAGAATTAAAAAAACCGCTCAATTTGAAAGACCGGTTACTAGGCGGTGGTTCGTATCAGATCGATTGGAAAGGCTACAGAGCCTTTCCAATCGATCTGTTTGGATGTTTTTATGTTGGAACTTTTTATTCATCAACCTAAGGTCCTTGCATGGGGTGAATTGTATTGCTTTTTCTTCATTGGCATTTGTGTTATCATATATTGACTGCACTTCCCTTTTAACATGGTATGTTCCGATTCTTTTCCAATTTGGGCCCGCGGAACTAACTTAATGTCGTTTCTTGCGTATCTCGCTTTCCAGCAGCGTATAAAATGTTTCCTCCTGTTTTTTTTTGTTTTATTTTCTGTTGAGAACATTGGCAAATTTGGAAAGCCGCCCCTTCCATTCTGATATAATAGATCCTCTCCCTCGTTGGTTTAAAACCAAATATAATTGACTCCATTTTTTTCCAGATTATGCCCTTTCATATCAATTAATTAAATACTGAGTCAACTTTGGTGACAATTAACATATATTTCAAAGAGATTTTGGGGAAGATTTATGATGGTGGACCAAACCGGGATTCATTATTTTGGTCGTTAGTCAAAAATACATATTTCGGAATAAATGGGTGCATAAGGGCTCACTGCGCTTACAAAAATGTTGGGATTACTTATTCTGTTGACAAAATCACAACGACAGTTATATGGGACTTTGAAGGGGCTCTTCTAGCTGATTATTTATCGCGTGGGCATACGATGAGCGGTCAACATTATGTAAATTCTGTACCGAAGGTTAGGGAAACAATAAAAGTAAAAAAAATCAGCTCATTTGTCTGATAACGCTGCTGTGAATGAGCCGGTGGCGGGATATAGGCAGGCCTTCCTCGTGGATACTCCAAGTGTATTGGCATCTTCGGAAATTATGTCGAAAAGCAAAATTGTTTCAAACGCCACGCGGCTCCGTCAGTGTTAGGAACAATACTTTATTAGCTCCCCTTGTAATAAGAAAACCTGAACAAAAAGGGCAAATCCATGCTGGTTAAGATTTATCAGTCCTTCTCTTATTAATGCTTTATAGCATAAACATTTTATGCCATGAACAACTAACTGGACTCGTCCATTGTTAAATAGACTCGTTCGCTGATATATTTCTTTATTTTTCAGGTAGGTGCGCATAGGCGTAGTACTCGGAACTTTCGGGAGTGACTGCGAGTGTTGTGAGTGAAACAAGAACCGACTTTTGCTGCACGAAGGAGTCAAATTTAAACTAAGGTAATTGAAATTTTCTTGCTTAAAAAGTACGATTTGTATTAGATTTAAATTTAGTTTTATCCGAGATAATTTTTAGTCCCGCTTTGTCAAACGTTTCGTCAGTTAGTCCACTTATTTTTTCAGTCCTAGTCTTTGATCAAGCAGCTTTTTATTTTTACGACTGATGATTGGAAATGTTATCCTGGAACAAAGGTAAATTTCCTGGATTTATTTGTGCCTTTTTCTGTGTAATTTTTTACAGTGCTCTCAAAATGACTGGCCTAAATTACGAAATATTTCGATTAGTGAACCTTAATTTTGAGTTATTTTTGTTGTTGTAAATATTTCTGGAGTCTGCTTGTTTTAACTGATTCATAATTTTGTTTTAAGCCAGCAAGTCATTGATATCATTATGCATATTGATACCTGAAGTATTGTCTTTATTGTTATAAACAGGGTGTCCCAAAAAATGTATACAATTTGTCTAGTTCTAAAATCAGTATTTATTTTCATACAGTTTATTTTAGGGATTCAAAAAAAAAGCTAAAGGAGCAGCCTTTATTTTGACTAACGCCAGTTTTCAAACTGTCCACCGTCGTGGTCCAGGCATTGCTGATAAGGAGCATTTCCACTGGTATTTGTTCAATCGCTACTCTTAATTCATTGACTGTGGCCAGTTTTGTCTTATAAACCTTGTCTTTAATGTATCTCGCCAGTTTTATCTTTTGAACGATTGGGGCCTCTTCTGTTCGGCAGTTTCTAATTCCTTGTCATGCCATCATGTTCTTTGTAGCTTTGTTCAGTATTTCATTAAAATATTATTTCCATTTATCCAGTTTTCCTTTTCTTTAAGGTTACCTTCCCTTGCTTTTATAAACACTCATTTTTATTGTATTGTGTTTCGAATTCTTGCAGTTGATTTTTTCAATTCTTTTCTTTTTCGACATAGTCAGCTTTGCTTCTGGGCTTTAATATTTCTATGCCCTTTCTCTGTCTTTATTTGCGAGCCTTCACTTTGAACCACAGGCCACATTCTTTTTCTTATTTCTTTATTTTGTTATTTTTTTGGCAAGAACGATTGTACAGTTGATGTAAACACCAGAATGACTGGAATTAAGTTTAGCAAGGAATTAAGCAAGCAACTTTGCACTTTGGATGGCAATTTATATTAGCTTGAAATAAAACAGTTTTACTGTTTCTGTTAGTAAATATTGATAATCTGCTCATACGTCTGTATAATTTTAATTCCAAACCATATTGTTTGAAGAATTTTCCCCTTACCAACTAATAATTCCAACATTAATTCTCTAATAAGCTAGATTGTACTAAAATAAATAGGTTTGCCAACATATGTTGAAGAAAAAATCATTCTATCGTTTCAAGCGTTAAAGAAGTAGTGTGAGGAATTTTTTCCACAATTCTGGCATGTCCGCGTTTTCCCAAATATTGAATCATTTCGTGTAGTAGTAGTATTTATAACCCAATTTCTTTGGTTGCCTATACTCGTAGCATGCACTGCATATCCTCGTTTCATGGGTTGCGTATCTTTATTTCACGGGTTGCTTATCCTCGTTTCATGAGTTGCCTAACCTCATTTCATGGGTTGCGTGCCCTCGTTTCATGGTTTGCATGCATTAAAGTCATCCAGATAGCGTTCCATCTATTGTGACTTTTATTTTTTCGTTGCCGATATCCCGATATCTCATTAGTTTCTTAAATCCGCATCCTCTTGATTTACGCAGTTTCTAATTTGTTGTCACGCCATCAGCGTTGTTCATTACAGTTTTATTCAATATTTTCTTAAAATATTGTTTCCATCTAACCATTTTTTTGGTTACTTTCCACGTTTTCTGCTACCGTTGCCTATTACTCAGTTCATGTTATATATTACAAATTATTATACAGCCCGTATTTTTCAGTAATGTTATAGTTTATGACTAGGTTTCATGTGGTCTGATAAGATAGAAAAGACTTCTACAGGGCTTAATCCTTCTGATACTTGAGATATCTGGGATATGTCAATGTTTC
This sequence comes from Cosmopolites sordidus, assembly GCA_031761425.1. Taxonomy (NCBI): domain Eukaryota; kingdom Metazoa; phylum Arthropoda; class Insecta; order Coleoptera; family Curculionidae; genus Cosmopolites; species Cosmopolites sordidus. Next base: position 423,018 of record JARFXV010000306.1, read on the forward strand.
CTTTTATGCGAGTGCCGCAAGGCTAAATCATTACTTTGATTCAAATGTTACCAGCGTCAGAGAGTATTTTACATTCTAGCTCTTTCAATTTTTGCAGTTGATGCCTTCTTTGCAGTTTTGCCTTCTTCAACATAGTCAACTTTGTCCTTTGTATTTGGGCTTTAATATTTCTATACCCTTTCTCTGTCTTTATTTGCGAGCCTTCATTCTGAACCACAGGCCATATTCTACTTCTTATTTTTTTACGTTGTTTTTTTTCTGGCAAGAACGATTCTACAGTTGATGTAAATATCAGAAAGAATGGAATTGACGTTCTAGAAGGAAAGTGGTTGGAGACAACAGCTGGATTAGAACCATCCTCGAGGAGCCACCATACAGGTACAGCGTAGTTTAGGTAGCGTTGGTTAGTCAATAGACATAGCAAGCAAGTTTAGCAAGGACATAAGACAACTTTACACGTCCAATGACAATTTATATCAGCTTGAAATAAAACATTTTTACTGTTTCTATTAGTAAATGTTAATAATCTGCTCATACGTCTCTGTACTTTTAATTTTAATTCCAAATCATATTGTTTGAAGAATGTTTCCCTTACTAAGTAATAATTTAAACATTAATTCTCCGACAAGCTAGATTGTATTAAAAGAAAAATATGTTTGCCAACATAAGTTAAAAAAGATTCTATCGTTTTCAAGCGTTAAAGAAGCAGTGTGATGAAGTTTTTTCTCGATTCTGGCATGTTCTTGTTTTCCCAAATATTGGATCATTTCGTGTAGTAGTAGTAGTAGTACTTATAAATCCGTTATTCCCATTAGGGAATATCCGTAATGAATTTTTTTCTATATAGATTACATAGCCTCGTTTCATGGGTTGCATATATGTATTTCACGAGGTGCTTACCCTTGTTTCATGGGTTGCCTATCTTCATTTCATGGTTTGCCAATCCTCATTTGATGGTTTGCCTATCCTCATTTCATGGGTGCCCTCGTTTCATGGATTACCTGCATTAAAGTCATCCAGATAGCGACCCGCCGACGTTGATTAATTTCAACTATCTAGTTCAGAGCTAAATCCTTTCGTAAAATACGTTATCTTGTGGATTCATTGAGTCCAAATTATTGTGAACGTCGACTAATGGAAATTTCTTGATCTTCAGCAACACTTTCACGTACCAAATTAATATGCTTTTGTGAACGACCCCTACTACTTTACCTGCAATAAAGTCATCCAGATAGCGACCCGCCGACGTTGATTAATTTCAACTATCTAGTTATTGATCCTCGACGCGATGTGTCTCGCCTTCGGGCTATCGTTTCGTGTAGCCCCTTTTTTAATACTCTTCTTCCATCTATGGCGACTGTTAGTTTTTTCGTTGCACCCAAGATCTCATCAGTTTCTTATATCTTTATCCTCTTGTTTTTAGAAGTTTCTGATTCGTGGTCATGTCATGAAGTTCTTTACAGCTTCGATCGGTATTTCCTTAAAATATTGTTTTCACCTAACTATTTTTCCTTCTCCTTAAGGTTACCTTTCACGTGTTTTGCTGCCATTCCCTATTACTCAATGCATGTAATATATTACAAATTATTATACAGCCCATATTTTCCAATAATGTTATAGTCTATAATTAGGATTCCTGTGGTCTGATAACATGGAAAAGACTTCCACAGAGCTTAATCCGTTTGATACTTGAGGTATCTGGGATAAGTCAATGTTCCCTACGATGGGAGTGCGTCTGCCGCAAGGCTAAATCATTACTTGGATCCAAATGTTACCAGCACCAGGAAGTATTTTAGATTCTAGCTCTTTCAATTTTTGCGGTTGATCTTTTCAATACTCCTTTTTATAGTCAACTTTGCCCTTTGTATTTGGGCTGTAATATTGCTATGCCCTTTTTTTGTCTTTATTTGCGAGCCTTCATTCTGAACCACACGTGTTCTTATTTCTTTATTTTTTTTTTTTTCTGGCAAGAACGATTGTACAGTTGATGTAAACACCAGAATAACTGGAATTAACGGTCTGGAACGAAGATGGTTGGAGACATCAGCTGGATTAGAGCCATCCTCGGGAAGACACCGTACAGTCACAGCGTTGTTTAGTAAGGTTAGTCAATAGACATAGTAAGCAAGTTTAGCAAGGACATAAGACAACTTTGTACTTTGAAATGACAATTTATATTAGCTTGAAATAAAACAGTTTTACTGTTTCTGTCAGTAAATGTAAATAATTTGCTCATACGTCTCTATAATTTTAATTTTAATTCCAAATCATATTGTTTGAAGAATTTTCCCATTACCAACTAATAATTCCAACATTAATTCTCTATCAAGCTAGATTGTATTAAAATAAATATATGTTTGCCAACATATTGATGAATAAAAAATGATTCTTTCGTTTATAAGCGTTAAAGAAGCAGTGTGATGAAGTTTTTCTACTATTCTGACATGTCTTCGCTTTTCCAAATTTTGAATCATTTCTTGTAATAGTAGTAGTATTAGTTATAAACCCATTATTCCCGTTTAGGACAAGGAATTTTTTCTACACTTTTCCGTTTCTTGGGTTGCTTATCCTCCTACCATACATTGCTATCCTCGTTTCATGGGTTGCGTATCTTTATTTCACGGGTTGCTTACCCTCGGTTCATGGGTTGCCTATCCTCATTTCATGGGTTGTGTGTCCTCGTGGATTACCTGCGTTAAAGTTATCCAAATAGCGATCCCCCGCCGTTGATTAATTTCAACTATCTAGTTATTGATACTCGACGCGATGTCGCTCGCCTTTGGCCTATCATTTCGTGTAGCTCCTTTTTTAATACTCTTCTTTCATCTATGGTGGCTTTTATGAAAACTTTAGGAAACTGAATTGAATTTTCTACTCATACCAAATCACTCTTAATTTGCCCGATTCGCACTTCACTAACCAAGTTAGTATCATCAGGATTTATTTTTAACCATTTCCTGATGATGCTGACTTGTTTTGAGAAATGCGCGTCGAGCAAATCGAGAATGATTCGGTGTGAGTGGAAAATTCCGCACAGAGTTTAAGCTTATATCTACTAAAGAAATTTATAATTAAGTAAAACCGGCCCAGTGAAGATTGCAACTTAAATTGTTCTCTCTTTTAGTTTGCCAATTATACCTTCGATCATGATCTTGACAACTAATTTCGTAAATCCCCGACTTTTCATGTTGATCTATTTATCCTTTGGATTAACCAGGACTTCTTTTAATTTATTATATGGGTTGTAGAGCACCTTAATATCCACTTTTTTCAAAATCTTGTCTAGCTCTCGTGTTAATTGGGCACCAAACGGTATTACTATGAATTTATTTTTGTCCTGTTCCTTTTGAAAAGTCGAATATTCTTTCAATAATTATCTAAACATTTTTTCTAGTTAATCTATCTCTAATATTCTTATTATAAACGTTCACTTGGGACACCTCAATAATTAATTTTAATTCTTTGTTATTATCGATATTTAAAGGAAAGGTAAACCATCTATCCACCATAGAATTTAAAGCAGCCATCTTATTAATACAGTTCGAATTATTAGGAATACATGTCGAAATGGTGTTTTTCTCCAAAAATCTCAAAATCCAACTTATTTTTATTGTTCCTGCCCACTAAAACATCCAAAAATGGTAATCCATAATTGTTCGCGAGTTCATACGTGAATCCTATGGTTTTCGGAATTACCATTTTGGTCCTTAAAAGATTCTAAGTTTTTATTTTTTATATCAAAAATTACGAAAATCTTATCCATATATCTTAGCCACATGCTCGGAAAGTAAAACTGAATTCATCCTTTGCCTCATATTATTAAATTTTATTATTCAATTTTTTTAATAAATCCTATTATTAATCTGAAAACAATTTTGTTTTATATATAATCTTGTTAGGAAGGATGATTTTGATATTCTGAAACAATCAGCAATGTTACTGAAACCTTTTAACTCAAGTATTGCTCTTAGGTATTTCAATGCGGGCTTGGTACACTCAGAAACAATACGTTCAAAGGATACCAAGACCTCAACTTCCCATGGACATGTATTTTCGACTTTTCTTATGAATTGTGTTGAGTTTATCAAATAACAGAAAGGTTTCATAGATTTTTAAATTCCTTTGCTAGTCATTTTACCAAGTTATATGTTGGAGAATCATTGGCTGATAGAATTTTTGGTAAAATAATTAAGTAAATATAATCTTGGCACTTTTGGATTTGAAATATGTAATATGTTTTTCTGAGAAGGACAAAAAAGGCGTTACACTATTTCAATGTGTCTGTGACTTATTGTGACCAAATTGTGACTTTCTATTTACTCGTTTATAGGGACAGTCTTGAACACAATTTGTCTACTATTACAACTTTGTTTCCCTTATCTGTTTAGAAATTCTAAACATAATTCTGGTCTTTCCTGATTCTTCATGTTAATAGTTTTTACAGCATTGTTTCTCTGTACAAACATATATCTAAAACCGTATATAATATTTGTTAATTTGTCATCTAAACTTGTTATAAAAATTATGAATATATGTATACGTAAATTGCATTTTATTTTTATCCTTAATCTATAAACTATCCTTAATCTCTGGTTGTCTACACTATATGATTTTATAGAACAAATATATTTTTTATCCTTGTAATTATTACATTAAAAAACAATTTTTTATACTTACTAGATAGTCTAGTTGCTCATAGATGGCACCAGGATAGGAATAACATGCTCGTTTAGATATTGGCAAACAGATGGGACCGTGCGAGGATTTTTTTGTTTAGTTATTCGCGTATAGATGGCAAACTACGGATCTGTACTCTTTAGCTATTATCATACAGATGTCGATATGTGAGGCATAACGTAATGTTCGATTACCCGTCGTTGGATGGCGTCGCGGGAAGTGGTTTCCATTGTTTGGCTACCCGATAATAGATGGTGCAAGGTAATGGGGATGTTGTGGTTTGACTATTTGCCACTAGATGGCGTCCCAAAGTAATAGACTATCTAGTTCAGGTTTCTCGTGGATAGATGGCACCACAATATTTGCACATTCCAATATTATTTGCCTCTCTGCTTATCTGTTATTCCTTAACAAGTATATCCATCCAGAAAAGGCACTGGGTGGTTTCTCGGTCAACAAACGAATTTACTTACAGCTCTTATAATTTGTGTCGCATATTTTAAAGTAATATGTGATAGTTTATTCAAATAAATAAACGCGGAGAGATATTGTATATTTTTTTCTTATTATCATAATGGCACATTCGGAAATGTTCACTATAACTAATTTCTTACGCGTGTTCTGGAACTGATAATGCATTCATTATATTTAGAATATGACAAAAATAAAAGATATTTTTCTTCTTAATCCATTCAACATCCATTAAGAAGAAATTACTTTTTCTTCTTAATGGAAAGCACCTTCACCATGTCGTCAATAGTTAAAAAAATCTTATTTAATATTTGTATTTTATTTGCAAATTAATTAAGCATTTTAAACATCTTTCTTCCTTTCTTAGTTAAGGACAAAAATTCTTTTTAATTTTCTTTGTATAGTTGATAAAATAAAGATAATTGCATCATTTACCTTAGCAACATATCTTGTGATGCTACACAGACGTAAACGATAGTTTTCCTTTACATTTTCCTCGTTCTAACGATGTTTATCAGGCATTTCCAACATGGTGTCAATAGTTTTAAAAAAGTTATCTAATTTTTTTGTAATTCTTTTAATTTGCAAATTAATTTAGCATTTGAAATACCCTTCTCCATTCTTAAATAAGGGCAATAATTCTTTATGGGCTTCCTCGTATAGCTGACAAAATAAAGAGAATTGTATCATCGACCTCAGAAACATATTTTGAGAGGTTACACAGACGAAGACAATTTGATTTTAAATTTTTCCCATTACAATATATAGCAAGCACCTTCACCATATTGTCAAGAGTGTGAAAAGTTTTCCTTGATTTTTTAACACCGCCCCATGGTGAACATAAACAATAATATTTTCATAAATTTTTAGAATCAATGAAAGTGACCATGAAAATATACCAAATTACACCTTTCTTCACACCTTGAGGTTCTTTTGGTGTCGGGATTAAATGTTTTTCAGGCAATTTTTGCTACTGTTTCGAAAATTTGTGCCATTTCTTTCTTTTTAGAACTTCATTTCTTTTTAGAACCTCATAGACTATGATGATTTTTTCGTTAGGGCGTTTTTTTTTTAATTTATGTCTACCATGGGAAACATTTTGAAATGGCGCATCTCGTCTGGAGTAAATCTAGCAACTATAGAAATATAGCTATGGGCTGGAAAAATAGCGTTTTTCGCGTAGTTTAATTAATCTCTAGTTACTAAAATTGACCAATGGTAATTTTTCCATTCCGCCTTTATTCAGTTGCTATGTTATTTTTCTCACAGTGCACATTATTATTATTCTGCTCATCCTTAATGTAGAATCTCAGCTCATGATGGTCATATTCCAATGTCAAGATGAAAATGCAATTCAGCTCCTCTCACCCTAACATAATATCTTACGAACAATGTGACACGTCTGCAAGAGCACGGCACGCTGTCCCACTATGGCAATCGATCTCGAGATCCCGAGGCTCTCGAGGTTCTTTGAAAATCTTTTACTTATCAGGCCTTCGGCAGATATAACGAAGGGCACTACATCTACCTTACTCAGTTTCCACTGGTTCTTCAAGTCGTATGCCAGATTTTCATACTTTGTGGATTTTTCTATCTCAGCCTTTCTAATGTTGTGAGATAGTGGCACTGCGATGTCAATTATGAAAGCCCTCTTGTCCTTTTTGTTGATTAGAACAATATCCGGCCTGTTATAATCAACCGTTCGATCAGTAGTGATTGGTCTGTTCCAGTAAAGAATGGTATCGGATGATTCAAGTACAGAAGACGGCGAGTACTTATAATATGGAGGTGCGCTTTCTAATAGTGAGCATTTTAGTGCAATTTGCTGTATAATTTTTGCCAGCTGATTATGCCGTCCTAAATAAGCATTAAGAGCAAGGACCGGGCAACTACCAATAAGGTGCTCAATTGTTTCCCCCAGAGTACTGCATTTCCTGCACTTACTACGTCCAAGCGCAGTATATGCCTTTCATAGTTCTTTGTTCTTGTTACCCTATCTTGAATAGATATCGCGAACCTTCTGTTTCTGGGTACAACAGTCCATTGGTCAGCCACCTTAGAGGCAGTTGTTCGTCAATGGTGTCACTTTCGAGTGACTGAGGAAATCTTCCATGTGATGTTTGTCCTTTCCATTCTCGAACGCAGTCCTTGAGTGTTGTTCTGCTATCAATATGATTTTGTTTATTTAGGTTCAGTGGGGTGAAACCCCGATCCTCATTTACAACCAATTTCATTAGCGCACTGTTTGAATCAATGAAGTGTTTTCTCATCCTATTTTCTTAACTGACACAGAGATTTTTTACGTTCACAAGGCCTCTACCCCCCAACCTTCTTGGGATGCATAGTCTTTTCGTAGATGAGTTTGGATGCAGGCATCGGAACTTTGTTAATGTTCGGCGTGTCAACCTATCAAGGTCAGTTTCTGACCATTTAACAATGCCAAAAGCATATGTTAGAGTTGGCACTGTCCAACCGTTGATCGCTCTAATGAGGTTTCCACTGTTCAGTTTGGTGTTTAAAAGCTTTGCAAATCTCTTTTGGTATAGAGTTGAAAAGTCCTTTTTTAACTGGTTGTGATCAAGTTTTCGCTTTTGAGGTATTCCTAAGGTATTAGGTATTATTATTATTATTATTATATGTAGGAAATAACATTTTAGGCCTGTTGATATTTTTTTGAGTCACTGTATAATCATTAAAACGATATCAGATCGGTACGCCTCTTTATAATTAAGTGCTATAAGTCTTTTTGACCTTTAGCGATATAAATATATTTATCAATGTTTGATAAATATAATTTCAAGGGGATCTTGGCTTGTTGGACGTGGCATTTATTTCTTTTCGAAGATCAAAACGTGAGTGAAGAATAAAACTTAATTGTATAAATAAAACAAACAAAGAGATAACTTTGTTTGTTTTATTTATACAATTTAGTATGAATTTCCATCAAGAAAATGCCGGAACCATCCTCAGAAGAATAAAAAAAAAATTTCTACGAAATATATCAACAATTTTATTCAAAAGGCTTTCATTGTACTTTATAATAGTTCAGTCTTATTTAGATCTCTTGGTTGCTCTTTGGCAGTTCCCTCACTTTCTGTACAAACTCAAAAATGTCCTGGGCGAGAACTTCGGGCAGTTCGAAGGCAGCAAAATTACCACCGTCATTGTTATCCGAGACGGGGATCAGCTATTGGTATCGGTCTTTCGATATCGACTTCAGGGACGACTATGTCGTATCTGAAACGGCTGCACCCGAAGGGTATTGTTATCGAAAAACTGGAAAAGAAAGTAGACCGGTTAGCCATTGACGTCGTTGTATATTAGGTTATTTGTTCATACAAGTCCATTCCTGAGCTCTGAAATTTTTATTGAATTTTTCCGAGTACAAACGCATCGAAGTGGTGATGGATCGGATCACCCAGTAGATCGTTACGTTGTCTAGTAACTTGTCCAGAGTATATTTTTTCGTCAAACCTCCGTCTTCGAGGTCCTTCCAAGCGCGATTAGTTCACGTCGTGAATTTTTCTACAATGTACGCTGCCAACCGTACCGGGCTACCTCTGAGAGCTACTCCTGTAGGCAGAAATCTTCTTAGTTTCAAAATGTTATATACGGTATTTTAAATAACATTATTATTGGACCATATTTTTTTATTGAAATTGTTGCGTTGCCTCTTAATTATCGGTACAATTTACAATTACAATTTGACGGGGCACCCATTCATCATGCAATTAACAAAAGAACTGAAAAGAAAAGAAAAAGAAAGATAATAATATTCCAAATCGTTAGATTGGGCGAAACAGTTCTGTAATTAATTGGCCGCCGAGATCCCCGGACCTCACGCCTCTTAATTTTTTTCTCTGGAGGACAATTCAAAATAAGGTTTATGTTTTGAGGCTTCAAATTCGAGACGATCGTATGAGATAGGCTTGCGGTAGCATTACCAAAAATCAATTGACAAAAGTAGTGAACAATACCCGACGACGTATTAAAAAGTTTATAATGCTAATTTTGATCGACCTGTAAATAAAGGAAGTTTTTCGTTAAAAAATAGTCTCTAATTATCAGAAAAAATATTAATTATTATTCTAAAAATATCATAAAATAATATCAAGGACACCCAGTAATTTAGAACCATAAAAATCGGTACAGTTTGTTTAAAGGTGGTGCTGGTCAAGAATCCGTTGTTAGTTTTTCTCTAAAAAAAATACCTAATATTTCGAAACTTTTCGAAAATTCTACTTTTTCTTCTAAAGAATAAATCATTATTGCCGTTTGAACGTTGATCACTATATCACAAATCAATTGGTCAAAGTGACATTTGTTAATTAGTTTACAATTTTTTCTTTCCATGGCATACAGTTTTAATAACAGAAAGTAAATATCTGGGACATCCAGTAATTTAGAACCATAGGAATTGGTACAGTTTAGTTTAAGGTGGTGCCGGTTAAGAACCGCTGTTAGGTTTTCTCTAACAAAAAATTCTAATAGTACTTCTCGAAAATGGGAGCCATAAAAGTTGATGCAGTTGGCCATGATATTAGCAAAAAAAACACGTGATACACTTTTTTAATGCCGTTTTCCGAGATCTATCCAACAAAAAAAAGTTTATGAAAATCGGTCCAGAAATAAACATTTTAAGAGGGTGGTGAATCCTTATCCTGGACACACTGTATATGCCTTGTCGACACGCTGTTGTTAAACATCAATATGTTTATTGGTTCCTTAGTGCCATTCATCATAGCAAACGAATTGGAAATTCATGCCAACTACCCTCTTTCTGCCCGATTCAATTTCGTTTTACTGCAAAATGGATATATGAATCTGCAATGGAAGGTTATTGGTACTTCCCGGGCTGCGGCCCATTCTCTGTGGGATTCTCTCTTTTTCATTTTTCTCTTTCCTCCTTTATTAACTGTGTAAGATTAAGCAAATTTAAAAAGTTTTTCTTTTTAATAATAAAGATATATTTTACGTTAGAACGAATAAGAAGAAGCACTTAAATTTTCTATGTACCTCGTTCAAAGTCTTGATCTTCAAAAATTCTGGCTAGCACATATTGTATTCAATTAGACTAAAATTTTCTCTTTATTTTAACTAAAGACTAAGAGGGGCACCGTTTGCCCCCTTCAGGGTCAAACGGTGGAGAGGGATATGGAGGGACCCCCCGCTTCTTTTTCTTCTTCTTCATTATTATTATATGAATCTGCAGTCCACTAAACCGGATACTGTAGGTCTATTGTTTCCTAATTTTTAAGTTACATTCAGTGTCAAATTGTTAGACACACTTGAACAATTATTTTTTTACACTTTTCAAGATAACACACTAATACGAAAAGTACACTAAAATTTTTATTCATCTAAAAATTTATAGGACGGAGAAAAGTTAATAAGAGGAAAACATAAACAAACAATATTTTAATATTTTGTGGTATTTTCACCACCTTTCATTAGATCAAAACTTTTTAGTAATGAATTATATATACAACTGATTTAATGTTTGTTGTGGAATTTCTTCCAGTGAAGCCTGAACAACAATTTTCAGATTTCCAATATTCGTATCCCTCAGACGTTCTCAATGATATTTAAATCTGGAGGGACACCAGGCCAGTCCAATTTTGAAAAATATTTTGCTCGAATCAAACCGATGTATTTTTTTGTGAAAAAAAAGGGGGGAGGCTTTATCTTGTTGAAACACTGGAGAAGCTTCACTCATATCATCAAGAGATATCTTTTGTTCTAATACGAGGGTCGTACAATAAGAAAAAGGTAGAAAAACAAATTATTTTAAGATTTTTTTTATTTTTCAACATAATCTCCTTTTAGCTCTATACATTTTTCCAAGCGTTTCTCCAACTTTCTTAAACCGTCTAAAAAGTTAGATTTCGGAAAATCCTCACAATAGGCATCTGTTTGGGCGATGACCTCTTTGTTCGATGTGAACCGTTAAGCCATTTTTTTTAAGTTCGGATATCAAAAAAAGTAACTGGGGGCCAAATCCGGTAAATACACTGGATGGTGTAATAATTCGAACTTTAATTCCATGAATTTGGCTATTGAAACTGTACAGGTGTGAACCCATGCATTGTCTTGATGAAAAAGGATCTATATATGGATCTGGTTGTCTTCTATTAAATTCTTTTGCTGCTTTACGAAAAGTTCGCGTGTCATCACCAACTAATCTTATAATTTCTACTTTTTTTTTCTAAAGAATAAATCATTATTGCCGTTTGAAATCACTATAACACAAATCAGTCAGTCAAAGTGACATTTGTTAATTAGTTTACAATTTTTGATCCACCGCCCCAATTACCTGGAACGAATAAGCTATAAAACTGACAAACGTTTTACGAGGTGTGTAAATAAAGTAATGATACTGGTAGCGTGGCATTCGATCCGACAACCCTGTTGGCTTGCCTTTCGAGACTGACCAACATAGACATGACCACTCATCTCCAGTAAGAGTTTGAACTGCCTAAAGTTACTTGGTGCTTTAGCAATTCTTTTCGTAAATTTGATTTTTCTACTGCATTTTGAAAAAGAAAGGCAACAGTTTCGAGCAATGATGCGCCATCAAGTTTTGTTTCAGACCGTCTTGTCTGAACCCAAGGACCCAACTTTTTAGGTTATTTAAAGCATTCCCAGAAGGTCGAGACTCGGTTGAACATAAACTTCCCGGCAGAAGGCTCTTAAATGTTTAATGAAAAATTCGTTTGTTTAGATTTCCACTTTGTTATTACTATTTGACGCGTTTCGCTAACACTGTAGCTTCTTCAGAACTGGCTATTTTCGATGTTAAAATAGCTATAAATATAAAAAGTTCTCACAATAAAATATACATTTTTTAAGAAATCCACACAGATGCTATTTATTTTCGGTATAAATTCAGTAAAGGGGATTTGTTCAGACCTATTTGATCATTTAGAAGCCTTTTCGCATCTTTGAGACGGTTTATTTCTAAATTCTCTAGATGGTTTAGTTTTTTGCCTTTGCTATGTACATGTAGTATTTTAAATTCACTATTAAAACGATGGTTCTCATTTAACATATGTGAGGCATAGTTCGAATTATGTTTATGACTGAGAAAACTTCTTTCGGGTCTTCTTTAATTATCTTCTTGAAAGATCTGCCTGTTTATCCTGTGTTAGATTTTGGCCACGACCCACAATACAGTTGATATGTCCTCGATTTATCTTTTTTATTTATTTTTGCTTTGCAATTTTTGATCTATTTTCCAAGTGCTGTTATTGGTTTTAAAGGCTACTTTTGCATTGTTTTTGTATAAGAATGATTAAATAAAAAACCAAGATTAATATCTAAATTTCCACTATATTTAAAACTTGTACGTATGACAATTGTTTCGACACACAGTGTCTTTTTCAAATACACACTAAATTAAACTAACAGTAAGAAAAGCAGTTACTACCTAAACTAATCTAATAAAACCATAAATGATGATAGTGGGAGTCCCGCGTCTCAATGTCTAGAGTAATATAACTTTAACAAGGGTGAACCATTCTAGTCTACCTGATCATTAAGTAAAATACCCAAATTTTTTCTCTTAATAATTTCTAGGCTCTCTAAGAGATTTAGTTTTTTAGATTTATTTTCGCTATGCAACATTTTGAAATTATCGTTGAAAGTGTGATTTTCTAACATTAAGTGATTGGCATAATGAGAATTATTCTGTTCTTTAATATAACTTATTTTATGTTCATTAAGCCTGGTGGAAAATGATCTTCCTGTTTGTCCCACATAGACTTTTAGACAAGAACCGCACTCAATTTTAATTTTTTCATTCAATTCAATTTCAATTTTTAATTCATTCATACACAGTAATAAATACCCCAATGTCAATAGATAACTATAACAAAGAATTGAATGTCATCAAACAGATCGCAGTGAATAATGGTTATGACCCAAACATTATAAATAAAATAATTAATAAAAAATGTTATAATAATACCATTGATTTAATATATCCTGTCAATAAAGTCAAGAACACCGCATACAAAACAATTACATATACAGGAATAGTCACCAAATTAATTTCTAAACATTTGTCAAAAACAAGCGATATAAATATTGCATTCAGAACAAACCATAGTCTTGGACGCTTAATAAAAAATAATAAAAGTCAAACAAATAAACTGCATAAATCAGGAGTTTATTTAATTGATTTTTAATTTTTTTTAGAATGTTATCTATTGTTCTCTCTGAATACCCGTTGTTTAGGGGAATTTATTTGATATGTTGTTGGTATTTAGTTCCTTATTAAAATTTACGTCTGTTAAAGGAATATTGATCAGTCTAGGTACAAGGCTATAATATGCTGCTAATTTATGTTGTAGTGGGTGTAATGATTTATTGTGTATTGTTATATCTGTTTGAGAGGGTTTGCACCAGCGATTTCAATCAACGATATTTTGATAAGTAAAAACATCACTGTGGCTCAACAGTCTCCTTATTTACCAGATTTCAATCTTTATGACTTTTTCCTTCTCACAAGATTGAAAGTTCACTTGCACGGACACCATTTTGGGACATTTGAGAACATTGAAAAGGCTTTAACTGATCAGCTAAAGGCAATCGTACTATCTCCACCAGGCCAGCACTGCTATGAGGAATGGACAAACCGGCCAAAAAAATTATAAAAAATCGGTCTCATTACTTTATTTATACTCTATATTGGGTGATTTTAAAGTAAATTTATGTCAGCACTACTAGAATCAGTAGGAGACCTAAATGCCCGCCCACTGCCATTATTCGAATTTGAATTACCGAACACTGGCGATTAGTTTATTTTTAATGAATTATCAGAAGATAAAAAGGCGATTTTGAGACGATTTTGATCAACAATGCAAATTCTAAAAACATTTTCCAACTATAAGCGGATACTTAAATATCTGTTTGCCTTATCTTCGGGTTGTCCGGAAAACAAAAACCCAAATAGTTTATGTAAATATTTATTAAGTCTGCCGTTATTGTTTATATCTTTTTGCTAACGTAGTGGAAAGCCCATAATATATTTTTGCTAAAAATTTGCGCCTTTATTATCAAAAAAATGTCAACAGGTTGTTGTTAGTCCCTTCTTCGGCTTTTGAAAGACTTCCCATTTTGGAGGGAGTGGAATAGATGTTAGTCCGAGGGAGCGATGTCAGGTGAACAAGGTGGATGGGGTAAACGTTCTAATTGAAGCTCAAGTTCTAATTGGTGCTTTCAGTCGATGTAATTGTGAACAGTAGAGGTCGTTGTGGATGTGTTGGATGCGTGGGATGCGTGGAAGGAAGAAGTACAAGTGTGAATCAAATATAAACCGGAATTGTTTTATACACATTTATTATTTTAAATAATAGAAAAAAACTATTGATCATTTTTCGACATAGTCTCCTCCACGCTCTACATATTTTTCCCAGCGGTTTGGAAGCTTGTGAATTCCTTGTTCGTAGAAACTTTAAGCTTGGGTCATCAGCCAATTGCGCACAAAGTCCTCAACATCTTGATTGTTGTCAAATCGTACCCCTCCAAGGCCATCGTTCAGAGCGCAAACAAGAAATAATTACGAGGTATCCCAATGCATATTTTTCAGTTTTTCCTTCGTCAAAACTGCTGTGTGTGGTCTGGCGTTGTCATGGAGAAGGAGGACGCCTCTGATGGGGCCACCTCGTCTTTTTTTCCTGTAAGTAGATTTTGTTGCCTCCTACAGCTGGCAGTAGTACTCAACATTAACCCTATGTCGATCATGTAGAAAATCAATCAACAAAATTCCCTTCCAGTCAAAAAAAAAAACGGTCGGGAACGGGTTTTGGCCTTTATAGGGCAGGTTTCGTCTTTCCTTCGCCATTCCTTACTCGCCAGTTTTGATTTTGGAGTGTAATATGCATGTTTTTTTGATCTTCGATCAAAAATTTCGGAACCCATCGGGCACAGATTTTATTGAAGCCAAGATGATTTCTGCTGATTGTTTGAACACTTCCAAAGCTAATACCCACCTTTAAACCGATTTCATAAATAGTGGGCCGCCGGTCATCTACAACAGTCATCTACATCTTGTAACAGTATTGTTAGCAGTGACACTTGAACTGGGACGTCAATTATGACTTACATTTACCATACTTTCTCGTCCACTCTTAAACATCTTGGCCCAACCAAACACTTGGGTGTTCGACAGGGTATCGTCGTCACAGTGAACCTTCAACCAAGTTAATATTTCGGATGGTTTAACGCCTTCCTTGATTAAAAACTTTATTATCACCCGTTGCGCAACGGACGGTTGAACATGTGGCAAAAAAAACTGAGTGAAGAATGGGGTGTCGCATGTCCTTAAAAATTCATTTTTTACACTCTCCTTGGCTTTTTTATTATTCACGTATGGGCCCTGGTAGACCACGCGAAGTACAGTTAGAGGCGTTTGTTGTGATTAACTTTCCTTTACGCCCATACTGATTTCATTCTTTCGCTATGAGCTTTTTTCTTTCGTCAGACCAAGTTGTTCCAGTCTTCCTACATTTTTCTCTCTGGCCAACCTCCCAAACGTTAACCTTGTGTCTGAAACAGCATCTATCCTGAATTTCACGTTCTGTAATATTTGCTGATCTTAGATTCTCTTTAATTGCAGCAATCCATTTAATTATTTCTACTTTAGCTCTACTCCTATTTTAATAAAATTCGAGTATTTGTCTAGTTAGCCTACTCGGATTTATCCATTTTATGTGTCCGTAAAACTTAAGTTTTCTTTTTCTCATATCGCTATGTATATCTGTGAATTGTTTGATTTCTTTGTTTTCTCGAAGTCGGTATGTTGTGCTATTTATTTGTTTGGGCCTAAGATTTTTCTTTCGTTCTTTTCAATCACCTCGATGTCTCTCTTTCTATTCAAAATGGGCGTTTCTGCCCCATATAGACATTCTGGCTTAATAAGTGTGTTGTAATGTCTCAGTTTTGTGTTTTTTGATATGCATTTTTTGTTATAAATATTTTGTGTAAGTCTCAATGCCGTTTCCATTTCTTGACAACTACCCTTATGGGCCGTTTTTTCCAACCCATTTTCCATGATTATTTCACCCAAATATTTGAATTGAGAAACTCGTCTGATGTTACCATATTTTGCTTTTAGAAATGGTGTTTTTAGTCTGTTGCAGGTCATGTATTGTGTCATTTCAAAGGAAATTTGGAGTCCTACCTTTTCTGCCGTTTCTTTCAGGATTTCAATCTGTTTTTGTGCCGTTAATATATCTTGAGCTAAAATTGCTAGATCATCAGCAAATTCCAGACAATCGATTTATTTTGATGTTGGTTCTCCTCAGTTTAATGGGCTGCTCAATATTCAGGGCCGACTTTTTTTCACACTACTCCTGTATTACTTTTTCTAGAACACACTTAAATAAGAGTGCCCAGAGTCCATCCCTTTGTCTCACTCCAGTTTTAATTTCGAAGAGCTCTAAGATGTCACCCATGAATTTAACTTTTGACCTTGTGTTAGTTAGTGTGTCTTTAATAATTGCCAGCGTTTTCAGATCTAGTCCTTGTTCTTTTAAGATTTGGAATAAAGATTCGCGGTCAATAGAATCATATGCTTTTTTGAAATCCAGAAATGTACAGAGGAGAGTTTTATTGTACAGTGTTTGATGTCTTAGGTTCAACTTTAGATTCAGGATCTGTTCAGGGCAGGATCTGCCCGGTCGAAAACCTGCTTGATATTCACTAATTTTAGGTTCTAACTGTTCTTGTGCTCTGTCTAGTAGACATTGAGATAGAATCTTGTAACAAACTGGGAGAAGAGATATCCCTCTGTAGTTGTTTACATCCGTTCTATCTCCTTTTCTTATGTAGTGGATGGATTAGAGCATCTTTCCAATCTTCCGGAATCCGTTCGGTTCGCCAAACTTCTTGTAGAATTTTGGGTATTTCCTTGATTGTACCTGGACCAGCGGATATCAAAAGTTCAGCAGTGATTCCATCTTCACCAGAAGCTTTTCTTTGTTATTTTTAAATCGCTTGATTTGACTAATTATTTCGTCTTCGTTCGGTGGTAATGAATCTGGGTTTGTTTGTCCAGGGTTTAGTGTTGGTAATCTGTTTAAGGGCTCAGGACAGTTTAGTAGTTGTTCAAAATATTTCGCAAGTTCTTTGCAATTGTCTTGGTTATTTAGAGCTAATTGTCCGTTTTTCCTTTTGGAAGCAAAGACTTTGGGGTTGATAGCCTGTTAATTTAGTTTGAAATGGTTTGTAAAAATTTCGGGTATTATTTTGTTGGAAATCTTTTTCTATTTCATTAATTTGATTGTTTTCATATTTTCTTTTAGTTTGTCTAATTAGCTTCGATGTTTCTTTTCTTACTTCCAAAAAGATGTTATAGTTTATTGCTGTTTTTTGACTGGTCCACTCTTTAAATGCTTTACTTCGGCTTAAAACTGCTTACTTCATCCCACCACGGATGTTTTCTACGTTTGTATATAAATATAAATCAATTGCTGTTCGTTAGTCTCTCTAAAATTCAAAAACGGCGGCTTGACCGATTTGAATATTTTTTGTTTTGTTCGCTCTAATACAGGGGTTGTTAAAAAAAAAATAGGGAAAACCCAAAAGAACAGTAGAAAAATCGAAAAATTCAAAATTGGTAATATAGTATGGGAATCGCCACTTCGGATTATTTTTAATAGATGGCGTTCGTGGCGGACCTATCGTCTATTGTCTTTGCATTTAGACTTAACCAAAAATTTTAGCGTCACTCGATGACATTGTGGTTTTCAATATTTTAAAATTCTTATTGACAGACTTGATTGACTGTTAAAACAATTCCGTGTCGTTTTATAGTGTTCATTACATAGGTCGTCGAAGTCAGTCAAATGTGCGACGAACTACCTCACGTGCAAACTGCACTGATGACCAGCGAGCGACAGATAATAATAGTCGTATTGGTATGCCTGAATCGGGTTGGAGAATGACTGAAAATAAATGACAAGTGGATAGATTTAGAATGCAACGAGTTCGTGCACATGAACATGAGTGAACCTGGAACGAGCGGCATTCCATTACGATCCGGAAATCGATTACGGTACGGACAGAAAATACAAAGGAGAGGATGTTTTGGTTCCGTATACCCCAAAGATTCCAACGGACTTGCCATTCGATTTTAAGCGGCTGCAATTCCCCGTGCGTTTCGCCTTTGCGATGACCATAAACAAATCACAAGGCCAGTCGTTGAAAATTTGCACAATCAACTTGGAGTTCCCGTGTTTCGCGCATGGACAATTATATCTCGCGTGTTCGCCTGTCGGAAAGCCATCCATCATCTTTATATATTTACGCACCGGAAAACAAAAGAAAAAACGTAGTTTGTTAGAAACCTTTAAAAACAATATTAATCTTTCATGTAAATAAAAGACATTGAATTCATTTGAATTACAAGCAAGTTTCATTTAATAACCTAACGAAATTCAAACCCTACACGATGCAGCCAACAGTCTCAATGAATTGGAGTGGGAAGGTTGATTAGGATTGATAATCGCCGATCAAAAGTTACTATCAAATAAATTGTAGGTGATACGAAGTTCACCGGGTCATCTAGTAATAAATAAATATTAGACTGTAAAAATATATCGCCTCCTTTTTTTCCCACCACCCACCCCCTGTAACAAAAAATTATATACACCGATTTTCATCAATGTTATCTAGAAAAGGTTTAATTTGTTGACCTGTGTAACTGACGTTAATGGAATGATGAAAAATTATTAAAGTGTAATAATTTTTTAAACAAAACTTCCTTAAAATAAAAAACGGCTGTGCTAACATTTTTTTTTGCATTATTAAAATGGTTTTAATGTTTGCTTAATTACACTTTTGTAAAACTTCGTTCTTTTGCTTATATTATTTGAATTTGTATTGATTTATAGTGCTGTGAGATTGTTTTCAGAAAAACATATCGACTTTATCACATTATTCGTAAGAAATATTGTGTGTGCATATACTTGTTTGAGTCACTGTATAATCACTGAAATTATTTTAAATCGGTTGGCCTCTTTATAATTAAGTACTATTAACTATGTTTGACCTTTAGAGCTATAGATATGTTAATTAACGTTTGATAAATATAATTTCAAGTGGATCGTGGTTTGTTTTTTTAATCGATAAAATACACGGACAATTATTTCTGGTTGAAGTTCAAAACGAATAAAACATCTCAGTGAGTGTGGAATAAAATATCTTTTACGAAATAAATCTACAATTTTATTCAAAAAACTTTCATTGTACTTTATAAGGGTTCAGTCTGATTTAGAGCTCTTTGTTGCTCTTGGGCAGTTCCCTCACTTTCTGTACGAACTCAAAAATGTCCTGGGCGAGAACTTCGGGTAGTTCGAAGGCAGCGAAATGACCACCGTCATTGTGGTCTGAGACGAGGATCAGCTGTTGGTATCGGTCTTTTAAAATTGATTTCAGAGGCACGGCTATTTCGTACCTGAAACGACTGCATCCGGAGGGTATTGTTATCGGAAGACTGGAAAAGAAAGCAGACCGGTTAGTCATTGAATAGTAGTATATCAGGTCGTTTGTTCGTACTAGTCCATTCCTGAGCTTTGACGAGCTTTGTTGAAATTTTCAGAGTACAAACGCATGGAAGTGGTGATGGATCGGGTCACCCAGTAGATCATTACGTTGTCCAATAACTTGTCCAAGGTATATTTTTTCGTTAAACCGCCGTCTTCAAGGTCCTTCCAAGCGGGATTCGTCCACGTCGTGAACTTTTCCACAATGTACGCCGCCAAACCCACCGGACTGTCTCGGAGAGCTACTCCTGTAGGCAGAAATCTTCCAGTGAGTAAAAGATGCACTCAGTGTCAAAATGTTAGACAAACATCAAAACCGAAATAAAAAAAAATCAATATAATTAAATTTTATTAGTCTTTTAATTAGTTCTTATTAATAAAAGTTAAAATATCGATTTTGATCAGAATATACAGGCTGTTTTCAAAGTTGAGTCATTTATTTTAACAGGTTGTAGAACTCGTAAAAATAAATAATTTTACCAAAAATCATTTATGTAAAAGTTGCAAAATAAAGAAGTTATTAACAGTTACAAAATCTGAAAACAGACCTGACTTTTTGAGACTCTCGGCCACTGCGTTGTAGAACTCGCAAAGAGATGTTAATTTAACCAAAATCATTTATATAACAGTTGCAGAATAACAAAAACAAAAATGTTCAATATTCAAAATTGTCACCATTTGTAGGGTTAGCACAAAATCATGCTCGGCGTGCCCATGCGTCACTGCACGCGTCAAAAATAAAATCCCGGTGTCCACAATTAACATCACAAGCGTTTTCAATGCGCTGTTGTAGTTCTATCATAGTATTTACTTCTCCATCGTGATAACCTAACTTTTTAAATAGCCCCACAGAAAAAAGCGTACAGTCCAAGAAATTGGTCCATTCCGCCCTATACATCTGTTCCAGGAAATTCATTATTTAAATGTTCATGAACTTCTCGTCTAAAATGTGGCGGAGCTCCATCATGTAGAAACCACATATTCTGTCCAACATTTAAAGGAACATCTTGTAATAATTGTGGCAGATTGTTTTGAAGAAAGCCTAAATAATTTTCACCTGTCAGTGGACTTGGAAGAAAGAAAGGCCCAATAAGCATGCCATTTACTACCCCAGCACAAACATTTACTGAAAATCTGTGCTGAAAATGGGTTCTTTTCACAGCATGCGGATTTTCTACTGCCCAAACATCGTTGTGGAAATTATTTACTCAATTTCTTGAAAGTGACCTCGTCGATAGCCAAAAAAAATTTGGTAAAATTTTCATTTTTATTGTACTAAAGTAAAAGCCACTGACAAAATTTAACTCTTCTAGGATAATCTTCGGATTGTAACGCTTGTACCCGTTGATAATGAAAGGGATAAAAGTGTTCTTGTCGTATAGTCATCCACACTTTACTATGACCAACTTCAACTTGACTTGCTTGTTGGCTCGATTTCGACAATTTTTAAAATTTCTTCCTCAATCATTCATTTTACCGTAGTTTTAATATTAATTTTTTATCTTAAGCATTAAAAAATAATTGTTCAAATGTGTCTAACAGTTGGACACAGAATGCAGTTTAAAAACAAGGAAATTACAGACCTACAGTATCCGGCTTAGTGGACTGCAGATGCATATATCCAGTTTCCAGTAAAATGAAACTGAATTGGGTAGAAAGAGGGTAGTTTGCTTGGATTTCAAATTCGTTTGCTACGAGGGACGGCACTAAGGAACCAATAAACATCTTGATGTTTGACAACAGGGTATTGACAAAGCACATATTCGAGTGCAGGCCGATGACATGGTCTGGAAATAGTATGGCGATGTCCGCAGCAATGAGAGAGCCCCAGTCACCTGAAAGGAATAAGCTATAAAACTGACAAATCTGTTATTGTATTGTATTTTTACCTCCTTGAACGTAATATTTTTCGAATCGAAGTCTGCGCATGAGTTTATCGAAAATTTGAGCCATTCCTGCAGGGCCCAGGCCTTGCTTGGACGCTCCATCTGAGAATCCATAACCAGGCAAGGAAGGAACTATAACTTCAAACACGAATGTCCTTCCTACAACGTGTGTGAATTTGTATTCTGGGTGTTCGTTAACACTGATCACGTCCTACCTTTCTGGGGTGTCGTTAAGATCGGTAGGATTTCGTAAAATTCCCTTACTGATCCCGGCCATCCATGCAGAAGCAAAAGGGGCAAAACCTCGACACCTTGAGGTACATTATGGGGTTCGACGTGAAGGAAATGAATATTTAATCCCTTCAAATACTACTTTTTCAAAATATTCCAACTTTTAATCAAAATTCTTTACCTGAATTTGCGTCTTGTACTGCGGATATTTGTTTAGAAATTGTTGTCGCTCCTTCCAGTTGTATCTTGTTTTCCAGTGGTCCACGACCTGCCAAAGAAGGTTTGTGTTGATTCCGTAGTGCTGTTTAGAATCCTCCAGGGGTGTTTGGAAAGGCAGAGCTCGATTTAATCGGTCTTTCAAGTCGGTTATGACCTACACAATAATTTGTACGTTGTTTCTGATAAAAAAAAAATTTTTTTGTTTAGTCTTACATCCTCGGATATGTCAATTTTAAATGGTCTGATGGTAGGGTCGTCTTTCTTCGGGGCCCCGGGGCCCCACCAGGTTTCCGGAAGCGTTGGCACCGGCGGAATTTGAGTGATTTTAAAGTAAACGTATGCAAACACTACGATAATAAGTAGGAGACATAAATGCCCACCCGCTGCCATTATTCGAATCAAAACCACCGAACACTGACGATTAGTTTATTTTTAATGAAATGCCGGTGGATACAAGGCAATTCGGAGACGCGTAGTTCGACAATGCGCATCGTCAAAAGTGTTTCACGCCATAGGCGGAGACTTTAATATTTGTTTGCCTTTTCTATCGGGTCATCCGGAAAGTTCGTAGGAATTTATCAAAGAGAAACAGAATCGCAAATAGTTTATGTAAACAGTTAGTTAGTCTACCATTATTATTTACAACTTTTTGCCAACGTAGTTGTAGTTCCAAATTATTACCAAAAAAATAATAGGTGAAAAACAGGCAATTTTTCCCTTTTCCTTTGATGATTTCTCATTTAAACAATTTTGGAGGGAGTGGAATAGATCGTAATCCAAGGGTGCGATGTCCGGTGTGTAAGGTGGGTGAGATGAAACATCTAAATTAATTGAAACTCTGTAATTTTTGCCGGGTCCAGATTGACACGTGTTATGATGAACCTTATCTGCTTGTTAATTCTGGTCTGTTTTCTTCAATTGCTGCCTTCAGTCGATCTAATTGTGAACAGTAAAAGTCCCTAGAAACTACCCTATGCAGTCGCCTTTACGTCCACAACGCCATCTATCGGAAAAGTATCCGACTCTTCATCTGATATTGTATCTGACTTGTACTGCTGTCGTACATCCTCTACTGACCTCTAATACAGCCACGTCATAAGTAAGGGTGGTCAAATTAAACGGTCCACATGTAATGGCTGCTATGTTGACACTGCGTTGGTAGTCCTAACTAATGTGGACAGATCCATACTGAATTGTATATAAATTCGCTTCTCTGAGTTTAAACAGATAACGATAAAATATAAGTTTGGTAGGAAAAAATTGATCCAAAAATCCCTTCAAATATGTAAACCGGTTTTTATTTCAACGCCGGTTTTTAATTTAAAATAAAAATTATGTGGTAAACTAATATCCGTCAATAAAAAACGATTCTGTATATTAATGAGAATATCTTCCACTGCATTATTTTTTCTTTTATTTCATTCTGGGAAAAAGTGTTACCATTCTGGTAAA
Organism: Cosmopolites sordidus; assembly: GCA_031761425.1. Classification (NCBI taxonomy): domain Eukaryota; kingdom Metazoa; phylum Arthropoda; class Insecta; order Coleoptera; family Curculionidae; genus Cosmopolites; species Cosmopolites sordidus. The sequence goes on from JARFXV010000306.1 coordinate 446,500, forward strand.
AAATCCAATGGAGCTAAGTCTGGGGAATATCAGTGTGTGGGAGGACTAGAGTTCCAGCAGTGCTTTCTTTGTAGGTGTTGCAAGGCGTCGTTCCAATTATTCTTCGACCATTTCAGCTGAGATTTTATTGAATGATGCTTACAAATTGATGTATTCAAATTAGTTCGGTTATTCAGATCGTTTCCTGGTTTCTAGATGGAAACCATCGCTTCTGAATCGTTGAGATCACTAGGTACATGAAGAAAAACACTACTATCGTTTATAAAAAAATTGCGTTGTCTGAATTATGTATACATTTGTCAATTATCAAAGAGCAATCTCAATCAGTTGTAACGGCTCTGTCAAATTGAGCGGTTTTTTTTAATTCTTAAATAAAACACAGATGGCGTTGTGAATTTGCCTAGATCTAGTCTCATTTCAGAAGTATAATGTATGACATGACGACTCCATTTTTATAAAATGGAATAAAATGGAAAATTATAAATTTAATTAGGTTTAATAGAAATTATTCAAAAATTTCAAAAAACTGGTTCGCTGGCAGACAAAAGAAGAGCAATATACAGACGTAGTGGTCGTTTACAAGAGCATATTGATTTTGTACGTGAAAGTGTTGCTAAAGACCCAGAAATTTCCATTAGTGGAGGTTCACAGCAATCTGGACTCAGTGAATACACAACATGGCGTATTTTACGAAAGGATTTAGCTCTGAAGGCATATAAGGTTTAAAGAGCACAGGAACTAAAGCTACTGCATCATTCAAAACGTCGTGCGTTTGTCGATTGGATCAAAGAACAAACAGATGATTTTTCTCAAAAAAATCATCTTTTCAGCTATGTTAATAAGCAAAATTTCCGCATTTGGGGTGAGGAAAATCCACTATTGATTCATGACAAATATTTACATCTTAAACGAGTCATTGTTTGGTGTGCATTAATTGGGCCGCATTTCTCTCACAACACTGCTGGAGAAGCTGTAACTGTGAATGATGTTCGATATCGTAAGATACTAACGGGATTTTTGTGGAGTAAATTAAATGTTATTAATCTGGAGGCTATTTGGTTCCAATAGGATAACGCTACACCTCATTCTGCTTATACTACAATTGATTTTTTGAGAGAAAAAATTCCTGAACGAGTTATTGCAAGAAACGGTATTGTTGGCCACCAAGATCATGTGATTTTACACGGTTGGACTATTTTCTTTGGGGTTGCGTGAAAAGCCAGGTCTATAAGAACAATCCCCAATCGATTCCTAAACTAAAAGATGAAATTATTCGAGTCATTGGTGAGATAGAGGCACCGTTATGCCAAAATGTCATCGAAAATTTGAACAAAATAGCGGATGTTAGTGGACCTGCAAGAGGTGATCATTTGACAGATGTTGTTTTTCGTGTTTAAATGTCATACACTATGGTTCAATTATCAATAAAAAGTTTTTTGAAGTCAGGGTAAATTCGGTGTTTTATTCAAGAACTTATAAAACCGCTCAATTTGAAAGACCCTTTACGAATTTTTAGATATTAGTGTCGGAGACTGTCTTAAGGGAACGACAAAATCTACGTTTAACATCTAACATTACTGGATGGGACACCTGTAATGCTACCACTTTGTTTTGGCGTCATTTTATTTCGTGATATTTGAGACAGTTTGACAGATAATCCGTCCACATTCGTCAAACGTTATTACATCCAGTTAACGTTACAGCATGGTTCACGATCAAAACATCATCAGATCATATTTTTTGAAGACGATGGTGGCGCATGAAATTTCATGGTGCATGTAATTGCATGAAACATATCTTTGAGTTAAAGCCATGGTAAAAGTTGTTTTACTTTAAACTTATACAGTATGTCGTAGTATTGTTATAGCGTACGCGGAATTGTCGCGTACGCAGTGGGCCGCAGTCAAGACATGGCTCTCAGTGATTATGGTGCCGCCGCAGGCGTGGTACATATAAAATCTCACTGATAAGTTGAAACAAAAAAAATTGAAAATGCAAGACGATTTTTCTCATAGTCGACATCGTTAAAAAACAATTAGCCTTGACCTAAAAAATGATGATTGGCCAATTTTACTAACCGCATATCAAACTACGTGAAAAATGCTATTTTTCTGATCCATGACAATATTTTTATAGATGCTAGATTAAGTCTGAGACGAAATACGCGATTTCACGATTTTATCCATAGTCGACATCGTTTAGAAATAATTCGTCCTGGGCTAAAAAATGACGATTGGTCAGTTTTAGCGACTGTGGCTCAAACTAAGTGAAAAGTGGTACTTTTTAGGCCTATGGCATTATTTTTATAGTTACAAGATTTAGTCTGATACGAGGTGTGCGTGTTTCAAGATTTTACCCTTAGCCAGCATTGTAATAATTCGTCCTGGACTAAAAAATGATGGTTGATCAATTCTAGTGACTGAAGCTCAAACTACCTAAAAAGGGCTATTTTTTGGTCCATGACAATATTTTATAGTTGCTGGATTTAGCCTGACAGGAGATGCGCACTTTCAAGATTTTACTCCTAGTCGACATAGATAAAAAAATAGCCCTGGACTAAAAAATTATCATTAATCAATTTTAATGACTGATGAATGAACTGTGCGAAAGATGCTTATTTTTCTGGCCGAGGAGAATATTTTTATAGTTGCTTGATTTAGTCTGAGATGAGATGTGCCATCTCAAAGTATTACATCTAAATTTTTTGTGTGGTGCGTCTAACATTATGACACTAGAGGTAAATATAATAAAACTATTATAAAGAATAACCAATTCATATAAAATTTAATATTCCCAAAAATATCACATGATCAAAATGACTCAAATTCAGTTCTGCAATCGTCTACGCATCTCGCGTCCATTGATGTCGGTTACGACTTTATTTTGGGGATACTGGACGTTGATTTTGTTTTTCACGATCGAACTGTCGCTGCTTCGCGTACTCCCCGAAGAATTGGTGGGACTAGTGGTCAGTATTTTGACATTTTTGAAAGGGAGGGCGCTTACGATGTTCCTTCGGTCGATTGTGTTTGGTTTGGGACGAGGCTCCACATTAGTTGGCGCTTTAACAGCATGACCGTTGGCTGCTTTGCCCAAGTTGATGCTCTGGAAAGGTAAAGCTGACCGAATATTCTTGTTCGCGATATCGTCTGAGGAAGAAACTGAAATTTCCTCCTGATTGCTGGAACTTTCACCTACACTGGTCGTATTAGGGATGGATACGCCATTCTTTTGTGCATTCAAGGGAATTCGAGGATCTACTGGAGGCTTATACACCCTCTCGAGTTGTTTTATTTGGGACATTCTCCTTTCACGCCTCGACACAGAATTTAGTCGAGTTCTTTGTCTTACTCGATGTTCAGCGATGGGACCTCGCTCTTGCACCCTTTCCCCCATCGGCCCGTTTTGGCTATCCCGAATTTTAATACTTTCGTCATCGCTGTCCACCTCTTCTTCCTCGCCCTCCTCTTCTATGACGCTGTTTTGTATCCACTGTCGTATCCTGTCTTTCTTCGCATTTCTATCCACCGTCGTTTCTAAGCCGTACTGAGTAAGGGAAAACAAAAGTTTATTTTTTTCTTCCGGGGAACTGTGGAAACTATACATGGAAGGACATAAACCCTCCTCTTCTTGGAGGGCGTCGTTTGTTTTCTCCATACCTTTAGACATCCATCTATCGTCGAGATACCTAAAAATATAAATTACTAACAACACAAAAATATCTAGAGTACAAACCTAGATACGTCTGATAAATTAATTGGTCTTTTCTCATGCCTGGGCTCCAAATATTTTTTGAAAAATCGTTGCGCCTTTGAAGACACTAACTTAAACAATTTCGGTTGCCGTTTGATAGGGAGGGTGCTGTTTTGCCAGATGATGTACTTTACGTATCTGGGGTCGTCCTGGGCGGCCTTTTGCCAGGGAAGGCAGCCGGTGAGACAGACGAAGATGACAATTCCGAATTGCCACACGTCGTGTGACGTATTGCACCTAAAAATGGAACAGCTTCAACTGGATATTGCGTGGGAACATATAAAGCCGTCATTTAATCCTTGAATCCACTTAATTAGGGATTTATTTAAATTTAGGAACTTTTATTCATTTACGTTGAATTATTTAAAAGGTAAAAGGTAAAGTGTTAGGGTTAGAGGCGCATCAGCAAGTAGGCTATTTAGCCTATAGCTTTTAACGTGGGTTCCGAACCATGGTCATCACCTTCCGACAAACCCAGGCCAGCACCCCCCTCGGGCTATAAACCCTTGGTCATGTGCCTACCCATGAGTCTATCAGGAAACCTACCGACTGACGAGTGACCAATGTAGAACACTTCTCAGAAGCACGGGCGTAGCCGAACTAGTGGACGTTGCGCACAGTAACGCCATCTCTTGTCGAGTAGTCGAACTATTTTGTCTGAGAGTTTTGTTTGAGTCTGGAGATAAAGATCTGGCTGAGCATTTGAATACTTCACAGAAGAATGCCCTGTACACAAGACCTTAGATCCAAAACTAAATAATTGACATTTGTGGTGAATTAATTCAACATAAAATAATTGCAGAAGTAAAGAAAGCTAAACTATTTGCTATTCTGGCTGACGAAACCACCGACATCGGACGTGTAGAACAAGTCTCGTTATGTCTTCGATATGTTGATTTTACTGATAATAAACACCATATACTTAAAGAGATGTTCCTTGAGTACATTCCAACGGTCGATGTTTCAGGATCCGGTCTCGCAAATCTTATTATTACAGCTCTGAAAAAGCATGGACTTGAATGTTCTCATGTGGTTGGTCAAGGTTACGATGGGGCTGCAGCTATGAGTGGGTATTTGCACGGTGCCCAAGCTTATGTTCGCCAAGAATGTCCTCTTGCTCTTTATGTACACTGTAGTGCACACTCTCTCAACCTTGCTATTGCTGATTCATGTTCATTAGCAAATGTCCGAAATTGCATTGGGATTGTGCAGTCTGTTGGTTCCTACTTTCGACATTCTGCTCAACGCACTGCTTTGTTGAAAGAAAAAATTCAAGAGCTACTACCCCTCGGTAACCAAAAAAGCTTTCTCTCAATGTGTGAAATACGGTGGGTCCATATGGGTATAATGAGATTCAGCGAAATTTATTAGGCGATTGTGAATGCTCTCGAAGAACTCCAATTTAATCACAATAAGGAAACATCGCAACAAGCCGCCCAATTGCTAAGTACGCTTCGATCTTCGGATTTTGTGATGTGTTTAGTGATTCTTTAAAAAGTTATGAGCTATACATTGTCGCTATCAAAACAATTACAGACAATTGACATCGATCTTATCACGGCATTCAAACATGTAGATGATGTTATTAATGTCTTACAACTCCTGAGAAACAACACTGACGTCGAATATCTTCATCTCTATGAAGACGCAAAGGTTTTATTGGAAGAAAATGGTGGTATACTGCGAATGCCACGCGTCGTCGGAAGACAATTAAATAGACCGAACATTCCTGCATTGGATGTATGCACGTATTACAAAATTAATTTGTTCATTCTATTTCTTGATCATACAATTCAACAATTGGTTGAAAGGTTTACCAAACATCGTAAAGTAGTATCAGCATTATCTGGTGTGCTACCTTCAAATTTTACTGCCAGTTCTGAAATTGAAGAAGCAATTTCCATGTACTCGTCACTGCTTCCCGAAAGCAACATATCAGTGGTTAAAGCAAAACTTGTATGGAAAACAGTGATGACAAGTATCTCGCCTACCCCGAAATTTAGTTTGGAATGCCTAGATATGTGTGATAAAAACCTTTATCCTAATATTTACACATTATTACAAATCTTGGCTACCATTCCTGTATCAACTGCTACCCGAGAAAGGTCTTTCTCGAGCCTAAGGAGACTGAAAAACTATTTACGAAACACTACAAGTGAAAACAGACTTAATGGTTTGGCTCTCATGAACATTCACTATGGAACAGAAATACATGCAGATGAAGTAGTGGATATATTTAAAGAAAAAGCCGAAGATTTCTTCTTTAATGGTTTTAGATTTAGCGCAGGGGAACGAAATTAATTTAACCATTTCATTTAAAGTTAAGAACTTTATAAATATGTCGTAATTTTTCCGATGAATATATAGATATTAAATTTCATGTAAGTATATTTTTGTTGTTTTATTTACTTCAAATTAAAGAGAACCCCCCCCCCCCCCCCCCAAGTAAATCCTGGCTACGCCCGTGCTCAGAAGGCATCCGGCCTTACCCAGCCTTTAACTGACGTGACTGAGGGGTAATTCGTTGTCGGATTTTACACTCTTCCCTAGAAACAATCACAGACATTTAGGAAGTAAACAGACAGAAGAAAGAAAGAAAAACAACCTTCCGAGCTCTGGAATCGAACCAACTACCGCTCCGATGCGGTCTCGGCACAGCAGCGGCAGGCAGCTGCTCTTACCGCCGTCCGCACCAACGCGACCGGCATGAATTATTTAAAGGTGGAATCATTTGACATCAAAAAGATTACTAAAATTTCCCCTAAATCTGTCATCGGGAGTTTTATTAGTTTATATGCTTCTCAAACAACAAAACGTGAATTTAAGAATTAAATGAAGACTCTGTATTACTAACGTATAGTTGCCATCGGTGGCGACTTCCAAAATTTCCGGAGCCGCGTATGGTAGCCACTCGTTCCTTCGAAGAACCACAGAGCCCACCCGGCGAGTTTCTCCAAAGTCGCATATCTTAATTCGGGAAAAGTCTGACTTAAACACTAAAATATTGTCCAGTTTCACGTCGCGATGCACCAGCTCTCTGCCGTGCATGTGATCCAGAGCAGCAGCCAGTTGCTTGGCCACCCGTTTGGTATGCAACTCTCCAATTCCAATTTCGGACACGTTTGACGTCAAATCACCTGAAACAAATTGAAATCGCATCAAATGCGGTAAAGAAGCGTGTTGTAAACTAACCCAGAGGCGCGTACTCCTGAGAGAAGACGTAAAATCCGGCCGTTTCGAAAGCCACATCGTATGCCGTGATGATATTTCTGTGGACACCCAAGTGGAGCCCATAATGAAACTCTCTGTAGAAATCTTTTAGGGCGGTGTAGGGTTTTGGCAAGGCCTTTAGCACCATTTCAGTATCTGTGGCTTTATGTTCGACCAGGAGGATCTTACCAAACCATCCCTCTCCGACAATTTGCAAAATATCAAATTCATCTATTAGATTAACCTGCAATTTGAAGAAATAACCTCAATAAAATTCCTACTTAACAGTTATTTTTTAACGTTCAACTTAACAGTCAAAAAATGTAATGATTTATAACTTTAAAATAGTCTTGTGAAACTTAATACAATTTTGTTGTCTATGCTTCCTCAACAAGGACTTTTTTTACATAATCTTTTTCTTCAAGTGATGCTACAGTCCATCGGACCGATCTCCCTCAACCTCTCTTCAGTTTTTGACGTTCAACAGTTTTTCCTATCTCTTCTGACATTATGGTACCAACGCAGGGCCTGATATTCGCGTTCCCGACACGTACACAATTTTATTTGAATTTAAGACACTATTTACAGAACAAAACAACTTCGATAATTCGAATAGTTTTTATTTATCGACAAAAACATTTCGTTTTATAGATTAATATTGTTAATTAATATGAAATACATTGGTTAAATAAAATTGCAATATGCAAATTGAAAGTTTTGTAAATATTGGTTTTTAAATGTAATATCCAGCTAAATTCGATATTTTTTGTCACAAATAAAATATTAATTATTCAATACACATCTAGCCATATTTTATATTGGTATTAAAAATGACAACATTTTGTTTCCTAAATTTAAAATTGTACATATTTCTTAAGCTTATGTCCATTGTGAATTAGCTATAAGTATAATATTACGTAATAGTTTTAATAATCTTTCTTTTACCTAATTTTACACTTACATTCGCGATCGAAAAAATAGTTTTTTTTTGTTTTTTCTGGGCATTCAATGTGGCTACTTCTAAGCATCAAATTATTCAAATAATTTTTAGTCTAGAATTCTCCATTAACAGACTTAAAAATTTGTTCAAGCTGTTTTATTTGTTAAAGAAAATCTTCAGAAGGTTTGTGTAAATCTCCTTCACTTAAATGATCAGTCCAGGTATATTTGAACGTGCTGGGTCTTTCTAAATTGGAATCGTTTAACTTGAAAGATATATATATATATATATATATATATATATATATATATATATATATATATATATATATATATATATATAGCGATGGGCAATACTTCGAATAAAATATGTTTTTATCATTTTCATACAATAAACGTGTATTTTCTATACAAAAATTCCGGTTTCATATTTACATACCTGGTATATCAGCAGCAAAAAAAACTTATTGTTGAGAGACCCTACATGTAAAAAAAACTAAGCGGTATTTTTGGAACTTATATTATAATCGGACCGTGAATGTGGTGAAGGTTTTCGCTTTTGCGACTTACTTTTTCTAATTCAAACTCCCTTATTCGATGGATGTTGGCTGTGAGGGTTTGCTTCAAGTGGCTGCCCATAATTTTACGCAAACCATTACCTAGAAACAGAGTCGTATCACAATCCATCAATTAATGGCATTTTCGCACTTATTTAAATTGTTAATATAAATATTAAGTCATAATAATTATTAGTAAGGTTAAATTAAAATAGAGGGTCATTTTTTTAGTGCGTTCGAATTTCAAGTGGACAATTTCCAGCTACTTTTTGCAATTGGGATCTTATATCCGCAATTTTCTGACTTATGTTGGCTTTCAAGGTTATCAATATTTGCTGGCTAGGGTCAAAAATAGTAGAATAGTAACTTATCTTTCTCGGGGGGGACTCTTTCTAATAGGGACTTTTTAGTCTAAATAGTGAAATTTTCCCAACCAATTTAGGAACTTTTCTGAAAGCTAGTCGTTATATATTTTTTTTCACTATTTCAGAGCTCATTTGCAGTATTTCCATGAGAAATTTATGGGATATGGGAAATAAATAAATTACCAGACAAATGCTACAATAAAAGGATAAGAATATTCATTAAAATTAAAGTAATTTGTACTTATTATTATTATATTATTAATAATAATGATGATTATGACAATTATTATTATTATATTATATAATTAAGGCAGAGGGGCCGGGTCAGGGTCGTCAGGGTTTTCATGGTCTTCGGGGCCCTTTCTTCTCTTGTCGGTGTGGTTTTGAAATAACTTCTGAAGTAAAGTTGTTGATTTTCTCTTTACTTTCTTCGGCAGTGGCGCACTTTCCTTGTAGTCATTCTCAGCCCTCTCTCTCATAGCCTTCGCACCTGCTAGCATTTCTTGAGCCACCTTCGCCGCCGTCATATCGTTCTTCGATGCATTTTCAAGCTTTTTGGTTTCGAATAGTTGGTCCGCGGCTATCCTCTGTTCTCTCTCTGTCTCCTGCTTCTCTTTGAGTTTCTTATCGAAATTCGCGATTGTTTCTCTGTTCGTTGTTGCTGCTCATTCGCCTCCCTTTGACGGCGTTCTTCTTCATCCTCGGCCTGTTTTCTGGCTCGTGCCTCTTCATCGCGCTGCTCTTGCATGTACTCTTCATATAACTTCCCATACGCGCTGCGGCCAGATGACAGAAGCTTCCTTGTCGCGGGGACGAAATCTGACCGACCGTCGTACATTTTAAGCCCATCTCGAACCCAGAGTTTCGCATTGAAGAGACGATCCTTTATGCGGGCTTGATTCGGCTGCAGTTACTGCTTTGACTCCGAAAAGCCTCTCTCAACATCGGCGTTACCATGGGCGATGGGCAAAGTACCCTTTACTACTTTGGAAATGTTGGACCAAACTTGATCTAGCACACCATATATTGAAAGTGATTCCGCACGGGACATATTCGTCCCCTACCTACGCGAGTTTACCGTAGTATGCGAGTCCAGGCACAAATTTGTCCCCCATTCTCACCACTTCTGAGCTTTGGAATAGTGACAATAGTGACCAAATTTCGAAAATAGTGAGAAAAGTGACACGATTTTAAACTAGTGACCAATAGTGACAATAGTCACTCACTGGCAATTTAACATAATCCAAAAGCCTCACTCTTGCTGACTAATTAAGTCCATTCTTTGAAACAATGTTCTCACCGAATTGTTCCATCATTTAATCGATTATTGGGTTTGCTGTATAACATGTGGGGCCGTCCTACTGGAACCACATCTCCTCCAGGTCAATACCATTCAAATTCGGAATTAAACAAATATTGATCAACGCACTGTAAAGATTAACCATTAACGAATTGATAAATTTGAATCTTCATCGAATTGCCAGTAACCGCGGCGATATTTTCTTGGGAACGCACAGTTTTTTGTCTTGTTTTTGGTTCAATATCGGACAACGTGAAATTCGTTCGGAATTTATCGATAATTTGGCCAATACATGCTCGGTTGAGCGATTATGTTCACCATAAAATTCACGAAGTGCTCTATAAGTTTGGCACACAGAACACTGATTTTGATAATAAATTTCGACAAGCGTTGCTCTGAAGTTAAAGTTCGGACACTCTAAAAAATTACCCTTTATAATACATAACCACATCCAATGATAAAAAAACCAATGAAAAACGAAACAATTTTGTAAATAACTTTATTCTAAAAAACAACCCCACAAAAAAATCACCATGCACATTTTATATATTCTCAATATAGACAGAATGTGATGAGGTAACGATGACGATGAAGTAAGAAACCATGACAACTAGATATGTTTAAAGAAAATATTTCTATTAAATGTCAGTGACTGTCGAATATAATAATATATATACAAAATAAGCCGAAGGTTCGGTTTCTTAGAAATGGCGTTCTCACTGCGAATATCAATTAAAAGCTTGACGAAGGTGAATTTAATGGGCAAGTACGTACAGACAGTTGGAATATCAAACTATGAACGTTCTATGATAGGAAGACGGGAAATCGTAGGTTATGGTTACAACGGACAACCCTGGTACGTGGATAGAAGCGATTTTCCTTTCCCAGCGCTAAGATGGAAGGAACCAACCCCGGAAATTGACGCCCTGAGGGAGAAGGAAAAGGGCGACTGGAACGATCTGACCTGCGAAGAAAAGAAAACTCTGTATAGGGCATCGTTTTGTCAAACTTTCGAGGAAATGCACGCCACTAATACGGGACAGTGGAAAAGCATTCTGGCGACTGTGATTTTCTTGAGCACTTGCAGTATTTGGATCTTCATATTCTTCAAGATGACCATCTACAAAGCCACACCTTTACCGGCAAGTTTCAGTAAAGAAAGCCGAGAACACCAATTTAGGAGATACATAGATCTGAAAGCGAATCCGATTCAGGGCTTGGCATCCAAATGGGACTACGAAAATGACTGTTGGAAATAAAAATTTTATAAATATTAACTCAATATCTTCGTCAATCCCGATACTGCAAAAGTGTTTTTTTAATAAATCGTATTACGCATGTTTATTGAAGCCAATAGAAACTAATTGTGCCTTTGTTTTTTTTTCGAAAATCAACATTCGATAATATAATTTGTCCACACATGTGCTAGTTAGGTCTGTATTTTATAGACTAATTGGGATCCCAATGTTCACATTTGTGTACAATTCGTCTAAGAGGTTATGTTCTCTAATAAAATAAAAAGTATTAAAAACTTATATTTGCTGGAAATTAAATTGAGGTATTTTTAAAGTTATTTGAATAAAATAAATAAAAACAAATAAAACTTATCTATTTGTGAAAGATTAAAAAACAGTTTCTTTCCTTTATAATAAACAAAAATACATTGCAAGTTGTACATCTTATTCGCGTTCTGTCTGTGCATTTTGTATTCCTGCATCTTTTAGCGTCTTGGAGCTTCATGGCCTCTGGTCAATGCGTGCCGATCTGTCGAATTTCTTTATGGGGAACTGCAACGGACGGCCAACACATCTTTGTTTTGGCCATCGTTTTTCTTCATGGTCCACATATTGCCTTTTTCTTTGAGAATTATTGTCAACAATCAGAGCTTGGGCAACTCTAACTTTAAAGCTATGAAGCCCATGAATCTGATTTTTTTTCTTTGTAGATGACGATTCACTTTTATACATAACCCCCGCGTTGGCCACAGCCATATCCATGAACTGTTCTATATAGCGTACAGTCCATTTTTTTGTCTTGTGGTATTATCGGTACAATGAAATCATTCGATTAATGAGATCGACCCCTCCCATATTTTTTATTGTAACTAGATACAATGTCTGGCTAGGGAATACAAATTATGAGCCTTAGAATATCTTTTTGCAGTTTTTAATGGATGAACCATGTGTTTGGATGAAGCCATAGTCACAGCCTTGTTGTCACACCACTTGACTAAATCAGTTTTTTTGTCAAGCCTTACTCGAATCTTATAAGAACCTCTCTCACCTTTCAATGTATTGTTGACGGTATAAAATCCAACGTCTGGGAATCTGTTGGATATAATAGTCCCGGTTCCAGAAATACCCTTTTCTAATAACATTTCAAGAAGAACAGTGCCAGGAAAATATCTATCAAAATAAACGTTCGTCCCAGGAGAACAATCTTGAACCAACTGCATAACTGCCCTTCCTCTATTGCCCAACTTGAATCTTCCGTCTATTTCTGGGTGTAGGGCGGTATTTTTTCCTTGATACACTTCTAAATCAAGAATTAGACTGTTGGGGGAACACAACACATACACCTTTAGTCCAGTAGGATGTGGCTGTCGAGAAACAAATTACCTTACAGCGACTTGTCTTGTAAACGGTATGATTCGTTCGTCAATACATACATTTTGAGATCTTGGCAGAGAAAGGACTTTTTCCCTAAAAGTTGATATTAACTGCAGGATTTTCCATAAAAAATCATTTTGCTTTTCTTCATTGGTCACTGCCAAGTTGTTGTCCACATGTATGGCATTGCGGATACAAAAAAACCGATCTCTGGTCATGGCTGTCTCAATAAGTGAAACTTTAAAATCACCCTTCCAGTACATCCTGATATTTGGATATTTCATTGTACTCATGAGAAATGTGATACCAACAAACTTCTTAATTTCTTGAGTTGAAGTTTTAAGGGCTGCATTTTTTGTCTGATGATAGTACATGTTTGTGAATTCAACAATTGCAGTAAAAAATATAAGAAAATTATTCGCAAAAGTATTTAATTGGTGACTTTTCCATGAAAACAGGTTCCACTGAGGTCTGCTCAGCGTTAGGAAAAAGTGCATCTAGTTCTTCAGAATTTGTTCAATTTGGCGCGAAATTTTACGCTCTGTATATGCCTTACGTCTTCCCCGCTGAGCTCTCCCTCTCTGTGCTCTGAATGAATTTTCTAACATGAAGATTAATTATTCTAATAAAAACAGTCTGAACATTTAATCTGATTATTTATTCAATTAATTATCCATTAAAAGCTAATAAATAATAGTTAAAACATTTAGTTAAGAAGACTTACTTGAAGACTCGCGAGAACTCGAAGCAACAGGTTTGTCCATTTTCAACCATCTTGCTGTTATCATGCAGTGCCTCCTTGTTTGGAAGATAATGGGTATTTATTTTTTACCACTAGGTAGTAGCAATAGTTGGACCTAGATTTATCGGTAAATTCAAAGGTATAGTCTTCCCGCGTCTCTTTGAAAATTTGTACACAAGTGTGGACACTAGGTCCGACGAGGATATATTTCTTTTTCCTTTATTTGGGTTTTTCGCCACTATCTAAAACTCAAAAAATATCTAATAATATATAATATATAATAATATTTTGATATTTTTTGAGTTTTAGATAGTGGCGAAAAACCCAAATAAAGGAAAAAAATATATGAACACGCCACAATCATTCAGACATTACTGAGGATATAATTGTTTACGAGGTTACGATTTAGTTATTCACTTTTTTTTAAGAAATCGAGGCAATTTAAAAATGCCGAGAGATGACACTAAACAGTAAACATTATACGAGAGTAGTCTGAAAAGTTTCCAGCCTCAACATGAAAACGACGTTACTCGTCAAAAATAGTTCGGTAACAATAAGTGCTTTGGTTAATGATGTCGATTTTTTCGCAATATTTGAGCCTTTATTTCCATAATACAATAAATTGCCTTAATAATTAAAGTATTGGTCATCGTCAGCTATTACTTTTTCCAATCTTTCCGTCAAAGAATGAATTACACGCCAAAAGAACTTTTTATTTTTTGTAGCCGACCATTCATCAAGCCAATCGATCGAAATAAGTAGTAGTCCGAAGGGGCTAAGTCCGGTGAGTATGGTGGGTGGGGTAACGTTTTTCAAATAGTTTCAATAACGTTTTTCAAACAATTTTTCAACACATTTTGCAACATGTGGCCGAACATTGCAATGTTGAAAAATAACTTTATCGTGTTTTTGGATGTATTCTGGTCGTTTGTACTTCAATGGTCGGTTCAATTTTATCAATTGCTGTCTGTATCGATCGCCAATAATTGTTTCGCCAGTTTACAGCAGTTCGTAATACATAGCTCCCCCTACTATCCCACCAAACACAGAGCAAAGCCTTCTTTTCATGTATATTGCACACTGGTTGGAGACTGGCCTGGGTCTACCAATTATATTTTGCGCTTCGCATTGTCAGAATAGATCCACTTTTCATCACCTGTCAGAACTCGATGCAAAAAACCTTTTCGTTTCTGTCTGGCAAGTAAAATTTTACAAGTGGTTTTTCGCCCTTCAATGTCTTTCTTTCAATTTATATGGAACCCACTTTCCTTCCTTCTGGATCATTTCCAATGCGTGTAGACATTCGCAAATGGCGGATTAGGCAACATTCAATGCTTCTGCCAATTGTTTCAACGTATGAGCTGAGTCTTTATCCGATAATGCTTGCAAATCTGCATCTTGATTTTTTTTCGCCTGTTCTGGACGTTCCTTCTCATTTATATTAAAATCGGCACTTTTAAAGCACTTTTCAATCGTTCACAATTTTTTTTTGGGTTAGAGCATGTTTACCATAAACTTCAACCAGCAATCGATAACTTTTAGCAGCCGTTTGAGAGGTGAGAGATGAGAAGGTTATTAAACTTCCCCGCAAAGCGTCTTTTTCAGGTACATAATTCGACATGTTCAAAACTATAAAAAACTATGTTTTTTGCAAAATCACAATTAATAACGAACTGGCTTTTAAGGTGGAAAAAAAATCTAATAACGAACCATCATTAAATTCTTACATTTAATAATAATAATAATAATAATAATCTTTATTGTCTGACAGAATAAATCCATTTATGAGACAATTCACAAAAAAAAATAACGAAGATAAAAAAGAAAATCAAGTCGAAAACAATGCTTATATAATAACAGACTTAGATAATAATAATAATAATAATAACCTTTATTGTTTGACAGAATAAATCCATTTGAGACAATTTATATATAAAAGAAAATCAAGACAAAATCAATGCGTATATAACAGACTTAAAAAAAGCTACAACAACGATCCCTACAATTTATTATCGATTATTGCAACAGCTTCAAGGCGACAAACCTCGTGAACCGATCTGCAGATACGTTATTAATGTCAACAGCGCAGCACAGATCATTGAAGAGCTTCATGGCCTGAAACAGAGGTGTCCTGACCATGAAGTTGGTTCTAGCATAGGGTAAATGAAAGGTGGGGCAGGATCTGATACACCTCGAAGGCACGTGGAAGCCCACCACAGATAGAAGTTCAGGGCAGTCAATGAGGGATCTACACAATTTATAGATGAACTGAAGAAGTAAATATTTTCGGCGACTAACTAACGATGATATTTGAAATTTCAACAGGAGACTATTCTGATCTATATGTCTCGTCGGATATCTTCCATCATGTCTGAATGCTAAAAACTTAGCGAATTTTCTCTGGACACCTTCTAGTTGCAATTTGTATCTGTTATACAAAGGGTTCCATACTACAGCACCATACTCCAACTTTGATCTCACATAACTGTGATACAGAGTTTTGAGTGTATTTATGTTCACGAAATCTGCCGAGTTCCGAAAGATGAATCCTAACATTCTCATTGCCTCACTCCGAATGTGGCTAATGTGAGATGAAAAAGACATTTTAGTATCAAAAACAATTCCCAAGTCCCTGAACATCCCGACCCTCTCAATAATTGCACCATTCAGGCTGTAATCAAAATGCGTGACATTCTGTATATTCGCAAATGACATGATATAACACTTGCCAAAATTCAGCGGCAAGTTGTTGATGTTGCACCATTCTTCAACAACCTCAATATCGTTCTGCAACATAAAGCAGTCAGCGGTGCTATTTATATTTCTATATAGTTTCAGATCATCTGCGTACCTTAAAATATTGCTTGAAACATTTGTTACTATATCATTAATAAATAGTGCAAAAATAAGGGGAGCAAGATTACTCAAGATTAAGGACGTCTACGCAAATTAAAGACGAGATGGGTGATATTGCCTTTCAAATACAACAATTTAATGACAGCTCGATATTCGATTTTTTCCACCTTTACAGAAACACTAACATAAATGACTGTTTATAAAAAACTGATCATCTAATATTGCTGAAATCTTCAAGGTTATCTTCGGCGCAGGCGCAATTATATTACCATACTATTTTTGACGAGTAACGCCATCTTCATGTTGAGGCCGGAAACTTTTCAGGTTACCCTCGTAAATATTGAGAGAACTGCTAAAAAAACTGTTTTTGAGTGCTAAACTATATTTCGATTATAGATTATTAAAAAATGCTTTCAAACTTTTAAATAAAGTTAACTACCAGGTGTGGACGTTATATTTTTTTTAAGAGATGGCGCTGAAAACAAGGGTCAGTTCACAGTCTAATCTCTTATATCACATTGTTGCTACGACACCTTTCAAAACGCCATTGATGTTTAAACGATTTCGAGCTAGCGTCATATTCTTTTCGTATGGTAAACATGTCGAATTTCGAGCCAAATAAAGAGGAATTGCGACACGTATTGCTTTTCTTGTTCAGCCAAAAGAAAAACGCGAGTGAAAACTGTTGTATACTTGTGGAAACTTACGATGATAATGTACCAACACAAGACGCTTGTGGGTGTTGGTTTAGATGATTCAAAAGTGGTGATTTCGATTTGAAAGATAAAGTACGCTCAGGTCAACCGAAAAAAATTGAACATGCCGAATTGCAGGCATTATAGGAAGAAGACGATATGCAAAATCTATCACAAATGGCAGAGAGGTTAAATGTTGGTAGCCGAAACATTTGGGATCGTCTGCATGCCATGGGAAAGATCCAGAAGGCAGCAAAATGAGTACCATATCAGCTGAACGCCAAAGAAATATATATGCACAGTGTGTCCATTAAGTATCAGTACTGGTACGGGAAAATATGATTACAACGAAATACCTGGCATTTTTTATGAATTATTATTTGATACATTTTGTGGAATAGCCTCCAAAGCACGCGTCGAGCCTGCTTGGATGGTCTGAATGTCTTCAAAAAACACCTTTTCAACTTTGGGAGACAAGGAGAAGTCACAAGGGGCTAAATCTGGTAGATACGGTGGTTGGCTGATCTCACAGACTTGTTTTCGGGCCAAAATTGACGCCCAATTAACGATTTGTGACTTGGCGCATTTTGTGCAACAAACTCCAGCTCTCTGGATCGCGATATTCCGGCTGAATACGACGAATTCTGTGCATCAATCGTTTCAGGACTTTTAAATAGTACCCCGCTTAGTTTCTGGATCGTATTGAAAGTACCATGTTTCGTCCGCCGTAGCAATTGATTTCAGGTAGTGTTAATCATTTCTGACGGCTGCGACGATCTCTCTGGAATGATTCGAAGTGATTTATGCTCCTTCAACGTGTGTGGAACAAACTTTGCCCACACCTTTGTTTTACTCAAATCCTTATGCAGAATAAGTCAAATCGTTTCTTTGCCGATATTCAAAGCTTCTTAATTGGCGGATACTTGGATACTTAATTGGCGCACTATGTATTTCGAGAACCCAAGACGTAGAAAATCCTGAGTTGATCCAGGACAATTATCAACATCGACCACAAGACCGAAATGCTTTGGAAATAAGACGATGATGTGCATTGGGATGGTATCAGAAGGGTGTCGTGTACCATAAGCTTTTGAAATAAAGTACTACAGTTAATACGGTTCGCTACCGTCAACAAACGATCAATTTGAACCATACATTAATTGAAAAGCGACTTGAATACGCTACACGATACGGAAAAGTGATTTTGCAGCACGACAACGCCCCATCACACCCAGCGAAAGCGATCAGAAACACTTGGTTGGGAACTCTTGTTCCACCAGCCGTACTCACCTGACTTGGTCCCTTCCGACTATCACTTGTTTTCATCGATGTCTCACGCACTTTCCATAAAACGCTTCAACAATTACGAAGATATCAAAAAATGGGTTGACTGGACCACCTCAAAAGATATATGGTTTTTCAGAGAGGGCATACACAAATTGCCAGAGAAATGGGAAAATGTGCAGCTAGTGCAGCAGTAGATGATACATCCTTTGAATAAACTATTTTTTACCTAACTCTCAAATTAAACGTGTTTTTTAATGTTTTTTGAAGGAAAAATTAAGAATCATTAACCGCCAGATCTTGTAATAGAACACGACTGCACTATTTCATTCACAAACGAAATACAAAGTTAAGTGATGCAATTCGTTGAAGACTTACTTTTCGACAGCAACTATCCGGGTGAAGCCGCGCGAAATGCCACCATATCTAGCGTCACTCACTGTGTTTTTGCTGGCTGAACTACGAGGGGAAGACGAGTTTCCAGTAAAACAATGGAGTACGGAAAAGATACCGGAAGAGCCGGTCCGAGATAAATTTAACTTAAACGAAACCGGGTAATGGTGCTCGACTAAAAATCCGCTCTGGCAAAATAAATATTGCCAAGAAATGCTTCTACGGGAGAGAGCGACGCGTATTTTTAGACACTGGCTTTGTCGGATTGTTTTAGAACAAATGTAGAGTTGGAACAGACGCGCCGTCGCTTGCGAGATAAATCTGAACGATACGTATACCAGACAGTTTTTTATTTTTTCTCCATTGTATTGTTTTAAATCATTTTTATTGTCTCTTCGCGTAATTACATAGGTCAACAAATTTAAACTTTTTTGAGGTAATATTGATGAAAATAGGTTTGGTTTCCTAAATCCGAAAATGATAAACTAATTAAAAAGGAATAAAACAATTTTTTACTTTGGTATCTATCACTTTTATTTTTAAACAAAATTTGTGTTACTATAGTTTCGTAAAACGACTTTACATTCTCAAACACTACTTTAAAACTAAGATTTTACAGCTGTTTATCTATTCTATGTGCCTAATTTTATACTTTTATTGGGGTTAATTTTTTACAATATTTTAAATAGTGGGGAATTTTGGAGATCCGTCTGATCGTTTAAAGCTGTCTAGACGGATCTTTATTATATTTATAAATTTCAATAGCTTCTAAAATGTTTAATTTTTTTCTTTTAGGCGCTGTATGTAAAATTTTCAAATTTGTAATATCGGGAAATATATGTCCGGTATCTATGAAATGGTTCGCAAAAGTAGTGTTGTTTCTTTAATATGTATGCAGATTTATGTTCTTTGCATCTGGTCTGAAAATTTCTGCTGGTTTGTCCAACATAGCAGCTACTGCACTCGTTGCAACTTAACATATAAACTCCAGATTTTGTATTTGCTGATGTTTTCTGCTATTTTTAGATAGTGAAATTGTGAAACCTCGGTGGATCATAGACTTATATGCAGCATATTTATGTGTAATAGGGTGGATTGATTGTTTTGTAATTGTTTTATCTGAGTATGTGGGTTTTCTCTTCACTCCAAATGTGACAATTTTGTTTATATACGAAGCCTTTAACCAAAAATGAGCTTTATTGCTGAAGATGATTTGTTTGTGAAATAATGGATCTATTTCAAGTTGCTCTAAAGGCCAATCTGCAAAATTTCTATGCAACAAACGGTCATTTGTTTTGAGTTCTTGAGTTAACTGACTTTTATACGACTTGAAATGCAAATATTTATGAAGAATATTCCGTGTAATTCCATAAGAAAGCCCAAGTTCTTGAGATCGACGTGTAATTGATTGTTCTGGATTTTCATTCATACTTTGGTTCACACCATCGATATTTTCAGCAATACGTTTAGGTTCTTGACGGTTTGGATTCTTAGCATCCCATGCACTTACCATTTGATTCGAATTTTTGAATTAAATTAGGAATAGTAAGCTCTGTAGGTCGGTTATGATGACCATACATTTCACGTAAGGCGCGAAAAGTAGAAACGAATAGATTCACTGTTTTTGTAACAAGTTTGAATAATTTGTAAGGCTGTACAACTGTATATATTTTCATGATGATTTGCCAAACAATACTAAATACAAATGTCAATTTTGGCGGGAATAATAAAAAAGGTTGCTATGGCGTTTTATAAAAATGTGTAGTACTAGTTGCATAACTATTTATAATGCTAACGACGTTTGAAAAAGCACAATCAAATAACAAAACTTCTTTCCCAAATAGTCCCTGAAAGTCCTTCACTTTGCATGTGTGAAGTAGCTAACACTTCGGTTTTGCGATGCAATGACATCAAACGTCAAAAATTTGACGAACTTTTGCATTATCCTAATAATAATATAATTTAAAAAATTCAACTCACACACTGCATAAGTATATATTTTTATTATATTTTTTTTCTGATGTCAACAAATGTCATTACAAGTCATAAAGCAAACATTAAATATGTCTGTTGTGTCACAGTGTGAATGAATTTGATTTAGTTAGTAAAAACTCCCAATTTAAAGGCGAGAGTTCTGGATGATCCAGTTGTAATAAGTTGGTACTCTGGCATACACGTTGGGTGTCAAAATGCCAGTAGTGCCACAGGTGTTGGTGATGAAAGAGGCAATACCCACCTGGACACCGTTTACCACCAAGGAGGTTCCAGAATCACCCTGGAAGAAATCGGTTTAATTTCAAAGTAATGGAAAGTTTATTAGCACATACATTACAAACTCCTCCCAAGGTAGTCGTCAAGCATACGTGATGGTTGTTGTTGAACCTAATTCCGCAAATCGTGTTGGTCAGGGTTCTTACGTTCAGCTGTTGTAGAATGGTGGGAATAGGCCCATCTTGCTACAATTTAATCATCACCACAACTCCCAGTCACTCCCACTCACTAAATTTACTCACCCATAATCTACCCCAACCTACCACAGTACCGCTATGTTGAATGGAAGAATCGAAAGACTGGCTAAGAACGACCTGTTGCCAAGAGTTATCGGCAGGAAGAGCAGATATCAACTAAAACGGAAATATTTGAAAATGTTTGTTGCATCTGAACTAAACAATTTTAACTTGTGCGGTTTGGGGCGCGACGTACATCCTCTACTGACCTGTAAAACAGCCACATCATAGGTAAGAGCGCTCATACTAAACGGTCCACATATAATGGTTTTTACATTGATGCTGCGTTGACGGTCTCTACTAATATTCACAGATCCATATTGAATGGAGTATAAACTCGCATTTCTTGGTCTAAACATATAACGATAGTTGTAGAAATATAAGTATCAAATAAGTCAAATCCAATCATCTTTATACCAACGTGTATTTCTAAAAAAACTATGGCTGCATTCAATTGTTCTATTGGAACCTTTGGTGTGAAACACTAAACTTGAAGAGATTTACCACTAAACACCAAAACACTTTTTTGAACTGCTCGACGCACGTTTCGCTAACCATGTTAGCATCATCAGGAGATGATTTAATCTCACTCAGATTAAATCATCTCCTGATGATGCTAACATGGTTAGCGAAACGTGCGTTGAGCAGTTCAAAAAAGTGTTTTGGTGTTTAGTGGTAAATCTCTTCAAGTTTAGTATGGCTGCATTATTTGGATGAATTAATCCTAGAATAATATTAGGTACTAAGGTAGTTTTCGAGAAAAAACACATTCAGTTTGGGCGAAAGGTAAAGAATCGTTTATTTCGGTATGTGTCAGTATAGCGTCATCGTCATATTCAAGTATGCGTCATCGCTAGCTGCACATTTTTCCCATCTCTATGGAAATTTGTGGTTGTCTTCTCGAAAAAAACCGTACCGTATCTTTTGAGGTAGTTCAGTCATCAAGCCGTTTTTCACATCTCCGTAATTGCTGAAGGAAAGTGAGTGAGGCATCAATGAAAACAAGTGGTAGTCGAAAGGAGCCTGGTCTGGTAAGTACGGCAGGTGGGGCAAGTGTATAAATGGTGTCCCCGAGCGTGTTCGCTGTATGTGATGGGGCGTTGTGTTGGAAATTTACTTTTTCCGTGTTTTAAACTAGTCCATTCTGGTCGCTTTTCGATCAAGGTATGGTTCAAATTGATCATTCGTTGACGGTAGCGAACGGTATTAACTGTTTCTCTTGGTTTCAGAAGCTAATGATATTCGACACCGTTCTGATCCCATTAAATACACAGCATTGTTTTCTTTCCAAAGCGATTCTGTCTTGCGGTGGATGTTGATTGTTGTTCTGGGTCAACCCATGGTTTCTTCCGTTCTAGGTTCTCGAAATATATCCATTTCTCGTCTCCAGTCACGATCCGATGCAAAAAACTATTTCTTTCATGCCGAGAAAGCAAAACTTCGCTCATCGTTTTCGCTTTTCCACCTGCCCATCGTTCAGATGATGTGGTATCCATTTTCCTGACTTCTGGATCCTTCCCATAGCATGCAGATATCTTAAATTGTTCGGCGACCAACATTTAACATTTCTGCCATTTGTTGTTGTGTTTGCATATCATCTTCTTCCAACAATACTTTCAATTCGGCATTTTCACATTTTTTCGATTGACCTGGGCGTTCTTTGTCCATCCAAAAGGATCACAACAGAAGCAGAATCAAAAATATTTAGTAAGATAATCAATATAATAAGCGAGAAAAAAAATATCTGAAAAGTGCGAAAGTCGCTTGTTAAATGAACAGGAAAAACATTGTCATTTAGGCAGGGTTAACGGTATCGGAATTTATTTTTTTCTCAAAATTGTTTCTAAAAAAGAAAAAGCAAATGCCAGATATCCTGTTGGATGAAGTGACAAATGCCATAGAAGCGATGAAGAACGGAAAGGCTCCAGGAAAGGGTAACGGTTGAAATGTTAAAAGCTGGTGGTCGAACTTTACATAAAATACTGGCTAAATTGTACTCGAAATGCCTCAAAGATCAAAACCTACCCAGACTATGGAAAAATGCTGAAGTGATTCTTCTTCATAAGAAAGGAGCACAGGAAGGTTTAAAAAAAAATCAGCAATGTACAAAGTTTTCACAAAGATAATATCTAAAAGTATATTAAGAACTCTGAATGA
Organism: Cosmopolites sordidus; assembly: GCA_031761425.1. Taxonomy (NCBI): domain Eukaryota; kingdom Metazoa; phylum Arthropoda; class Insecta; order Coleoptera; family Curculionidae; genus Cosmopolites; species Cosmopolites sordidus. The sequence continues at coordinate 469,867 of JARFXV010000306.1, forward strand.
CGCGCAACCAAGAGAGCAGGCAACATTTAGAAGTGGATTCAGTATAATGGATTCCAAGATGTCCAGCAGACCACAGAAAGGCACAATGACCTCTGTGCTTGGCGTTTATTGACTATGAAAAGGCATTTGATTCAATATCAAAGCAAGCCATAATGGATGCATTGCTTAACCAAGGGATAGACAGAGACTATGTAAACCTACTGGGATCCATGTATGATGAAGCTACATCTATAGTTCACATGGATCATCTTGAAGTTAAAATCAACGTAGAACGGGGTGTACGGCAGGGTGACTCAATATCGCCTGTTCTTTTCTCAGCCGGCTTGAAGAGGTATTCCGTATTCTGGATTGAAGAGGGAATTAATGGTGCATACTTAAGCCATCTTAGATTCGCAGATTATATCCCAGATAAGACCCAGATGAGCTACAAAAAGACATACAAGAGAAAATAAACCTAAAAAAGAGCCAGGTTATGTTCAACAAATTTGCTGACAATAGAAAAATTTCTATTTTAGGAAGCGATATAGAGGTTGTGGACTACTACGTATATCTTGGACAAAAGATTTCAATGGAGGGTGATACTGCCCGGGAAGGGGAACGGCGTGTTAAGTGTGACTGGCAGGCTTTGGAGACGATGCGACGACAGATGGACCAATGCAATCCTGAAATGGATACCGCTTGATCGTAAACGTCCACGAAGGAGACCGAAAACACGATCGGCGGATGACATCATCAAGTATATTGGACCCGAATGGCAGAGGAGAGCTCAGGACAGCGCGAGTTGGAAGCCTGCTGGGGCTATATATATATATATATATATATATATATATATATATATATATATATATATATATATATATATATATATATATATATATATACATATATATATATATATACATATATATATATATATATATATATATATATATATATATATATATATATATATATATATATATATATATATATATATATATATATATATACATATATATATATATATATATATATATAAATATATACACATATATAAATATATACACACACATATATATATATATATATATATATATATATAAATATATATATATATATATATATATATATATATATATCACCAAGAGCAAACCGCGTAATCAATCGAAACAACATGATATTTTGTGGAGAAACTCTTTTTTAAAGAGTTAAGCAACGGTAAAAGATGTTTAGCTTTGAACTTATGCAAACAATTTTGTATATTTTAGTATAGTTATACTGTACACGGAATCGTCGCATACGCAGTGGGCCGCAGTCAAGACATATCTTTTGTTGATTATGGTACCGCCACAGATGTGCGCCATATTAGATCTCACCGACACCTTGAAACCAAAAAACAAATTGAAAATGGGGAACGTTTTTAAATCAACATGCTTCTTATCTTACCACATATTTAAATTCACCTTCTTTTGCGTCGGTGCCGTTGACGATTCTTAATGGAACAGCTACGATAACAATTGTTCTATTAGATCATGGTTTTTATTAATTTCTGTCATCTTTTCAGATCAAATCTGTCATCTTATATAAATAAAAAATAGAACCTCTTGAAAAGATTTATTTCACTGAACAGATAACTAAATCTTAAAAATAATATATTAAATAATAATAATATATACCTGAACAAACTCCAAGAAAAATTGCAAAAATCACAAATTGTTTCATTTTTGTACCGTTAAAAACGCACACTGTCAAAAGCGTAATACTGCAGTGAGACAACACTATTTATTCCGTGTTTTATCTGATGAATAAAGCCGCGATTTTTCTTAATTAACTTACGCACGACAACAATTAATCGATTTGCAATCCCTTGAAATCTCGCAAGCATTAAAAGATATCCAGATGTTTTTTTTCTAACTCTTTTCTATACGAATTTTGATCAAAGTGCTTTGATCCCCACGGAATTTCGCATCAACATTTATCTCCCCCAATAAATCAATCTTAAATCTCATTCAGGCTACAGGATAAATAGTCATTGTTCAAAGATTAGAGTGATCTGTTATCCATTCATAATAAATACCTATTCTACTAAAACCATTTGGTGTGGACTCTGAAGTTGCTCCGCAGTTAGCGGTAATGAAAAAGGCCATGTCCACTTAGCCTCCGTCTAAAACAATTAGAGCACCACCAGAATCGCCCTGAAAATCATACTTTTTTCTTTCTCTTTCCTTCTATTAAGGTGTAACAAAAGTATCTTCGTTTTTAAATAAACTAATTTAAAGTTTTAAAATAATCACTGTTCGTACAAACAAACATTCCTTCTGTAGAATTAAAGTCATTCCAGTGTAAAATATTCACTCAACGGTTTTTAACAAACGTGTTAAAATTAGTTAAATAAGTTGCTAAATTAAGGCAAATTTAAGACATTATTTTAGAAAGAGCTTTAAAGAATGTGAGATTTGAGAAATAGAGGGGGACGGAGTGCAAAAATTCCCGGGAGGAAGACATGAGTTTTGAAGGTAACGGAAGATCTGTTTGTCCGCGGTTTCCCGATCAACAGCATTCACAAAATGCCTTTGCAAATGTGATACAAAATGAAGTATTCAAATTCACACACCACTAGCTGATGTAGACGTCAAACCTACATCGCCACAGGAGATAATGCCAGTTAGAAACCACCGGACCACGACCAAATACCGAATACAATACTCAAAAATGCAATCAGAAAACTGACAGCCTATCAAACTACACTTTTTAATACTTTCTAAGACTGGTATATGTTCCACAAACATGAAAGCATTCTACTTTTCACATTCTACTCTTCTCAAAGTCAGGAAAAAATCACAAATTAATTTCAACATTCGCTAATTAAGAAAGTATTTAACAAGAGATAAATGAAAACATAGGCTGAGATTACAGTACATAATGCACTATGCATCCCAACTTTGACATATGGCTCCGAAATGTGGATGCTAAATGAACATCAGAGAGGAAGAATACAGGCCTGTGAGATGAGAGCATTGAGAAGAATTATAGGACTAATTCTGAGGGATCGCGTATCAAACAAGGAAATTAGGGGGAGATTGGGGGTAAAATCTGTAGAAGGAAGGTTAAGGACAAATGCAGTGCGATGGTTTGGACATGTATGCAGAATACTTTGCACGAGACTGACCAAGTGAGTGTGGAAAATGGGAAAAACTGAAAGGAACACGAGGGGTAGAAAGGAACACGAGGGACGAAAGAAATGGAATGATGAGATTGACAAGTATCTTAGAGAAGTGGACTGGAGAGGGACCGAGGAATTTGCGAGGGATAGAGAGGAGTGGAAGAAGAGAGTGACAGACGATTAAGAAACCTTAACTCGACACTGGCAATGACCGATAAACGAGTATAGATTATGATGGTGATGATGAAGTCTTATTTCGACAATGGCTAAACTCTTTGAAAAAATAATATACGAAAGATTGTCAACGAGAACACAATTCCAACCTTCCAATTTGGGTTCAAACAAGGGCAATCTACGTGCAATCAACTCCAACTTAACAGAAACTAGGGCAGAACTATCCTCTTCTATAGCCAAGAAACTTAACTATAGAAGTGGGGTTTGAGAACAAGGAGTGCACTCTAACCATATTCTTAGACTTGGTCATTTTAATATACGAACAATAGATCCTTCCAAACATCCATACACAACTCAACATCATATATTAGAAAAATCAAAATCGGTATGCCAAAGAGGAGTATACTTGGCCCAATTCTTTTTAATCTATATTTCGGACCTCTTTTTCAAGCAATTGGGGTCCAAGTTATGTTGGCTTCCAAGGCAACGATAGTTTATTGGCACAGACCAGATATTTAACATAAAACCAAAGAAACAAGTCTAAAAGCGTTAAGTCACCTTAGTGGCAAATTAGCATGTCCGTTCCTCGAAATAATTTTTTCACCGAATGGCTCGCTCAATAAATCGATTGTTGCGTTGGCTGTACGACAATCACATCTCCCCCAGATCAATACCATTCAAATTCGGAATTAAATAAACCACATAGTCGAATAGTAAAGCTCAACTCCCTGCGAACGGAAACGAATTGATAAATTTGGATCTTCATCACCACTGCCAGCAACAGCGGCTATATTTTCTTCTGAACGCTCAGTTTTTTGTTTTGTTTTAATATCGAGCAGTGTGAAATGCATTCGGAATTTGTCGATAATTCGGCGAATACATCAAGAAGTGCTCTATAAGTTTGGGACAGTACACTGATTATGATAATAAATGTCGACAATTTGTAAGCATTGATCTAATGTTAAACGTTCCACGGTATTTTTACAGACTATAGTGAATAATTTGGCACTAGAGGCCCGCAAACTCACGATTCGTTTGATAGCACCGACCCATATCAAAAATTCGAACACACTAAAAAAGTCACCCGTTATATTGTTTCAATAGGTGGCGCTAGTAGCAATCTTTAAATTTAAGAAGTTCCGTTTCATTGCGTTTATGAAGCATTCTTGCCTTTGCGGAAATAAAAAGGCATGATATTGTCAAAAATGCTCTTTATTTTCTTCCAGTTTTAATACTTAACAACATTTAAAAAGTATAAGCAAATTATACAATTTCCTCTCCAAGTACTCTAAGCAATTTCCCCAAATAATTCCTTCGGCCAAACATCATGGAAACTGCACCAATCCATTAATAAGATAATTAAAAAACCCACCTAGTGCACAGGAAATATGTATTCATTTTTATTATAATTTCTTTTTGATTCCAACAAATGTTATAAAGCAAATATTAAATTTATCGATTGTACATACAGTAAATTAATTAGATTTAGTAAGAGGCTGCCGATTTATAAGCGTGAGTTCTGGATGATCCAGTCGTAATAAGTAGGTACTCTGGCATAAACGTTTGGGGTCGAACTGTCAGCAATGCCACAAATGTTGGTGATGAAAGAGGCAATACCGACCTGGACACCGTTTACCACCAAGGAGGTTCCGGAATCACCCTGAAAAGATCGGTTTAGTCTTGAAGCAATGAGAAGTTCGTTAATTCATACATTACAAGCTCCTCCCAATGTGGCCGTGAAGCACACGTGATGGTCGTTGTCGAACCTAATCCCGCATATGGAGTTGGTCAGGGTTCTGACGTTCAATTTTTGTAGGGTGGTGGGAATGGGCCCGTCTTGCTACAATTTAATCATCACCACAACTCCCACTCAGTAAATTTACTCACCCATAACCGACCCCAACCTACCACCATACCACTATGCTCGATGGTACTGTCGAAAGACTGGCTAAGAACGACCGGTTCCCAAGAATTATCGGAAGGAATTGCGGAAACCAACTAAAACGCAGATGATATTAGAAAATGCTTGAGTGGGTGATTATCGACATTTAAGATGAATTATCCACATTTTCGCTATTTGAAGGAATACAATTTGCATTTTTGCACAGTCATACAGGTTGATGGGTCACATTTTTTAAGATACTCAACTGAAATCTGAACTTTAAACTCAGCCTACTATGAATTGGCAAACAGAGTCAATTATCGATATTTTGCTTCGCATTAAAGATATCAAAATAAAAGTTCTTAGAAAAAATTGCTTGAAAAAATTGATAGTTATTTGTGTTATGAAAATGATCGTTGTATACTTTTTCCTAAATTTAATCAATTACCAAAAATTGTTTGCCCCTAAGAATAAAATAATTATTCCGTTGTAAGTGCTATTCATTTTGCTGAAATATTTGAATGCATAACACTACTAAATTGACAAAGAGTCAAGTTTTTACTTTCCAGGGCCCAATACTTATCAAATTAAAAAATAAACTTGTAATAATTTTGTGTAAAGACCAAAATAATGAAAACATTTAAAATGCGAATGTTGTCATGAAACTCGGTATGAGGGGTTAAAAGAACATTCTGAACAACTTTTTTTAATAGCTTTTTTCCATCGCTCCAACGCGAAGCAAAATATCGAGAATTAACCCTGTTTGTGAATTCGTAGCAAGCGGAGTTTATAGTTCAGATTTTAATTGAGTATTTTAAAAAATGTGACGAATCAATCTGTATGACCGTGCAAACATTCATACCTGTATTCCTTCAAATAGTGAAAATATGGGGGTGTCTTTATCTTAAACGCGACACACTGTATATTGTAACTGACTTTACTAAACAAAAATAACATCTTTCGGTTTGTTTACAATATAGATTAATATACAAATATTAATAATACGGTAGGACAACACATATTGAACAATTGTTTATTTTGTAAATACAGCCTGTTTCTTCAAGTTATAATTTTAATCCAGTTTTCTTTCTTCTATCATGGGTCGTTCACAATGTTTGACGCTTTATGAGAGAAAAGAAATAATCATGCAAATGCACAAGCGCTTCTAACAGTACACTGACATCTCTTCAGATTCCGCATAAAGCAGGTGTGATTAAAAATGTTAGAAAAGCTCTTCAATCAGCATCACATATTTAAAGGAAGGAAATGAAGATTGCCGCGCCCCTCAGAGGTGTTTATGAAGAACATCGGAAACAGTTCGCTCGCAGCTGCGTTCGTCGGGACAAAGAGTGGGAAGAAATAGTGTTTTCTGACGAAAAGAAATGTATTCTAGGCGGGGCTGCTCTTACTATAGGGTTAATTTCCTGCTCTTATTTTATTAAAAATCGCAAAAAACGGGAGTGTCCTATCTTTTTGTCCTGTACTTAACATCCTCTACTGACCTGTAAAACAGCCACGTCGTAAATAAGTATGGTCGAATTAAACGGTCCGCATTTAATGGTCTGTACATTAATACTACGTTGGCGGTCACTGGTGATATTGACAGATCCATATTGAATTGAATATAAACTAGCATCTCTTGGCCTAAAGAAATAACAATAGTTATTGTAGTAATATAAGTTTGATAGGAAAAAGTAATTTTAGGTTCTTTCAAATTGAGCGGTTTTTAGGATTCTTGAACAAAGCACAGAATTTACGCTGATTTCAGAAAGCTTTTTATTGATAATTGCAGCATAGTGAATGACATATAAACGCGAAAAACAATATCTGCCAAATGACTACCTCTTACAGTTCCACAGACGTCCACCCTTTTGTCAAAATTTTGGATGACATTTGAACTATCTCACCAATGACTCTACTAATTTCATCCTTTCGTCCAAGAATCGATTGTGGATTATATATAGTCCGGTTCAAAATATTTCGTTGCCTTTCGGCAAAATGTTAATTGCCCTAATAAATTTCAATAAAAATATTTCTAGTTTCTTCAAAGGCGCCAGAGTCGCAGTGGTTTTTCTGAATCATTTTGGAAAAAATAAAATATTGTTAAATTATTATTATTATTCTCTGCTCAACCTTACTGTAGAATCTCAGCTCATGCTGGCCGATATTCCAATACCAAGATAAAAAAGCAATTCAGCTCCTCTCACCCTAGCATAATATCTTACGAACAATGTGACAAGTCTGCAAGAGCACGGCACGCTGTCCCACTATGGCAATCGATCTCGAGATACCGAGGCTCTCGAGGTTCTTTGAAAATCTCTTACTTATCAGGCCTTCGGCGGATATAACGAAGGGCACTACATCTACCTTACTCAGTTTCCACTGGTTCTTCAAGTCGTATGCCAGATTTTCATATTTTGTGGATTTTTCTATCTCAGTTTTTCTAATGTAGTGAGCTAGTGGCACTGCGATGTCAATTATAAAAGCCCTCTTGTCCTTTTTGTTGATTAGAACAATATCCGGCCTGTTATAATCAACCGTTCGATCAGTAGTGATTGGTCTGTCCCAGTAAAGAATGGTATCGGATGATTCAAGTACAGGAGAAGGCGAGTACTTATAATATGGAGAAGGTGCGCTTTCTAATAGCGAGTATTTTTTTGCAATTTGTTGATGTATAATTTTTGCCAACTGATTATGCCGTCCTAAATAAGCATTAAGAGCAAGGACCGGGCAACCGCCAATAAGGTGCTCAATTGTTTCCCCCAAAGTACCGCATTTCCTGCACTTATCGACTACGTCTAAATGCAGTATGTGCTTTTCATAGTTTTTTGTTCTTGTTACCCTATCTTGAATAGATATCGCGAAACCTTCTGTTTCTGGGTACAAGAGTCCATCGGTCAGCCACTTCATAGACAATTGTTCGTCAATGGTGTCATCTTCGAGTGCCTTAGGAAACCTTCCGTGCAATGTTTGTCCTTTCCATTCTCGAACGCAGTCCGTGAGTGTTGTTCTGCTATCAATACGATTTTGTTTATTTAGGTTCAGTGGGGTGAGACCCCGATTTTCATTTGCAACCAATTTCATTAACGTACTGTTTGAATCAATGAAGTGTTTTCTCATTCTATTTTCTTTCTTCTATTCTCTATTATTATTATCCTCGTACTGAACTCAGCATCTCAGCCTAAGCTGGTCTATATTACAATGCCAAAATGAGAAAGCAATTCAACTCCTCTCACTTAGCATAAAATTTTACGAATAATGTGGCATGTCTGCAAGAGTACTACACGTTGTCCCACTATGGCAATCGATTTTGATACCAAGGTTCTTCAAATTTATTGAAAAGTTCTTACTTATTAGGCCTTCGGCGGATATAACGAAAGGCACTATCTCTACCTTATGCAGTTTCCACTGGTTTTTCAAATCGTACGCAAGGTTTCCGTACTTAGTGGTTTTCTCCAACTCGGTTTTCCTGATATTATGAGAGAGTGGTACTGCGATGTCAATTATAAAAGCCCTTTTCTCCTTTTTACTAATTAGAACAATGTCTGGTCTATTATAATCGACCGTTCGATCTGTTGTGATTGGTCTGTCCCAGTATAGGATTGAATCAGATGATTCCAATACGGGAGTACTTATAATATGGAGCAGGTGCGTTATCTAATAGCGAATACTTTAATGCAATTTGCTGATGTATAATTTTCGCCAGCTGATTATGTCTTCCTAAATAAGCATTAGGGGCTAGAACTGCACACCCACCGATAAGGTGTTCAATCGTTTCCCCCACTATACCGCACTTCCTACATCGGTCGACAACATCCATGTGTAGTATATGCTTTTCATAGTTCCGTGTTATTACTACCTTATCTTGAACAGATGTCGCAAAACCTTCTGTTTCTGGGTACAACAGCCCATCGGTCAGCCATTTTAGAGACAATGGTCCATCAATGGTATCATCCTCTAGTGACTTTGGATACCGTCCATGCAGTGTCTGTTGTTTCCATTCACGGACACAATCCGTAAGTGTTGTTCTACCATCAACACGATTCAATTTATCTAGGTTCAGCGGGGTGAAACCCCGGTCCTCCTTAGCAACCAACTTCATTAGCGTGCTGCTTGAATTAATGAAGCGTTCTCTCATCTTACTCTCCTGGTTCAGACAAAGGTTCTTAATGTTCACGAGGCCTCTGCCTCCCAACTTTCTTGGAATGTACTGTCGCTTTATAGATGAATTTGGATGCAGACATCGGAATTTTGTCAATGTTCGACGTGTTAATCTATCCAGTCTATCAAGGTCTGTTTCTGACAATTTAACAATACCAAAGGAATAGGTCAGAGTTGGCATGCCCATCCATTGATCGCTCTAATCAGGTTTCCACTGTTCAGTTTGGTATTTAAAAGTTTTGTAAGCCTCTTTTCGTACATAGTAGAAAAGTCTTTCTTTAGCTATGGTTAAATTTCTCGTTTTGAGGTATACCTAAATATTTATATGATTCTTCTGGTGCCAGTTGTATGTTACAGTGTGTTGAATGTTGATTGTTGAATTATTATTATTATTATTATTATGTATGACTGAAACATTGTTTATTGGTTTGTGTATTTTGAATTTATTAGTACAATAAAAATTATAACTTAAATTTAATTATACATTTAATTCGATTTCACTCTCACTGTCACTTTGATATACATTACTAATAAGTGGTTCTATATTATTAGTAAATGATACACTGGAATCTTCTATTTTAATAACATTGTTGTTTGTTTAATGTTTTACATTAATGTTTAATATTTTTAAAGGACAACCGTAAACAATTTGGAATCCATCCATCCTCGCAACCAGCATGTAAAATTGTAATTCTTTTTCCTTGTTTACTGGGGCTTTGGTTTGGCATTTCTTGGTCTCATGTGTTTCGAACCATGTTTCATCAAGGTATATAATGGGACGATTTTCTAATTTGTAATTTGTTATAGAATTTAAGTAGTTAAACCATCGTCGCAATCGTTGTGATTCCATTAATATTTGTCTTTTATTAATGGTCCGATGTGCAAAACCCATTAGAGATAATATTCTGCGGAGGCTAGTTTTGCTGCGAAGTATGTTGGTTTCATCTTTCCTAATCGCTGGTACAATGAATGCAATGCAGGCACAGTTTACTCTTCATATATAGCATAAATTTTGCTTCGAATTAAGTCTTTGCCGCTTTCGTCAACACATTTACTTTTACCAGAATCACAACGAACTTTTTTGGCTTTAATTGGCTTCGTAACAATATCTTTAACTGAGGACAACGGTGTTTTCGTTAATGAAGACGTTTCTTCTGCGGCTGCATTTACATTAAGCCCCATATTCAATAAAGAAACATACATTTTTAACAATTTGCTTAGCATCGGACGATAAATGTTTTTTTTTAATTAGCACTACCGGAGGCGCAATGATCATTATCTTGCCAAGAGAACGCCATATTTTTAGCACATTTGGAATAATAAAAATACGATTGAATTTATAGAACTGCACTGTTTAAGAAAAGAATGCGAACTAAACTAAAATATTTCGAAACTACTAAACCAGGTATAAAAAATTAATTTTATCTTTTTACCTGTTATTTTATTAGCCCCGGTCCTGTTTGCGTTTTTTTTTTCAACTTTACCGTTTATCGTTACGACAGGGGCTGTTAACAGTTTATTGCAGTCATTCGGTCAACGATATATTTTGAACCGCACTATACCTGGCTTTTCACGTAACCCCAAAGAAAATAGTCCAACGGTGTCAAATCACATGATCTTGGTGGCTAATTAACACGACCGTTTCTTGCAGTAACTCTTTCTCTCAATAAATCAATTGTTTCATTAGCGGAGTGAGGTGTAGCGCCATCCTGCTAGAACCACATATCCTCCAGATCAATATTATTCAATTCAGCCCACAAAAATCCAATTATCATCTCACGATATCAAACACCATTCATAGTTACAGCTGTACCATCAGCATTCTGGCTCTTCTTTTATCCTCCACCGAAATTTTTGAACAATTCGATTAATAGTGCTTTCAGATGGACGATTGTACAAACCGTAAATATCACTTCATTTTCTCAAAACATTTTTCACCGAACGCCCATTTTCCTAAAATAATTCAACAATTTTAACGCGTTGTTGTATTGTGTATGACCCCATTTTTATAAATGTCATACATTACACCTCTGAAAAGAGACTAGACCTAGACAAATTCACAACGCTATCTGTGTTTTATTCAAGAATTAAAATAACCCCTCGATTTGAAAGACAGAGCTCTTTAGATCCAACCGTCTTTAACCAAAATCTCTGGAATTTAAATGAATTACATTATGTGTAAAAATACCCGGAATTTTGAAATAAAACACTTCGAGGGAGACGTTTTGAGTTAATTCAGACCATAAAAGAAAATTCGCTGAAAGCCATACCACAATCAATATTTGTCTCCTAACAATATATGGAGGAGCCTACTTTGAAGGCAACAAAATAAATTTCAATGCATAAATGATTTTTTTTGTGTTTTATTTACCAATTTCGGGTACTTTTGCCACGGAATATATTAATCGAAATAACTTTTGTCGCATTATTGTTTCCTTTTACTTCATTTTGATAAAAATGTTTCTCATCTTTCTGGTGAAAGTTTCCACTGAGCCAAGTCTGTAAACCAAACCAAACCAAAGTGTGAAAGGACTTCCCATTCTAGTTCCAACAGTGTTTTCTTCACAGATCTTGTGATACATGGACACTCATTACCAAATATAGGTTTCGAAACATCAATAACGTCTAAGAATTCTTCGACTGTTGGAGTTGAGCTTTTATCAAATAATGTTTATAATTTGGTGTCCTCAGACTATTTTGTCGTGTCGTCTAGACTGACACCACTTCTAAATCGCTGAAATCACTGACTGCATGAAGAAAAATACTATTTTTCACACAAACATAGCTATGTTGTCTCACTTGTGTATAAGTTTATTAAATAATAGAGTAAACTGAATCAGTTGCATCACTTCCTTCATACCATGCCATAAAGTTTAGCATTTGTTACTATATGAAACTTGACAAAAAAATCAGTGCATTCCTTAGAACCTTTGATGGGAAAACTCAACCTACGAAGACTTTCTATAAAATGGATGGTACTTTGGCAGTTATTCTTTTTTCAGTCTGTGGACGCGATATTTTCCCATCTCCTGCATTTTATGGAAAATCTCTTTAAGTTAAGCTGTTGCAAAAGGTTTTTGGTCTTTGAATGTATGTATACAAGCAATTATGTATGTTTTATTGGGTTGGTCCAAAAGTTCGTTCCTTTTTTAGCGCTAGATGACATTACATGGCAAAACTGAAGTGTTATCTACAGGGTGATGTGATTTTTATAGTGAGTCCGAGCTTTAAATTCAAATAAAACAACAGCCAAATTATATGCCTTGAAACTATTTATTTTATGTAAAATTTTGGATGACATTTTGGCCTAACCGTGGCTCTATCTCACCGATGACTCGAATAATTTCATCCTTTAGTTCAAGAATCGATTGTTGATTGTTCTTATAGATCTGGCATTTCACGTAACCCCAAAGAATATACTTCAACGGTGTCAACTCACATGATCTTGGTGGCCAATTAACATCACCGTTTTTGCAATATCTCGTCCAGGAAATTTTTCGCTCAATAAATCAATTATTTCATTAGGAACCTCATTGGGGAATATATTCGGACACCGCGACTACTTCTGACAAAGCGCATTCTGTCAATCCAATTTCCGAGCACTTTTTCAAGCAGTTGGGTTGTCATGTCCTCAATTGTTCGAATTATGTTGGCTTCCAAGGCATCAATAGATGCAGGCTTATCGGCATAGACCAAATATTATCATAACTCCAAAGAAAATTCTTAAGGCGTTAAATCACACGATCTAGGTGGTTAATTAACAGGTCAAAATTTTGTCGGTAAATTCTGGGTCAAGTAATTGATTTGAAGCCAATTCACTGAACGTACGACGCAAACGGTGGTCTTGCGGAATGAGTTCTTGGACAAGCTGGATTTTGCAATGCACTAGACCAAGATCTTTACTCAAAATTTCTCACGTGGTCGAATAACAAAGCCCAACTTCCTGCGAACGGCGAAGAATTGATAACGCTGCCAGCAACATCGGCGAGATTTTCTTCGGAATGCACAGTTTTTTGTCTTGTTTTTGTTTTAACATCGAGCAGCGTGAAATGCGTTTGGAATTTGTCGATAATTCGGCGAATACATCACTCGATTGGGCGATTATGAACACCATAAAATTCACAAAGTGCTCTATAAGTTTGGTGCGCAGAACACTGACTTTGATAATACATTTCGAGAATTTTCAAGTGTTACTGTAATGTTAAACGTTCCCTGATGTTTTGCCAAACTATGCTGAATAATTTTGACACTAGAGACGCGCAAACTCACAGTTCCTTTGACAGCGATCCCTGACCGAAGTTCAGACACACTAAAAAAATCACCTTTAATTTATTATAGATCGCTTCAAAAAGCTTAAAGCTGGCTAAAAACTTTATTTCCTCGGAAGACTTCAAAAATCACCAAGAACCGTTTCTTTAAGAAGAAACCCCAGAAGTTTTAAAAGCGTGGGATTTATGTAACTACCGAACCGAATGGTACCTAATGTCATTCTGTAATTTAAAACGGGACGAACGTTTGCATTGACCTAATAGAATTTTTATACTGTACTCGGAATTGTTGCATGCGCAGTGGGCCGCAGTCAAGACAAATCTGTTATTGATTATGGTACCGCCGCAGATGTGGGACAAATTATATCTTACCGACACCTTTAAACAGAAAAAAAAATCAAAATGGAGAACGTTTTTAAATCTTCTTTAACTTACCACATATTTAAACTGTCCCTCTTTTGCGTCAGTCCCATTGACGATTCTTAATGGGACGGCTATGATACAAATTAATTTTTATTAATTTCGTAACATGTCTTCAAAAGGTTCTCAAAAGTAAGTGCGTTGTAAACACGCTAATCTTTTATAAAAAAAACAATAGAACCTCTTGAAAATGTATTTTATTTTAGTACACAGATAACTGAAAGCTATAAATACTGTAATAATGTTGAAGACTTACCTGAGCAAACTCCAAGGAAAACTGCTAAAATCACAAAGTGTTTCATTTTTGTACCGCCGAAAAACACAGTGCTAAAATGATAATAACATAGTGAGACATAACACTATTTATTATCTGTTTTATTTAACGAATACAGCCGCGATTTTTTTTTAATTAACATGCCCATCATAATAACTAATCTATTTGCAATCTCTTAAAATCCATCAACAATTAAAAGATCTACGATAATTTTTATTCTAACCCTTATCTGTACGAATTTCGATCAAAGTTGAAGTGCTTTGATCCCGACGGACGTTTCGTATTAACATTTATCTCTCCGAATAAATAGGTTTTAAATCTCACTCGCTACCATGTTTAAGAAAGATTATTTTCAATAAATAAAAAAGATAGCAGAATATAACGAGTTCCGAGAAGGTATATTTTCTAATTGGTACTCAAGTAATAAACGGAATAAGAACCTTTTTTTTTTATTATTACTTTAATTTAAACAGGATAAATAGTCGTTGTTCAGAGATTGGAATTATCTATTATCCATTGATAATAGGTAGGTACTCTACTAAAACCATTTGGTGACGACTCGGAAGTTTCTCCGCAGGTAGCGGTTATGAAAGAGGCGATGCCCACTTGGCCTCCGTCGGAAATAATTAGAGCACCTCCAGAATCACCCTGAAAATCATATTTTTTACTTTTTCTTTCCTTCTACTAAAGTGTAACAAAAGTATCTTCGTTTTTTCCCTTGTTTATAAACAAAGAATTCCATTTTACTCCTCAGAGATGTAATCCGATTTGAATTTTTTGCTAAAATTAATTAAATAAGTTCCTAAATTAAGGCAAATTTAAGACATTATTAAAAAAAAGCTGCAAAAAACGCGAGATTTGAGAAATAGAGAGGGAATGTGCCGCATCAATACGCACTGGTTGGTCAGCTCTGGTTTAAGAATTCCCGGGAGGAAGACATCACTCTTGAAGATACAGGATGATCAGGTCGTCCTCAGACCTCAGTCAGCAGGATTCACATCATGCCTTTGCAAATGTGATACAAAATGAAGTAAAAACCCACACCACTAGCTTATGTGGACGTCAAACCTACATCGCCACAGGAGATAATGCCAGTTAAAAAGCATCGGACCACGAACAAATACCGAAAGTAATACTCAAAAATGCAAGCCAAAAACTGATAGCGTATCTAACTACACTTTTTAATGCTTGTTTAATTAAGCCTTGGATATTTTCCACAGACAGAAGCACTCTACTTTTCCCAAAGCCAGGAAAAAATCACAAGTTAACTTTAAATTGCAGACCAATAAGTCTCCTTTCTACAATGGCTAAACTTCTTGAAGTCTTGTTGTCTTTTTGAAAGTAAAAACATTAATTTCACTTTAATAACACGTCCACATACAAATCCTGTACGTTGAGAATTATTTTGACGTTCGCGAGAACAGATACTTCGTGTGCGTGCTGTGCGGCGAAAATATTTGTGTGGGACCTTGTGTGTCGAAGCGTCTATATTACCACGCACGCACACCACATACAACACATACAGCCCGCACAACGCAACTTTGTATTGGTGTGGATCCAGATTTAGAGCGCGGGATTTATGCAACTACCGGAGCATAAAAAATTAAAGCATAAAAAAAAGTGTTTTAGTTAATAGGTAGTGATATAATTGTCAAAGATCGCGTTATGGCGCCATTTTGATAACTATTTTTAAATGGCAACAGTGCGCTAGTAACACCTCATTTCAAAGTTGTTTCAAATATCTATTCAAGTGTTGTTTTTATTTTGACTTGTCATTTGATTTTTTCAAAAATCGATGAAATTTAATTTCAGCATCTCATCAAACTTTTTAAACAGTCTTCCTGTTAAAGATAAATATTAGTTTTTTTCTGATAGAAATCGCACAGAAAGTTAGCCAGTCAAGATGTGTATATTCGAAGTTTTTTGAGCTTAGATTTAGAAATAGAATACTAATTAAATTGATGAAAGTGACATGTAGTACCCGATGTATTTCAAGGCTGTTCTGGAAATAATGAAGTAAATGCTCAAAATGGGCACCTCCTTCTTGCTGATAGCACAACATAACAAAACTCTTCTCTTACCCGTTCAAATATTTCCGCAGAAATGAACCTACATTGTTCCGTAATTATCTGCTTTAAAACATTTATGTTATCGGGTTGTGTAACGTGTTCCTTCGATTTTAATAACCCCCATAAAAAGAAATCTAAGGGAATTGATCTGGAGATTGAGCAGGCCACTCTGTTGTATCCCGTCGTCCATTCCATCTATTGGGATACTGTTCATTTAGATAAACTCTTACTGCACCATAACAATGTGGAGAGCACCATCCTGTTAAAAAGTCACTTTTGGATCTCGAAATTCATAAAAATTTTCCTATAGAATCTCTAAAATTAACGGTTCAATGGCATTCATACACCGCTCCAGTTAAATTTCGATTTAAAAAGATAGGTTCAACTATGTGATTTCCCAAGATCCCTGCCAACACGTTCACTTTTCCCGGAAATTGTGTATGGTTCTCACGAAAGAAATGAGGATTCTAGTAACTCCAGCACATTGCATTCTGAGTATTCACATTGGTATTCAGACAACAGAAGGGTGCATCGCTAAAACAAATTGTAGGGGTGAAATTTGTATTTTTTTTAACCGTTTCCACAAGTGTTGCAGGTACTCCACGTACAACTGTAGTTTGAGATGTAGATTGTATAGGATTCATAACGATATATTTATATTGGACTTTTTCTGAGGTTATCTAAAATTATTGGTTTACGTCAATAAACCTCAAACACTCAATGGCTTTAAAATAAAATAAATTATATAAAAAATAATATATTTTTCTTTAATTCTCACGCGGTTATTTGCATGAAATAATTTTTAAATAAAAATGCCATAAACCAATATTTAAAATAACAATCTTATACCATTTTGTTTTTATTCGGAATTAACAATATTTAGCTCTTGTTTGATGACCCTATATAAACAACAGATCCTTCCAAATATCCACACACAACACAAAACCGACTACTAGAAAAATGGCGTGCAAAACCGGCGTGCCACAGAAGAGTATACTTGGCCCAACCCTTTTTAATCTATACACACATGACATACCAGAGCCAAAAACCCTCCTCCTTATGTTAGCAGATGACACAACTATTCTAATCAAGGAACAGCATCTTGAACTTGCGGTAATTATACTTCAAGCAGTAACAAATACCATTGTAAAATAAATGGTACAATAAAGTGAGTAGCAAAAAATTCTTACTCTAAGGAGAATCAATAATTCTCCTTGGTGGGATTTTGAAGGAATTGGTTCCTTTGGTAGGTTCACTTTGAATTGATCCCTGATTATAGGACACAAAACGCAAATATTTTTGTTACACCTTAGTAGTTAGGCAACAATATTTACATTGCAGATGCCTCCGGCAGAGACGGATCTCGTACAAATATTATGTTGATTGTTGTATCTTAATCCGCACGTGTAGTCCTCGATGGTGACAACATGCAATTTTTGCAGTATTGCAGGTATAGGGCCGTCTTGCTTCAATGTTTAACCGGCAATTAGAAATCAATCAATGTTCGAAACGCTGTACTTACCCAGAGTCTGCCCCAGCCAACTACCCATCCATCATGTTGGTAGCTGGTATCAACGGTGGATTGTAAGTACACAGACTGCCAAAGACCGTCCATTGGGAGAGTCTCTTTTAACTGAAAACGCATCCTCTTTAACGTAATTCTTTATAATTTTATCGGCTTGAGCAAGTGTCAAACTACCATTTTGTTTTTGAGCCATTTGTCTTCTTGATATATATGGGTGATTCACGGTGAATGGTACATTAGACGTTTACAGAGAACTACTTGGGGTAATGATTTTAAATTTTGGATACTTATGTAAATAAATTTGAACTCTCTATTTAAAATATTTTCTGCGCTGCAGTGTTGCCAGATCTACTCGAAACTGATTCTAATTTCGTTTTTTTTTAATGGAATATCCTATATGTTATTGCATTTCTAGATTATGTGAACCATTTTGAATATTTTTTATAAAACATATACTATGCCTATCTTGACCCGTTTCGGAAATAAAAAATATTTTTTAAGAAATTTGGCGACAAACATCCCTGAATAAAAAAATGTTTTTTTTACAACCAACATAATAATTTTTATATAGTAATAGTAATAATATATAGTAATTTTTATTATTTGAAGTGATGGACTATTATTTCCAAATGCAAAGTTGAAGGAAATAATTTGACTAAGAAAAATTTACCAACAGTGTTTGCCAGATTTCTTCAATAGCTACTAAAACAATATTTTTTCAAATGGCAACACGACCTTTTTTCAATATTTATATTAGTATAGTTATTAATTAATAGTATAGTTTGTATTTGAAAAAGGCACTGTATGTCCAGACAATTGTTATACATACAATTTTAAATATTGTGGACATTTTTAGATGTGAATATTTGCTTATTTATGAAAAAAATGTTTATTTTAAACGTTATAAATAATAGGGTATTTAATTGAGCGATTTTTAAATTCTTGAAAAAAAACACCAAGATCATCTGATTTGACACCCTTGAACTATTTTCTTTGGGATTACGTGAAAAGCCAGCTCTATAAGAACAATCCACAATCGATTCCTGAACTAAAGGATGAAATTATTCGAGTCATTGGTGAGATAGAGTCACGGTTATGCCAAATATTTTCCAAAATGTTGACAAAAGAACGTCTGTGGAGCTGTAAGAGATAGTCATTTGGCAGATATTGTCTTTCGTGTTTAAATGTCATACAATATGATTCAATTAGTAATTAAAAGGCTTTTTGAAATCAACGCAAATTCTGTGTTTTATTCAAGAATTATAAAAACCGCTCAATTTGAAAGACCTTTAATACGAATGGTAGCTTCACAGTTGCCCTACCCTACAAATACTCATACTCTGATGATGGCTACGTCATATATGGCGGATTGGGCACTATAATCAGCACAAATAAATGAATCAACACCGACAGTCCGTTCGCTGGTTCTTGTGATGAAAATTGATCCATACTGAACATTATAATTTTCGGGATTTTTGGGGCTAATAAAATATTTTTTTTTCTAAGCGTAAATTTCAAATATTGTTTCTTATACTTACACATTATTTTCGCAAACGCAGTGGGCTGCAGTTAGTATGTGTTTGCTATTAATAATGGTTCCACCACACTGATGACTAAGGCCATATCGCAGCGATACCTAGGAACAACATTGCTATACTAACAGGTGTACCCATAAGTATTACCTTTTTTTTTCAAATTTTAAGAACATTACCATTTACAGGCAATAATTTAACTTAATATAGCATAACCTATATTCTATTTAAATACGACGTGTAGCTATTAAATAACGAGACTGACGCTGCTACAGAAGTACGTATGCGCCAGCGACCAATAGCTGTTTAGTGTGAAACCTTCTTTTTAGAATACAGTACCTCTCGCTTCTGTAAACAAATGCGTATAACCGGAGCCTTCGTTCGCATTAGAGATGTTTTTTTTGTTTCGCCGCAAAAATGTTCAGTATAACAATAGAGCAACGAATTGTTGTGAAATTTCACTTGAAACTTGGAAAAACCGCTACTGAAACTTATCATTTATCGAAAGAAGTGTATGGTAATGAAAGCTTATCGCGTGCAGGTGTTTTTAAGTGGTTTAAGGGTTTTCAAGATGGCCGAGAAGAATTTGAAGATGATCTGTTTCCTAAGATGAAATCTGCATTAAAAGGAACAAGATTTGATTCCGTTGAAGCTTTGAAAGAGAAAGGGGCACGCGTTCTGAAGGAGTTGACAGGAAGAAGACTTCCAGCACTTCTTCGTGGAAAAGAATGTCCTACTGAGACAGCTATGAAGACTATTTAGCTTAAACATCGCTCTCATTTTGCAAAAAGGAAATAGAAAGATTTGTCAGGGAAATGGGCGAAGATTGTCGATAACAATGGAGATTATATTGTAGATAAAAACTGTATTAACTCGTAAGTAAAATGAAATTTTGTACAGTATCAAAAAACGACATTATTTATGAGTCTCCCTCTTACTTACCATGTATGGAAATTCTCCCTCTTCCGCATTGGTCCCGTTGACAATTTTCAGCGTCGAACGGGCTAAAAACAAAAAGAATCTGCTTACTTTCTGTTATATAACAGAATAATATTTTTCTGGTTTAAATATGTATGTGTGCCTCTAAATTTTTTAAAACTATTTGATAAAATAATTCAAAATTTCGACCAATAAATATATGCCAAATTACCTGAACAATAGCCAACTAAAAGTACCAAAAATATCAGATGCTTCATTCTGGAGGTTTCACTCGTATTAATCACATATACTTTATTAAAAAAAATTAGGTAAGAGTGCTTTTTAAGACATAATTATCAGATTTTTCTTAAGAGTTTACTACCTAGAATCTTATCTTTCTTTGCGATACAGTGAGACAAAAATAATATTATTTATAAAACACTCTTAAGGAAATGATTCAGTTTTTACGCATTTAAAAAAAAACTGTATACACGTTTTAGCACTAATATCGAAAATAAACATAACATATGGCTAGCTCTATATTATTTTGAACATATAGTAAAATAAAATTAAATAAAACCAACACAAATTAATAATTTATGATACTTATTAATAGGAAATATATTGTAATAACTAATAGTGAATGGGTTTAAGTAAAACACATATTTATTTAAACATTTTAATAGACTTTTATTTTAAAAAAGCTTGTGTACTTATGTACTCACGTAAGAAGTTAAGACTTCTTTGGGGTAATTAATAAAATAAACAAGTCTTGACAAATGGTGAAGGTGTGATAATTTTAAAAAGAAAATAATAAATTTTGTTATCGGCGGCATTTTTCTTAGTTATTCCTAAGTTTGAAATAAATAATTCTTAATTGTATTAATAGATGGCGTTGAAACAAAGGCCCGGTTCACAGTCTAATTAATAATAAGACAGCACCTCTCAAAACGCCATTGATGTTTAAACGATTTTGAGATATATATATATATATATATATATATATATATATATATATATATATATATATATATATATATATATATATATATATATATAATGACAATGTTTCAACTTGTGGACGTTAGTTTATACGATTCAAAAGTAGTGATTTCGACTGAAAGGACAAAGAACGTCCAGGCCAACCGTAAAAAATTGAAGATGCCGAATTGCAAGCATTGTGAGAAGGAGACTATATGCAAACTCATCAACAAATGGTACGGAGGTTAAATAAGCCTCGTTGAACAATTTCTGATCGTCTGCATGTCATGGGAAAGATCCCGAAGGCAGGAAAATGGGTACCACATAACCTCAACGAGATAGATGGAAACGCGAAAAACGGTGTGCGAAGTTTTGCTTTCTCGGCATAAAAGAAATACTTTTTTGCATCGGATCGTGACTGGAGACGAAAAATGGATATAAATCGATAATTCAAAACGCAGAAAATCGTGGGTTGACCCAGTTCAACCATCAACATCCACAAGACCGAACCGCTGTGGAAAGAAGACAATCGCTGTGCATTTGGTGGGAGCAGAAGGGTGTCATGTACCATGAATTTCTGAAACCAGGTGAAAGTTTATATCATTCGCTACCGTCAACAAATGATTAATTTGATCTATGTATTAATCGAAAAGCGACAAAAATGGGCTACAAGACCCGAAAAAGTGATTTTTTAGCACGACAACGCTCCATCATACACAGCGAAAGCGGTCGGAGACACCAACTCTGCACTTAACTGGGAACTCTTGCTCCAACCGCCGTACTCAACAGACTTGACCTCTTCCCACTACCACTTGTTTTCATTGATATCTGACGCACTCTCCATAAAACACTTCAACAATTATCGAAGATGTCGACAAATGGCTTGATAACTGGACCACCTCAAGATATGTACGGCTTAAAATCACAAAGATTAATTACCCGTTTTCTACGTAAGTGTTCTGCCCTTTACTCTCGGGCCTCAGCAAAGGTCAGAGCTGCAGATCAGCTAAACTGGCTATGTAGGTAAATTGGCTAAACCACGCAAACGAAGGCTCGAGTAGGGTACCAAATATGCTCAAAAAATTTCATTGTGGGCTTGTGAAGGAAAATATTATTAACGGAGAATATTCACCTGTACTCTACGTGGGTGCTCTGCCCTTTCCCTCAACCATCACCATAACGTTATAGTTGTCATCAGTTCGGAATCAGCAACTTTCAATTTTCTCGCTTTTGGTGAATGCGCTAGTCAAAGCAGGCACGTTCGAAATTGAACAATCTTTTAGTGTAAACAATCGTATTTATTAATAAAAGAAAAAGCTAATTCATTTATTTTTCAAAATCTTGAAAAAAAAACCTTATATAAATCATGATTACTCTGGTCTGTATTTGAGTTTTACATGACGTAGAAGGACTTTTCTAAAGAACAGTTTATGTTTTTGCAGCTTGAAACACGTGAATATATTTGGTGGAGCTTTTTGAAATAATATTTAACAATTAAGAAGAGGATTTTTTACCTCAAAATTTGATAGACGTCAAACTATGTTTGAAATTACTTTTGACGTTTAATAAATGTCACAGTGTCACCTGGGTTATTACAAATATGAATTTTAAACATAATGTTCCGTCGACAAATAGAAATAAACCTGAATATTGAAGCGAGGAAGACAGAGGTATCGCTCGGGCGTGAGATTAGTTAAAAATGGAGGTGCGCATGATCGCTTCCCCCTCTCCGAGGTGAAAAATGACCGTTCGGTGACAGTTTGGAGCGCCAGATGATTTTTCAGTTTGTGACTCACTTCCGATTAGTTAGTGTGTGTGCGCCATTATTGTTTTCCTAGTGTGGTGTTCCTCGTGTTTCTTTTTGACTTTTCTTTCTATTTTCTCAGCTTTTTGGTTAAGTTTAAGGGCAACACGGATTCCCAACACTTCAAGGTAGGTTTTCCGAACGAAAAACAGACGCGCGACTATGACACACAGCTAAAATATATCTAAATATGGGACACTTTCGAACCGAGTTGCGACACCCGCTTTGTCTCTACGTGTCCGTTTTTAATAAAGTTTGTTCGTGGGTTTTTTTGACCATGCACGGTTATTTGTTATGGAGGACGTAAGCGTGAGAATGTCTAGCGATTTAACATTTTGTAGAAAAGATCGCATAACGAAACTGAGTTATAAGCCACGTTATCTGTAGCACGTATGCGACTACTTGGTTCTTTGTTTTTGCCTGGAAAGGAAATCGTTTTACGGCGTCGAAAAAAAACCATTTATGAGCTCATAAAATATCAACAGTTGATACAATCGGGTTTTGTTTACTCGGTCGGATGGGGAGGGCGGCTATTTGGCATTCACACACATGCATAAAGCTTGTCATGAAAAATTCTTTGAACGCATGTTTCTTGAAAAGTTTTACGTCAGTAAATTTGATTTCGGGACAGGAGAAACGTCTCCTAATTTGCCTTTTTGCTTTTGTTGCAGGATACCTACCACCCCGCTTTGTCTTTTGAGTTTTACGACGTGAACGCGCAATTTTTCGCATCGTTTCTGAGACACCGATGTAAAAAGACGAAACGAACGATAGACGAGAAAATATGAGGGAAGAAGTATGTGCAGCAGTCAAATTTTTCGCCTGTTTCATGGAGAAAAGTGAAAAGGTGCCACGGGAGCAGCTCAGTAACTTTGAGAAACACCTTACGGATCTTCTCATAGAAAGGTAAGTCGGAGAAAGTGTGAATTCTAAGAGAAATTTCACGTTTAGTATTAATAACCTTTCCGTTAATTTTTTAAATTATCTGAGCTATTTAAAAAAAAGCCAGTTTGGACACGTCGAAAATCTCTGAACAACCTCGGGTCTATTTTCCCCAACGTTTCGGGACATGTAACAGTCACCGTTTGTGATTGGTAGGCGCAGCGTGGGCCATAAAATCAACCGACGAGTGTTCTTTGTTCGCTTTCGATTCATCATGCAGGGCCAGCTGGAAATGCCACTCTCGTTCGCATTCGTTCGACACGGGGCGGTGATTGAAAACATAAAAATATAAAATACCGGGGTGTAAGAAAAGTAGACTACATTCTGCGTAAAAAGTACCCGGAATTGTTAAATAAAATGCAAAAAAAATTATACATCAACATTTATTGTGTCGCTTTCAAAGTAGGCTCAATGGGGTGCAATACAACTTGACCCAATGCTCCATACAGTGTTCGTAAGGTGATTGAGGTATGGCCTTTAGTGAATTTTCTTTTATGGCCCCAATTAACTCAAAATGTTTCCGTCGAAGTAGTAGTTTTAGCTTCGGGAGCAGGAAAAAGTCACAAGAAATCGTATCAGGCGAGTACGGTGTTTGGTCGATGACGTTCGTTGAATTTTTGATCGAAAACTCTTGCACAACTATGCCTTTGTGGGATGGTGTAAGATCTATGAATTGTCCTTCCATAAATCTGGCCGTTTGCGGCGGGTATTATCGCGCAAACGCCTAAATACTATTCCTCGTCCACCTTTTGCCCCTCTAGAAGAAATTCGGAGTGTTAAGGGTAACTGTTATTTTGCCTCGGTAACACGATGAGTTTGGAGTCGAAAAATTCAATGCAGCGAATTTATATTTCTTTTCAGTACTGATTTTTTTTGTCCTCGCTAAAAGCGAATCATGAACCAGAACAAGTGGTAATCCGATGAAGCGAGGTCGGGGCTGTATGCTCTGTGAGAAGCTCAAAGTTCAATTCGTTTTCCAATTTTTGAGATGGTCAAATGTGAAGCTTCAGGAGGACTTATTCACGGTTCACCAAGGCTTAATATTCCCCCAGAGCAACTTGTGCTCCTTCAAGTTGAGCTAAAAAGAGTTCTGAATTTATCGCTCTGCATCAGGAACCAAGTCAAGGGAATTATTCTTTCAAAATTCCACCAAACACACACCGTAACCCTTTTGACAAATCTTTCTCCCTTTGGTACTAAATCTTTCTCTCCTTGGAAAAGCTAGTTGCCCAAGTGGAACCCACTGCTTTACATCATTAAGATCGTTGATATAAACTCATTTTTCATCGCAGTTACTAATTCGTTTGATGAATCGAGAAACAGTTTGAAGCCTTTTTTTAAATAATGTCTTAAAATTGCTCTAATTTCGCCACTTATTTCGCTCATTCTAATACTGAAGAAGGAATGTTTATTTGTCGGAGTCAAAGAGTTGAGAAAATAACCAAATTAGATGCCTTGAAACTATTTATAACCGCTCCTCCAGCATTTATCACAGTAAACAATTTTTCGGAGCAAAACACCATATTTTATTTCCGTTCATTTTCTGCCCTTCAACAAATTTTCCTGATTCACCTCCTATATAGGGTTTCAATAGCACGAAAAGTTAAAAGGAGGAAGGGGAAAACAAAAAAAAATCTTCAGCATCACTATTTTCTCCTACGCCCTCCCTCTTTAAAGACCTACGAGCCGCCACTGGCACAGAACATTGATTTTGATAATAAATTTCGACAATTTGCAAGCGTCGCTCTTGATATTAAACATTCCATGATGATTTGACAGCGACCCGAAAGTCCGGACGCACTAAGAAATCATCCATTATAAAACAAACAGTAACTTCTGTTATTTTTTTTTCAATTTTTACATGTTAAGAAGATAAAGAACATTAAAAATAAACACAGTTGACTGAGAGTTTTTTTTCCGCTTTGATGACATTTTTCATGTCGGTTTCTAAAAAAAGAAATCCTGGCGCTACAACGTCGGTGAAATTTTTTACCTGACGTTGCTCGAATCGATTTATTGAGGTTTTAGTAGGATAATAACACCAATAATGTCTTTGTTTTCTACCACTTCGTCTGTAATTTCGTAACAATTCTTTCTTCCGTTATTTGCAAATCTTCTTGTTTATTTAATTGGTTTACGAGCCTTTTCGTCATCAATCATCACTTCATGTATTACCTGCCCGGTCTAGACTTATTCTGTCTGTCTGGAAATGTGTCTCTGGTTATCTTAACTACGAGGTGAATAAATAAAGTAACACACTGATTTTTTAGTCAACTCGTCATAGTAATCAACTCTAGCAGTCAACTCTTCATAGCTTTTCAGTTTTCTCGAACGTTGCAAAATGGTATTCTTTGAATAGGAAAGTCACACAGATTCAAGTCTGGTAAATAAGAGGGCTGCGGAGCCATAATGATGTTT
The DNA here is from genome assembly GCA_031761425.1 of Cosmopolites sordidus. NCBI lineage: Eukaryota > Metazoa > Arthropoda > Insecta > Coleoptera > Curculionidae > Cosmopolites > Cosmopolites sordidus. The sequence continues at coordinate 496,377 of JARFXV010000306.1, forward strand.
TTACACGTATGACCTTTTTTCGAAGTTCTTTCAAAAACGTCTCGGTAAATAATTCCTACGGACGACCAGGTGGCTCTGGGGAATTTAAACTCGTACTGAAGACGCATCAAATGTTTGCCCGCCTCCCTTCCAAAGGGGAATTCAACAGTGTTTCCAAATCAAACGCTGCACCATCAATGCCATTACTTTACACACCTCGTGTGGTGATTATTTGCTTGTTTCGTTGTCTTTTCCTATACAGTATCCACTAATCACATTACATTTCCTTTTGATGTTGTCACTTCTAATTCGATTCAACGTTCGTTATCACTTCATCCATCATTCAACTGAATATTAACGGACTAGTGGAATGTCCCTGCCTTTTACCCCCTCATACGTCTATTTTTTCTGTGAGTTGTCCTATTCTGTTGGTTTTATAAATGTCTTCAATTATGTTAATGATATAAAGAGTTTTCCAGTAAAAATGTCAGAAATTTGAAACATAATATCGGCAACCCTGTTTGACTTGACAGTTATCAGAAAGGCAGCTAAAGTTAAAGAGACTGCTTCTGATATTAAATTTGTATTATTTCTTTCATAAATAAATGGCAAGGGTAGTCAAAAAAGACCTGATAACTCAAAACTAAACGATTTATTTACTACTAAGCACCAAATCAATTTTTTAAATATGTCGACGCGCGTTTCGCGAACCATATTGACATCATCAGGAGATAATTCAGTCTAATTCTCAATTTAATTGAGATCGAATCATATTTTGACGATGCTAACAGGGTTGGCGAAACGTGCACCGCAAAGCTCAAAAAGAGTTATTTTAGAATATTTCATGTAATAATTGTTATTTATTTATAAATACATTTTTATGATTTTTATGTAATGAAAATTCCTTCTGTGTTCTCTGTTCGCCGTTCGTTGGGCGTGACAAAACGACACTGAGATAATTTCAAATTACTTGCCCACATGCTGTGTATATATTTATATATTTCCTATTAGTGCGGCATGTGGTTTTACGCTTGGGAATAGGTGTCCACTTTCTGTCTTTGTCTAACAAGACTGTATCAGTATTATTGAGTATCAACTATAATAACCAGGATGACCCTTGTAGCTAAAAAGACTGCTTTTTGAATGGATAACGTCGATTTCCGCTACTGAACAAAAAAATATTTTTTCTTACTTTATTGACATTCTCCCAGACATTCTCCTTTTATCGATTTTAAATTCCCCGTATTAGGCGTGTCGGTGTCATTGGGATGGCGTTACTTTGAATTTTAATTTACGTGCACGCACACAAACTTAAATGTCTATAAAAAAAATATCTGAAAATATGAACAAGTTATGGTGAGATATTCAAATGGGTTTCTACGGGGGGGGGTTTCGCAAATTATTACTTTTCTTTGAAAATTATTGATATGAAACAGTGTTATTTGCAAAAACCTGTATCTCTGCACAAAAGGTTTATAGCCGCCGAAGAAAAGCTAAAAATGGTGATACCGAAAGATGAATTGAGGTCATCGAAAACCAGGAGGAATAATCTCCAGGTATAATTTTTTTAAACAGTGAATAACTTGTAAACTTGTTATTAAATTATATTACTTGTTGTTAAATAACTTTAAAAACTTGTCTGGGAAAGTCTTGTGAACGGGTACCAGGTACGAGTGTACCGGAAACGCTCGTGATCAAAGAACATCCAGATTCGTCTAATGGCATAACTGAAGTACTACGAATTCAAAATATGCCTCTAAATCTTGTAGATAAATTTTAGCCACCTTTACGGAAGGCTGAAAGAATTAAGCTGTAGCAGGATTCTGAACTGCATAGTTCTACCCGTAAAATCAATATTAATATTGAATATATATATATATATATATATATATATATATATATATATATATATATACAGTGTGTCCAAGATAAAGGTTTACCACCCCCATACATTTTTTTATTTCTGGACCGATTTTCATAAACTTTTTTTTGTTGGATAGATCTCGGAAAACGGCATTAAGAAAGTGTATCACATGTTTTTTTGTAAAATAAGATTTATATTTCGAAGCTAATATATATATATATATATATATATATATATATATATATATATATATATATATATATATATATTTAAATGGTCATGAGCCCTGCTTCTGACGATTTGGGAAACGCTTGCTGGCGCTTTGAATGGCGGATGAGGGAAAGACGATACAACCCGCGATGCACCAACGTGGATCGCGGGTGTATTTTCTTTGTTTTTAATATCTCCCCACAAAATTCTTCATTATTATTTTTGAATATATATATATATATATATATATATATATATATATATATATATATATATATATATATATATATATATATATATATATATATATATATTATTATTAGGTGCGTATAGACCCGGTTGGATCACGCAAAGTATTCCGACTCATTTTTGAGTATTCTTTCTGATCTTCCACAACTCTCTCATCCCCTTTCTGTTGATCCTCTTTCTCTCCTCCGTCCACCTTGTATCTCCTTGAAACTTCGCTCTCTGATGCGACGTCATCATCATCATCATCAGCCCGTGTCGATCTACTGCAGGATGAAGGCCTTTTCAGCATGTTTCCAACTTTGATGGTCCTGGGTTTTCCTTTGCCACTCTGGTCCAATATACTTAACTATGTCATCAATCCATCGTGCTTTCGGTCTTATTCGCGGACGTTTGCGATCAAGCGGTATCCACTCCAGGATTGCCTTGGTCCATCTGTCATCCCATCGCCTCGCTATATGGCCTGCCCATCTCCATTTCAATTGCATTACTCTTCCAAACTTCTCGTCTCGAGAAAGTCTCGTCTTGTAATTCCAAGCATACATATTTTCATTCTCCTCTATGCTACCCGTTTTTGCTTGATAAACTAACAGACTTTAATTAAAAAACGTTCAAAACATATTAATCGAAAAGGTTCAGCAGCGTGCGCGACAATGCAAGACCTCATAGTTCTAGAACCATGCAAGATAAAATCAAAGAGTTAGACTGGTAAAGTTAACATAGCCACAAATCAAAAATCATTGTTCTTTGATCCAACTGACAAATGCAATACATTTTGAATGATCTAGTGGCTTTAGTTCCTACTTTATTTGAACCCATTTGCCGTCAGAGCTAAATGTTTTCGTAAAATACGCCATGTTGTGGATTCACTGAGTCCAAATTGTTGTGAACGTCGACTAATGGAAATTTGTGGGTCTTCAACACTTCACGTATCAAATCAATATGCTCTTGTGGACGACCACTACGACTATATATTACTCTTGTTTTATCTTCCACCGAACCAGTTTATTGAAATTTTGGAACACTTCGATTGATGGTGCTTTCAGATGGACGATTGCGCAAACCGTAAAAGTCACGTAATTTTCTAAAAACATTTTTCACTGAACGCCCATTTTCATAAAATAATTCAACAATTTTTTATAAATGTCATACATTAATCTTCTAAAATAAGTCTAGACCTAGGCAAATTCACCATGCCATCTGTGTTTCATTCAAGAATTAAAAAACTGCTCAATTTGAAAGACTAAAATAACTCTTAAATAAGATAAACAGTATCTAAAAGCGACATTACTTATGGATACCCCCATTATATTTCTTCCAGTGTCAATATTTTGTCGTCTACTTGTCCTCGTGAATCTACGTGTCATATAATAAAAAAACAATCAAAACATCCTTTATGGATGCCGAAATGCTGTGGGTCAGCTTTTATTAAAGCCAATCAACAACGCTGCGCAGTAAAGATATGCGACAAAAGGTTAAAAAACTCCCTTTCCGCTAGCCTTGCTTAATATCGACTGTATAAATACGGACAAGGATAGATGGCGACGCGTTTTAAAGGACTTTCCAATGAGAATTCATCGGGTCGACCCAATTTAGCTTCCAAGGATTTGCGTCTGGAGATTACAGCGCTCCTGGATGTTGTTTTTTGATTCCAATATTATCTCAAAGGTCTTAGTATTTACGACCTCCGGTAAAGGCCGTGTGATGTACATTCCGTATCAAAATGTTTAGATACGCTTATACAGTTATTTTTTGAGGCTTTTCAAAATAATATAGTAATGAATTTACAGGCATCTAAAGTTAAAGAAAAGAAAAAAAAACTAAATATTTTTTACTTTTTTACTGGATTTTAGTTACGTCAAAATGCTAGACACATCCTCGGTTTTATAGGAAAGAGGAAAACACAATCAAAAACATTTACACCACACCATCTTTTATTACATCAAAAATTATGACTACCAGGCGTGCCGGTTAGTAATTTTTAATTTTTTCTTAAAAAAAAAACGCGTTTAATTTTGAAGGAAGGTAAAAAATTGTTTATTCAAAGTATGCCCGATCGCTAGCTGCACCTTTTTCTCATCTCTCTGCTAATTTGTATCGCTGTTCTGGAATTTTTGACGAAAAAACAAGCCTGAGTGATTCAACATCTCCCGTATTTACATGATTTATCTCCGTGCGACTATTTCTTGTTCCTGAAACTCAAACTGGCCATGAACGAAACGTTTTATGATCGTGTTACACAAGTCAAAGAAGCCGTGACGAGGGTAATTGAGGCTATTCCGATAAACGACATAAAAAATCTATGCTAGCATTGGTTGGACGCGTCCAGCGGTGTACTGATGTGTGAGGGATGTATTTTGAAGAAAAAGAAATAATTTTGACAATAATTCAAAAACATCCGTTATTTTTCCAGCATTCTGAAATTGAAAGTAATAGGTATAGGGACGAAGATGTCGAAAAAAAATGTTTGTAATGGGCAGAACTGCAAGGAAATATAAATATTCAGTGGAATGAAATATTTAAATTAATAAAAACGACGAAAAAAAGCATGCGATTCCTTTATATTAATGTGTGATCATTTTCGTTAATACAAATCGGATGGAGTAACAGCTGAAACAGGAAATCGAGAGGCGAGCCCGAAAAAGCAGTTTTAGACATAACGGCGATGGTTTTTTCCCCATTACGCCATGTTCGTTCCACCGTCCTCGTCAGTCTGGTTTTTAAGTTAGTTACTTGTTGGTACCGACGTGGGTGCATTTGATACTTTGGACGTTTTTAAGCACGACGTCTTAAGATATCACGAAAGGAGTTCATCAAAACGGTTAAAAATACTGACAAGCAGTAATTTCCTCGATACAAGAACAGACCGCTACGTGGCCCAAAAAAAACGCTCTCCGTCTAAAGTCTTCGTATTCGCTAGATTTATCCTCTACAGATCGTACGTTCCCATAAGACACCGTTCGATATACGATTATATAAGGCACGCCCGATCTCGGGCCGATTAATTTTTTTTCGAAAGGAATAATGAGTCGAGTTCGATAACCGCTACGTTTCGGACGGCCGTTACGACAAAAATCGTTTGGCAAAAGCAGAGTTGCATAAAACTGTTGCGTATGTCGATTATTTATTTAAGTTGTTCAATCAAGGCTGGGCCGAATTGGTTATACGTACGTTCCAATGGATTTTGAAATGCTACGTGATTGTTTATCGATTGCAGGGCAGCATCCCAAATCTTATACGACCTTGTAATATCTTACACTCGATGTCAAAATCTTAGGCACACCATAAAAATTTAAATATAATTAAATTATTTTTTTTTTATTTCTTTTAATAAGCAAATTAAAATATAGGAAAAGGGGTATTATTAACTTTGACTAGAATATACCAGGTGACGGTTAATGATTCTTAATTTTTTTAAGAGATGGCGGTGGAAACCACCTTCGATTCACAGTCTAATCTCTTATATCATTGTTGCTACGACAGTACCTTTCAAAACCCCATTGGTGTTTAAACGATTTCGAGTTAGCGTCATATTCTTTTCGTGTGGTAAACATGTCGATTTTCGAGTCAAATAAAGAGCAATTGCGACAAGTACGGCTTTTCTTATTCAATAAAAAAAAAAAAGTCAATGTCCAAAGTGTCAAAGCCCCAATATGTCAAAAGTGCTGATTTCGACTTGAGAGACAAGGAATGCCCAGGTCAACCGAAAAAGTTTGGAGATATCGAATTGTAAGCATTGTTGGAGGACCATTACCAGGCCAATTACCAGAAATTAATAACAGAATAATTTTAATACTATTTTTGAACAAAAAAAAATTTAACAATGGTGAGAATTTAAACCCCAAACCGTTAAGTCAGCACGCCATTAAAAAGTATAAATTGATGCCTTGGACACACTTGAGATGGCGCTGCCGCTTGACACATTTCCCATCGTCCCTTGCAGGATTGGAATACCTTCTTATATATTATCTGAGGAAAAGCGAAAAACGGTGTGCGAAGTTTTGCTTTCCTGGCATGAGAGAAAGACTTATTTGCATCGGATCGTGACTGAAGACGAAAAACGGATCTATTTCGAGAACCCAAAACCCAGAAAATCGTGGGTTGACCCAGGATAACCACCAATATCGACCGCAAGACCGAATCGCTTTGGAAAGAAGACAATTTGGTGCGATCAGAAGGGTGTCGTGTATCATGAGCTTGTGAAACCAGATGATACAGTTAGTACCGTTCGCTACCGTCAACGAATGATCAATTTGAGCCATGCATTGATCGAAAAGCGACCAGAATGGGGTACAAGACAGGGAAAAGTGATTTTGGCACACGACAACGCCCCATCACATATAGCGAAAGCGGACAGAGACACCATTTCTGAGAAGCTTTTACTCTTGCCCCAACCGCCGTACTCGCCAGACTTGGCCCCTTCCGACTACCCCTTGTTTTCATCGATATCTAACGCACTTTCCAGGAAACACTTCAACAATTACGGAGATGTCGAATGTACAGCCAGCAATAGGGCATATTTTGAATAAACCATTTTTTACCTTTCTCCCAAATTAAACGTGTTACTTTTCTTCACACCTGGTACTTTTCTTCATGAAATAATTTTATTTTTTTACTGTATTGAAATATTATTTTGTGCTTTGTACTGTTTGATGCGAAATGTCGACGTGTCTTGATTAATTAGTCCAAAGCGAACTAACTGGTAATAGAGTTGTTATTCTATTCCGCAAGACCGATTATGTAACGTTACAAAATATCATTTCTAGATTATAGCAGATAGTGTTGCCGTTATACGTTACGTATCGGCTCACCGAATCACTATTCCTACCTAATAATGGGGGACATTTCTCTTGAACTAATGGACAATAATTCAGCTCGGTCGAAGTTCGTTTTAAAAACCCCACCCCGTTGATAGTTTTCAAAGTAAACGTATCGAAGAAAAAAAAACGTAAATTAAACGTTCTTCGAGAACTTTTTACAGGGTGATTTTTTTAGTGCGTCCGAACTTTAAATTCAAACAATGTTTTTTTAATGTTATTATTAAAACAGTTCAACTAAACTCTGAAGAGATTTACCACTAAAAACCAAATGACTTTTTTTAAACTTCGCGACGCACGTTTCGCTAACCATGTTAGTTCATCAGGAAATAATTTAACCTGATATTCATATATTTTACTCATTATATCAAATTTACTCGTGAATAAGTTGGCCAAGAACGGTGACAGAGGATTGCCCGTTGTCATTTCTTCTTGTTGTTCGTAAAACCTGTTATTAAGCTGAAAATAATTTTGCTTCATACGTAATTTTGTTAAGGAGGTGTCCTCAGAAACAATCTTGTTATTAAAACCGTTTAATTCGGGTAACTCTCTCAGGTATTTCAAGGTATGTGGATCAAAGGAAACCAAGACCTCACCTTTCTGTAGATGTGTTTTTAATTTTGTAAATAAGGCTGTTACCAGATTTTAATGTATCTCTGACTTCGTTAACTGTTTTTCACAATGGATTCCTAAGTAATAGTTTATATGGACCGTCTTGAATTAATTTTTCAGCCCGCTCAAAATATTCAAATTTCTCCATTAATACAACCTTATTTCCCTTATCTGCTTTTAAATAAAAACAATCCTTTTGTAATTTTGCCTTTACATGACTCTCTGAGGAAAGCCTTGGAAGACTCCGATAAGTATTTAAAACCAGTTTCAATAGGGGCTACCATATCCTCCAAACTGCTACAGAATGCCGACAAGCAAAATTGAAGCCTTTATTTAAGAAATCTAGTTAATTGTCGAACGTCTGTGTTGAAAGATTTTCTGGAATATGTTCTTTTCTGGAATATGTTCTTTCGACTGCTCAATTTGGAGTTTTTTGAATTTTTTATTTAAAGGTGGCATTTTTTTTAATAAATTTACTATATAGGAAAGTGCACCAACATTCATGCTCTACATTAGTTAATTTCTTGTAAAGATTATACGCTTGAATTTCAAGCATACTCCTTTTACTGGATAAAAGTCAAGTCGTTTCTGTTTTACAAAATTAGTTATTTTGCCACATATTTTGAAAGCTTTTGTAATATTTTTAACTCGATAAAATTGGGAAATATTTTATTAGTCTGGCATAACTTAAGTAACCAAATATTGCTCTAATAAGCCTAATTTTAGTAGTGTACTTATGATAAAGATTTAGTGCCGCTGACCCTGTAGCCATCGTAAATCAATTCTTGTTGAAAATTGAGAAAAGAAAAAGCAGAGTGAGCCAATACTTTTTTAACCCACTGTATATCTTTGATTCGGGTTAGTTCTGTAACAACTCGTTCCGAGCTGCAAGTCGAACCGTTCCCGAGCACATTCGTTAAAACGAAATGGAAACGTTTGTATCAATAGGAAAGAACAGCTGACGGGATTTTACATATGGCCCATATGATCGAGACTCTGGTATGAGGGTGCGGGTATGTGCCGAAATCAACAGTCTGTAACCTTGAGTGTACCCTTCGCATGGGGATCGTTATGACTAAATCAACCCTCGACTATCGAGGAACATAGAGCAGTAAGGATATTAAATACTTTACTTGTGTTTGCGCTGTGTGACTTTAGTTACGTTTACAGTACGTGATATTTTTATCTTTTTTTTTATTCACAATGATTACTAAAGAAAATGTGTATTTTAATATAATTTTATGCTCTTCCATAGTTAATAATGGGAACGTTTTATCTGCAAAAAAAATATTTCGACCGTGGAGACATATAGAGCAGTAATGATATCAATGACGCCGCTTTACCCGTACTTATTCCCAATAATATTTTTATTTTTTTATTTCTGAAAATGTTTACTAATAATGTTTTGTAATAAAGTTTTGCTCAGTTCTAAGAAAACCATAATAGACCCGCCTATTTCGGGCTTTTGATTTTTTTCTCCGAAGATTCAGAAGGGTGAGAATGGGCTATTCAAGGGTAGAAAAGTAACGGAAATACAAGCATGGCGTTGGATCCATATGTTACACTGTTTGATTGATAATAGTTTTGTAGTGGAGCTTACAAAATAAGGCGGACTTATTAATGTGCAATTTTGTAAGGCTTTAACGACAATGGTGGTAGATTAAATGGTAGATGCATTATTTCAAACAATTATGGCTATAATTAATGCAACAATTAACTAAACTCATTGAAAAAGCTTTTTCTTCGAGCTTTTCTCCATTGCCTCTCTTCTTCAATCGTTTTTCATTCTACGATATTTGAAATCAATTGAAACCTTCTAGAAATTTTATTCATCATCATATTCATTGTGGCGATCTTCCCACGCTGATTAGCTCTCTCTAGGTTCTCCATGTTGTGATTTTACTACTCGATTGTTCAATTCTTCTATTGGAACCTTTGGTGTGAAACACTAAACTTGAAGAGATTTACCACTAAATACCAAAACACTTTTTTGAACTGCTCGACGCACGTTTCGCTAACCAGATTAAATCATCTCCTGATGATGCTAACATGGTTAGCGAAACGTTGGTCGAGCAGTTCAAAAAAAGTGTTTTGGTGTTTAGTGGTAAATCTCTTCAAGTTTACTCGATTGTTCTTTATGTCTTGCAACATGTCCCGCCCAATTGTGTCCATTTTAGTGTGCATATACTTTATTTATTTTTGTTTTACATTTACTTTTTTGATATTGATGGAGGGGTGAATAATGGATAACATGAAGAGAAGAAGACCAAAAACACGGTACCAGAACAATGTAAGAAGAGTTACGCGAGAACTACTGCACAACAGAAAAGGAGTGGGAAGAAGTTCAAAGGCCCACTAACAGGCTGTAGTTCCACTGGATAAAGAAAATAACATTAGGTGACGAACAGCAGAGTTTCAGAAGCCGAACATCCCGTATAGTTACATACTGCGTATGCCGAAATAACACAATGCCTATACAAAGAAAGAAGAAGACTGAAATAATTTAAATTGAAATGCTATCAATTCTAGACTAATCTGGAATTACACTGATGATAAACATTTAAGTATTCGTCACATCGCCTGATTTACTCCAAACCAGATTACGGTGTGTTGTTTTCACGACGCAATTTTTTCCACACCGCTCTCTAAATTACTTAAACAGTTTAAAACGTTCTCCACAAATTATCATTTCTATAATGTGTATTATTAACGCGTAAAATGTTTGTTTATTGGTGACTTGAATAAGTATTAAAAGTTGTCCAAGCATGTCCCAGGTGGATAGCCAGCTGAAAAATATAACTTCGATCCATTTCGTATTATATTTATTTGCTGCGCATTTCGGTACTACAACGCAGGAAAAAAAAAACTGGTCGTTGACTTACTTTTTCGTTTATTTGGCCTGTCGATTCGGGATCCGCTTACCGAACTTATTGGCCCGGTAGAAAGCGACGGACGTGCACGAGCAGATACGAACTCGACTGGGTATACGAGGCACCTTGTCTGTGCATGCGGCCAACGTCATCAATGTGTTTAATTATGTTGTTTGTTTCCAGCGTGGCTTGTTTACAATTTCGAACACGACCATAGGAATAGCTAATTTTTCTTGGAATATTTCGCCATCCACTCGACCATTGTTACTGATTCAACTCGACCACTATTAAATTCTTTGTTTATGATTTTCGAACTTACATACAATAATTAGATCAAATTCAACATAAAATATCAAAAATCTGATGCAGAATTCAGAAATACAGTAACACATTTCGGTTTTTTTTTTAAGATTTTCAGGTGTGGCAGTTAATAATTCGTAATTTTTTCTTAAAAAAAAAACCTTTAATTTGACAGAAAGGTAAAAAAATGGTTTATTCAAAGTACAGATGGCGCCATCTTTTGACAGTGGTAAGCGTTGAAAAGATGCATCCTTCACTAGCGTTCTGATGAAAATTTCATGACATTTGAATTATTAGAAACGAAGTTGCGCTTATAGTGTCAGTGTATTTATACTATGGGTCGAAAAATGAACATCGAACAAAGAGCGAACATTAAGTTTTGTTTTAAACTTGGTAAAACATTCACCGAAACGGTTCGGTTAATGAAACAAGTGTATGGTGAGCATGGCTTAACTTGTGACAGAATCCACGAGTGGTTTAAACGATTCGAAGAAGGTCCAAAGGATGTCCAAAGATTCAATTCATCGCATTTTGACCGATCATTTGGGGCTTTGGAAGGTTTGTGCACGCTTTGTTCCACACAAATTTACTGACCACCAAAAATGTTGATTGTTTCGAATCCAACATTGCAAGGACTTGATTAAAAAGTCAAAAAAGGATGAAAACTTCAAGTACAGCATTGTTACTAGTGATGAGACGTGATGTTTTCAATATGATCCGGAAACCAAGCGTCAAAGTGCCGAATGGAAGCACCTGAGTGAGCCAAATCCGAAGAAAAGCCGCCTCGAAAAGTCAAAAATCAAAACAGTGTTGATTTGTTTCTACAATTCGTAGGAAATTAACCATCAATCATTTCACCATACTCGTCTGATCTCACTCCCTGTGACTTCTACCTCTTCGAAAAACTTCATTTACCGATGAAAGGAGACTATTTTGAATAAAAATAATTTTTGCCGAAAAATATTTGCTTTTCTGAAGTGAAAACCGATTTTTTTTAAACTTAAGCGTTCGCGTCACCGACATGCTAGTGACGTGTTGCGCCAGACTGGCGACGCCAATTGTGTTTTAGATTATCGTTATTTTAATTGTTTAATTGTAGAATCACTGTGCAATACAAGAGTGAGAACTTAATATGCTGATATTCTTACTATTTATTATTATTATTTATTAAAAACAAAGCATTTATTTTCGAATATTTCCAATATTCATGCCATAATTAATTTAAAAATTAAAAAAAAAGTTTATTCCAAAAGTTATTCACTAGTTTCAAGTTTTCATTTCTGCCAGCGGTCTCCATGACTGTTTTCCGTATGACGCACCTTGTATGTGCCATCACTAGCTGCACATTTTCTCCATCTTTCTGACAATTTGTAGATGTCCTTCCAGAAAAACTGTACTTCTTTTGAGATGATAAAACACTGGAATTCGATGAGATTTTCATTTTTTTTCTGAATCGATCGTCCTTTCCTCTGTTTATGTGTGTAATGTGACCAATTATTTCATGTTTTTTTTTTACTACGTAATGTACTGTAGATAAATTAAGCTTCAAATATCGGGCAAGTTGCCACAATTTCATACCATTTCTTTATAGTTTCACAATTTCCGCACGTGTTTCCAAAGTCATCTCTCGACTTTTCCTAGTCATTATTATTAGACCATTCGACTCGCATTATACTTGGTTAAGATGGATTAAATTTATTTCTTTTTATATATTAAAGTTGTTTATTATCTCGTAAGAAGAATAAATTAACAAACAACTGTTTAAATTTCTCGATATTTAACCGGACAAAACATTGATTTGATGGATCATCCGCCGTATAGTCCTAATTTGTTGATACCTTGATTGAATGGATAAAGTGCTATGAAAATTGGTTGAAACATATGCAAAAGTATATCGATCACCGAGGAGAATATGGTATTTTGAAAAACAAAATACCATTTTCAGTGATAAATATTTGTTTTTATTTATTATTCCGGATACATATATAGCAACCCTGGTTTAAATACACTAATAAATAAAATATGAATCCTCGACGAATTGCTAAAAAGGTTAATGGTGGCAAAATTACACCCGCTTTATAGGAATGGTGGCAAAAGGGAATGTGAAAGCAATAGGGGTATAGCATTGTTAAATGTAGCGTATAAAATACTAACAATCTGCATATCGTTGTATTTCCTTCGATCCTCTATTTTCACCCTGGTCTTTTTATTTATGACCATTTTATTTTAGAGTAATTTAAGCAATAATTTTTCCCATTTTACTAGGCTAATTGAAAAGATCTCAGCAGATTGATATAGGCTCTGTCTAACCCTTGGTTAAGCGATGCATCCATTAAAGCTTGCTTTGATATTGAGTCAAATGCCCTTCTAAAGTCAATAAAAGCCAAGCACGGTGGCATGGTGTATTCATTGTGCCTTTCTATGGCCTGTTGGACAACCTGGATATGTCCATTGTACTGAATCCTGCCTGTTATCTTGGTGAAAATCTTGTACAATACCGACAGGAGGAGTTTTTCAAATCCTCCTGTGATCCTTTTTTATGAAGAAGAATCACTTCAGCACTTTTCCATTGGTTAGGTATTTTTTGTTCCCTGGGGCATTTTTGAGTACAATTTTGCCAGTATTTTATGTAAAGTTCGACCGCCAGCTTTGAAGATCTCAACTGTTACACTGTCTTTTCCTTTCTTTTTCATTCTTCATCGTTTCTATAGCATTTGTCACTTCATCGAACAGGATATCTGGCATTTTCTCTTCCGTGGATTTTGCTCTCTTTAATGGTTCTGATCTTCATATAACGTGGAATAAAATTTACTGATAACCTCTAACATTTCCGTAGGTTCCCTGCAAACTGTGGCATCCTCACGCATTAATGCATACATTTGTGTCGTTTTACTTCTCAACTTGTGTTTTGCTTTGTTTATTCCCTTGTTTTCTTCTGGTATTTTTTGCACGAGCTGCATGTTGAACCCACGCGTTTCTGCTCGAATATGTTTTCCTATGATTTTACAAAGCTCAACTTACTGAACTCTGCGAAAAAGACTCCGTGGATTCCTCATTGTACGCCGTTTTTTCATTAAATTAATTGTCTCATTGGAGTTTTTTTGACTGTTTGACTTTTTTCTACCGGTGCTATTGCCGATTATCCATTATTTGTTCATACTGCTCTGTTATTTCCATCTCGTCTGTTCGACAAAGCAATCTCAAAATCTCTGCTTCTCTGAAGTAGCTTGTTAGAATCTACTTTGCCTTTCTTCGATCTTACCATTCTTGTACGTTCTCTTCGTCAGTTTATCCTAACCTTTGCTCGTACCATTTTATGGTCACTTCCGACCTTAAAACGGTCAAGGACAGTACAATTACAAAATATTGTTTTATCGTTTGACATGATGTAGTCAATTTCACCAGTTGGACTTTTCCATGCCCATTTTCTGCTGATTTTTTTCTTATAAACGAGTTCATAATATACAGTTCTTGTCTTTTCGCAAAATCAACCAATCTGTTACCTCGATTGTCCCGCTCACCACTTCCATATGGCCTAGTTGCATTTTCACCAGTTTTTGTTTTTGCCAATTCCAGCATTAAAGTCACCCATCAGAATTTTTTACCTGCACTTCTCGTTATATAGAAGCTGGGAAACATCATCATAAAATATCTCAGTTTCCTCATCACCATAGCTTATAGTTGGTACATAAGCTTGGACGATTTGAAGCTTAAACTTTTTAGTCAGTTGAATGGCGCATTGAACTAGTCGGTCAGATATACTTTCAAATTTTACGACACTATCCTTCAACTTTCGGTTAATGAGGAATCCAATTCCACCACATCGTCCATTCTCCGTACCCCGAGTATAAAGTATGAGACCAGTTGTTTCCAGTTTGATTAGCTCTACGCCCTTTCTTCGTATTTCACATAGCCCTATGATGTCCCCCATGTATGCTGTCAAGCTCGATCAACAGTTCTTGCAATCTTTCATCCATCTTCACTATCCGAATATTAAGTGTTGCAATGTCACTGGCAGCCTGATCTAACCCTGTGATTCTTAGCACCCTCTGCCTTGGGGCATTATTATTAGATATCTGAATGTGTATTATTGTAAAGCAAACCTCTTTTATTTTGCCTCGGATACATTTTTAAATTATTTGTTTACTGTTTTCCGTAATGTTGCAAGATATCTTTAAAGAAATAAACAAGCGATATTTCGGTGTAAGGCCATGACTAGCCCACTAACGCAACGCGTTTTTCGTTTCTCGATGAAAGAAATAAAATTGTTACGTATTGTGGGCCCGTCTCTTTCATTCCCAGTACGGCAGCTGTATAAATGCCATTTTATATAATACCAATTACGACTATATTTCTGTTTTCAACCTCGTTAGTACGACGATTATAACTGGTTCTTTGTTGTTATCGGTGACAAGTTGTCCTTGAGCTGGTGCTCGATCGGCCGAAAATTACCGAAACAGTTTTTTCAGTGAAATTTGAAAGTATTGTTTACATTTTGTCCTTGGAAAGTAATAGAAACCAGTTACCATCTGAATTACGATAAGAAAAGTCAGCCCAACTGTGATGGAGGTACACTGCCTCAAAAAAGTTTGGGGACAGACGCAATACTCAAACATTGCGAGCAGGAATTTCCAAACTGGGAAGCGCAGACTAGCGCGAAAGCCAATGTAACATATATAAATAAAAAATATGTAGGTACATATAATTGACGGTTTCAACTTTTACTTGATGAAAATACATTATATATTACTTTGAAATAAAACTAGAGTTTTATACGATTTTCACTGAATTATATTATTATGACATGTTCCGCCAATACAGTGGCTTTTCAGATGTTGAGTATAAACTTATATAGTTATATATAAAAATGAGTTGAGTACATAGAGAGTGAAAACGTTGAGTATAAACTATAATTCAGTGAAAATTGTCTAAAACTGTAGTTTTATTTTAAAGTAAAGTATATATAATAGATGTTTCAGTTATATAATGTTGATTTTACTAAGAGATGGCGTTACTCATACATTTCTTGACATAGACTAATCACGTCTATGACGTTTGGAGGGTAAACGTACACCATATCAAAAGCTAGTTCGCTATTGTCATTGTGCAAAAAATCATAGTGCATTGTGCATATAAAATCAAACGCCTTCTTCAAAATGGCAAAGTCACACGGAGCCATGTCGGGCGGGTACGGTGCTTGGTCGAAAATCTTGCATAAAATCGAGCTGTTCCGGAACCAGTCACGTGGCGACACGTTTCATGCCCAAAATATCAGTCACGATATTATTAACGTACTTAAAGGACATGTTCAGCTCTTGAGCCAATTCTCTACGACTCATACGACGGTTTTCGAACTCCTGTTTCTTGATTTTGTTTTATTTATACCTTTATACCATTCATATGTCTGTGTTTTTGATATGTACGATTTCCGGTAGGTCTTCTGCAACAATTTCAGCGGTTCGACACACAAAATGTATGGCAAACTTTTTGCTCAATATTTTTATTCATAATTAAATCGCAACACACCCTTGACGTCGGCTAACAAAAGCAGCTGATGCAAACAAAATAGTTTACCTATCGCGCTCAAAAGGAACGTCGTAACTAGTGCTGCCATCTTACAGCGGAAAAGATAATTATAAAATATTTTACAGAACTTTCTAAATGAAATATTCCGGATACTTTTTACAAAGAATGTATTAAAAATTTATTTGTTACTGTCATTTCAAGTAAATTTTTACATTTAGTTTAACTTTTACGAGGGTTGATGAATAAGTACCCGTGTTTGAAATAAAGATGTAATTTTTTCCCAAATTTATTTTTATTTTTCAACGTAGTCTCTTTTTAGGTCTATACATTTTTTCAAGTGTTTCTGCAACTTTTTTAAGCCGTCGAAAAAATACGATTTTTTCTCTCCAACATACGCCTGTGTCTCGACGATAACCTCTTCATTTGAGCTGAATTTTTTTTCCTGCGAGCCATGTTTTCAAGTTGGCGAACAGAAAAAAGTCGCTGGGTGTCAGGTCGGCCGAGTAAGGTGGGTGCGAAAGCAATTCGTAGCACAGTTTGTGCAATTTGGCCGAGACAATTAAAGATGAATGTGCCGGTGCGTTTTCGTGATGGAAGAGCACTTTTTTCTTAGCCAAATGGGGCCGTGTTTCCTTCAATTTCTTATCGAATCTGTCCAACAACTCATTGTAGTACTGCCCTGAGGCATCCATGAGAATTATTCCGTCGGAATTCCAAAAAATCGTGGCCATAACCTTTCCGGCTGATGAAACCGTTTTTGCCTTCTTCTGAGCAAATTCACCCGGAAAAATCCATTGTTTTAACTGTCTCTTGGTCTCTGGCGTGTAACAATGTATCCTGGTTTCATCAACGGTGACGAGTCGACTTAAAAAGTCCTGCGGATTTCGCTTAAAGCTGTCCAAACACTGCTTTGACATTGTTAGTCGTACCCGCTTGTTGTTCACAGTGAGCAATCGCGGCAGACATCGGGCCGACACTTTCCTCACAGGTATGTTATTATTTAAAATCGTGATTGCCGTTCCGTACGAGACACCTACGGTCTCAGCAACATCGCGCACTTTTGTTCGGCAATCAGCGAGAATCATGTCATGGACCTTTTCGACGGTGTCCTCGGTAACCATGTCTCACGGGCGTCCTGGCCGTTTTTCATCGAAAACAGTTGTACGACCACGCTTAAACTCGTTAAACCGACATCTCACGGTGGTCCTAGATGGTGAAGGGTCGCCATAGACAGCATCGAACTTCACTTTTATTTTTTCGCATGTTTTTCCATCCAAAAATAAAAAACGATTTGCCCTTTTTCCATTTTATGGAGATATACAAAACACGAATGATACAACTGGCGGTCAAAAAAAACTAACCTACGAATTTATCTGAAATTCAGAATGAGGTCGTTTAACAACCTGCAGTACACGATGGTAATGTCAATTTCATTCGTCAATGCCATCTGTTATCAAATACGGATACTTATCGATCAACCCTCGTACATAGTTTATTGTTTCTTAAAAAAATTGTTATCCGGAAATTTTTTAAACGTTAAATCTGTATAGACTGTGAGCGTTCGAATACTTTTTTGGTGCAGTGTAACTGCAAGATTTTTCCAGTAAAAAGTATAATTGGATAAAACGAGTATTTTGTAAAGAGGTAAACGGTTCTTGGAAGCAGAAGTTGTTTGGCGAGACGATTGCCACACGGTAAAAGGCTTTTGTTGAAAATTAAAGGTGCAAATGTGGCTAAATAGTTCGTAAAATGTGTGCGAGGCGAAACGCGAGAGAGAACGGGGCGGCAGCTGCTGCCGGCGCCGCTAACTCGGTATTATTGTTGTCGGGCAAGTGGTATTTTTGGGATCGGTACACGCTCGGCTTCGAACTCAAATATCACGCCGTTCTTTAACTATTGACTGACTCACTCGTTATACACGGAAAAAATGCCGAGAAACGAAGTTAGGTTCGATGTTAAATAACATTATGGTTTATATTTGGTTCTCATCTTAATTCTCGACCTCTGCGTCTCATCAGCTTCAGAACTTATTCAAATCAGAATTTATTCTCGACGTATTCTTATTTTATTGCTTCAAATGGTCCCTGCTAATCGATAATCGATTCTTAATTTTCTCTTAAAATGAAACACGTTTAATTAATGAGAAAGGTGAAAAGTTTAGTCAAAGTATGTGCCATCGCTAAATGCAAATTTTTCCCATTTCTATGGCAATTTGTGGATGCCCTTCCAGAAAAAGTGTCCATCTTTTGAAGTGGTCCAGTCATCAAGCTATTTTTTGACATCTCCGTATTTGTTGGTGTTCCAGGGGAAGTGGTAGTCGGGCCAAGTCTGATGACTACTGACCGGTCTGGCTTTCAGTCGTCTTGATCGCCATAAACTTTTTTCATCAATTCTAATGTTTCTGTAAGTTTTACAGAGCTTGAAACAAAATTTAATATTAGCTCTTTGCTCATAGTGAATTACTTGAATTACTCATAGAACAGTGATGTAGTTGGCTTGGTAGATTTAATTGGTTGGTAAGTTCCTTTGCTAATGATTTTGCCAAGTTATAAGTTGGAGAATCATTGGCTGACACAATTGTTCTCATTGATTTTCGGGATTTATGCATTTTTTGACAATAATCTTCACAGTTTTTGATTTGAAACGTGTATTTTGCTTTTTATAAAAGAGAAAATAGGGATATTATATGATTTAGATGTGTCTCTGACTTCAATAACCATTTTCGACAATGGATTCATATTGTTTGTGTAGACACTCTTGAATTAATTAAGTCAACACGTTCGAAATCATCCGATTTATCCATCACTATAATCTTATTGTCCTTATCTGCTTTTAAATAAAAACAATCCTCTCGCAGACGTTGTGACTGTTTTGATATTTTTTTATCTTTATTAATAAAGTGGACATTGATCTTTTTGGCCAGTTGGCATTACTACACACGATCTCCATCATCGTCTTCAAAAATTAAGGCCCTCTCACACCCTCAGCACAAAACCCGCACCAAACAATAATTTTCTGAGGATTAAAAGTTGAAACTTTACATCGGCCCGTTAAGTCAAAAGTGCGCTTCGTTGGAAAAAAATTATGTTTCCCCATCAACATTTCTACATGTTGAATCGTTAATCTTTCCATGGTGAATCGGCACAATGTGCTGAACACAGCCGTTTATAAGTGACATTTGCATTTCAAGCGGTGTTGCCGATGTTATGCTTCAGAGTTCAGACGCTCTTATTGGAAAACTTTTTACAAATAGTTTCGGAGACGATAAAAACCTCAGGAGGTTCTCGTTGTTTCTCGAAATAAGGAAACGCCAACTTCTATTTATAATCAAGGATTTCGATCGGTTTTTTTCGTCCCTCTGGCTTCCTATTTCCTGAAACCTTGTTGTAACGAGGCAGTTTCGCGAATATGATAAGTACGAATATGTTTATTTAATTGTTGGCATTTGTTATCTTTACAGAATAGAATTCTTCGTAAATATATGTATAAAAACGTAAGACCGCAATGATCTCATTGCCGTTTTGGGTTATTCTATACCATTTTTTTTATGTATAATACATAAGTCAGCACGCCTATAATCGTCATTGGCCTTGAGTCGAAAACAAGAACCTATCGAGAAAAGTACCGTTCTTTTTCAGTCCACGTGTCGGTGGAAATTTTTATTTTGGTCTAGCTAAGAATTACAGTTCACCAGTCCAAGTTATAAGATCTCGTACTATAATGGGTTTTTCAAATTGAGCGGTTTTTTTGATTGAAAGATTGAGCTTACTTAGTGTATGACATTTAAACCTGAAAAAAATATCTACCAAATGACCAACTCTTGCAGCTCCACAGACGTCCAATCTTGACACCATTTTGGATGACATTTTGGTGTAACATTGGTGGCTCTATCTCACCAATGACTCGAAGAATTTCATCATTTAATTCAGGAATCGATTGTGGATGATACTTATAGACCCGGCTTTTCACGTAACCCCCCAAAAAAATAGTCCAACGGTGTCAAATCACATGATCTTGGTGGCCAATTAACATCACCGTTTCTACAGTAGCTTGTCTAGGTAATTTCTCTCTCACTCAATCAATTTATCCTGTATGTATAAATCATCCTGTTGGAACCACCACATATTCTCCAGATCGATATTATTCAATTCAGCTCACAAAAATCCAGTTATCTCGCGATATCGAACACCATTCATAGTTACAGCTTCACCAGCAACATTCTGAAACAAACCCGACGGAATAACACCTACTGATCATAATGCACACCAAACAGTGACTCGTTTAAGATGTCAAAGTATTATCAATCGTAGATTTTCCTCACCTCAAATATGGCAATTTAGTTTATTAACATAGACACCAATTTCAAAATGTGCTTTATCTTAAAAGATTTTTTTGTGAGAAAAATCATTTGTTTGTTCTTTAATCCAATTGACAAATGAACTTTATATGCCTTCAGAGCTAAATCGCTCCACTGTGTCCAAATCGTTGTGAAGGTGGACTAATGAAAATTTCTAGATCTTCAGCAATACTTTCACGTACCGTAAAATATGCTCTTGATTTTTCTTGATTCACCGAAACAGTTTCTTGGAACTTTTGAACAATTCGATTGATAGTGCCTTCAGATGGATCATTGTATAAATCGTAAATATCACGTAATTTTCTAAAAACATTTTTCAGTGAACGCTCATTTTATTAATATTATTATTCACGTACGAGCCCTTGTGGACCATGCGAAGTACAATTAGAGGCGTTTGTTGTTCTTAGCCTCCCTTGGCGCCCATACTGAATTCATTCTTTCACTATGAGCTTTTTTCCTTTCGTCGGACCAAGGTTTTCCGGTCTTCCTACATTTTTCTCTCTGTCCAACCTGCCAAACGTTAACTTTGTGTCTGAAACAGTTTCTATCCTGAATTTCACCGTGAATAATATTTGCTGATCTTAGGTCTTCTTTAACTGCAGCAATCCATTTGATTGTCTCTATTTTAGCTCTACTGCTATTTTTTTCTCATATCGCTATATATACCTGTGTATTGTTTGATTTCTTGGTTTTCTCGAAGTCGGTATATTGTGCTATTTATTTGTTTTGGGCCTAAGATTTTTCTTATCATTTTTCTTTCTTTCTTTTCAATCTCCTCAATATCATTTCTTTCTATTCAAAATGAGCGTTTCTGCGCCATATAGACATTCTGGCTTAATAACTGTGTTGTATTGTCTCAGTTTTGTGTTTTTAGATGTACATTTTTTGCTGTAAATATTTTGTGTAAGTCTCAATGCAATTTCTATTTTTAACATCTACCCTTATTGGCCGTTTTTTCCAACCCGTTTTCCGTGATTATTTCACCCAAATATTTAAATTGAGAGACTCGTCTGATGTTACCATATTCTGTTTTTAGAAATGGTGTTCTTAGTTTGTTGCAGGTCATGTATTGTGTCGTTTCCAAGGAGATTTGGAGTCCTACCTTTTCTGCTGTTTCTTTTAATATTTCGGTTTGTTTTTGTGCCGTTAATATATCTTGAGCTAAAATTACTAGATCATCAGCAAACGCCAATCTATTTTCATTTTGGTTCTCCCCCGTTTAATGGGCTGGTCAATATTCAGGGTCGATTTTTTTACACGCCACTCCTGTATTACTTTTTCTAGAATACAGTTGAATAAGAATGGCGA
Source organism: Cosmopolites sordidus (assembly GCA_031761425.1). Taxonomy (NCBI): domain Eukaryota; kingdom Metazoa; phylum Arthropoda; class Insecta; order Coleoptera; family Curculionidae; genus Cosmopolites; species Cosmopolites sordidus. Next base: position 518,466 of record JARFXV010000306.1, read on the forward strand.
GAGTCCATCCCCTTGTCCCACTTCAGTTTAAATTTCAAAAGGCTCTGAGATGTCACCCATGAATTTAACTTTAGACCTTGTGTTAGATAGTGTTGCTTTAATAATTGTCAGCGTTTTCAGATCTAGTCCTTGTTCATTCAAGATTTGGAATAAACAGTCGAATCAATAGAATCATATGCTTTTTTTGAAATCCACAAATATACAGACGAGATTTTTATTATATAGTTTTTGATGTCTTAGGATCAACTTCAAATTCAGGATCTGTTCCGGGCAGAATCTGAAAACCTGCCTGATATTCACCAATTTTAGGTTCTAACTATCCCTGTACTTTGTCTAGTAGACATTGAGATAGAATTTTGTAACTAACAGGGAGAAGAGATATCCCTCTGTAGTTGTTTACATCCTTTCATATGTAGTGGATGGATTAGAGCATATTTCCAATCGTTCGGAATTCGTTCGATTCGCCAAATTTCTGGTAGAATTTTGGTTATTTCCTTGATTATATCTGGACCAGCGGATTTTAAAAGTTCAGCAGTGATTCCATCTTCACCGCCCGTTTTCATCAAATAATTCAACAAATTTAACTCGTTTTTGTATTGTGTACGACTCCATTTTTATAAATATCATGCGTTGCACTTCTGAAATAAGACTAGACATAGGCAAATTCACAACGCCATCTGCGTATTATTCAAGAATTTAAAAAAAAACCGCTCAATTTGAAAGATCCGTTTACTGAGAATAGAGGTAGAAACCAAACGTATCGGATTATCCGGAAAATTCGAAGGAAGGATTTTTGTTTGGACAGCGTTCTAGGCGTTTTTAAAATATAACTTAAAATAGTAAACTTAATAATAATTACTAATCTAACATTAATTTTTGTGTATAGTACGGTTCAAGATATTTCGTTGCCTTTCGGTAAAAATGTCAATTGCCCCGATAAATTTTAATAAAAATATTCCCAGTTTCTTCAAAGCCGCCAGAGTCGGAATGGTTTAATTTCTGAATAATTTTGGAAAAAATAAAATATTGTTAAATTATTTTTATTATTATTATGTATGACTAAAACATTATTTATTGGTTTGTGTATTTTGAATTTATGAGTACAATAAAAAATAAATAAATAAATAAATAAATGTATCTATTAGTACAATAAAAATTATAACTTAAATTAAATTATACATTTAATTCGGGTTCACTCTCACTGTCACTTTGATCTACATTAGTACGTGGTTCTATATTATTAGTAAATGATACATAGGAATCTTCTATTTTAATAACATGGTTAATGGAATTTGTCCAACATTCTTTGGGAACACTATCTACAACTTTCCTAATTAATGTTGCAGCACTTGCACTTAGAGTCGGATAAATGTTTTCTACTCCAACATTGGATTTTACCTGATGCCACATATGCTTAATTGAATTAAAAATACAGTAATACGGGGGAACGCCTAAAACCGTATATCCCATATCGGCAGCAAATGGAATCACATTTTTTATATGTATTTTCGAAGTGTTTCTATAAAATATAGTTCTGAATTTCCAATTTAGTGTTATTTGCATTAGGAACTTTATTTTTTTGGCGGTTATGATAACTAGCATTGCCCATTACATTTACGCTTTCCTTAGGCACATTGGGCAAAAGACTATTTATAAACCAATCTTCAAAAAGTTCTCCTGTGGTGTTGTCATGGTAGTCCAAAGATGAATGTTTAACATTTTTGGAGGACAACCGTAAACAATTTGGAAGCCATCCATCCTCGGAACCAGCATGTCAAATTGTAATTCTTTTTCCTTTGTTTACTGGGGCTTTGGTTTGGCATTTTCTTGATATATCTACCCATCTTTTTGCTGGCGTCTCATGTGTATCGAACCATGTTTCATCAAGGTAGATAATGGGACGATAATCTAATCTGTATTTTTTTTATAGAGTTTAAGTAGTCAAACCGTCATCGTCGCAATCGTTGTGATTCCATTAATATTTGTCTTTTATTAATGGTCCGATATACAAAACCCATTAGAGATAAGATATTCTCCGGAGACTAGTTCTGCTGCAAAGAATGTTGGTTTCATCTTTCCTTAGTCGCTGTTGCAATGAATGCAATGCAGGCACAGTTTGCTCTTCATACATAACATAAATTTTGATTCAAATTAAGTTTTTGTCGCTTTCGTCAACACATTTGCTTTTACCAGAATCACTACGAACTTTTTTGGCTTTAATTGGCTTCGTCATAATATGCTTAACTGTAGACAACGGCGTTTTCGTTAATGAAGATGTTTTTGCTGGGGCTGTATTTATATTAAGCTCCCTATTCAATAAAGAAACATACACATTTTTAAAAATTTCCTTAATATCGGACGTTAAATGTGTTATTTTAAAATTAGTAGTTTCGAAATATCGAACGAGCTCGATTAATTTTATCTTTCTATTTGTTATTTTATTAGGCTCGGCCCTGTTTACTTTTTTTTGGAATTTTGCCGAATTTCGTTACGATAAGGGTTGTTAACAGTTTATTGCAGCCATTCGGTCAACGGTATATATGGAACCGCGCTTTACGGCTTTAAAAGATGATTCAATGGAAAGTCCATCGAACTTTTCGAACAACTCGATAAATCTCCTAGAAAATAGTAAAAAAAAATTTCAGGCGATGACAAACTATCGCAAAAGCAGACGCACAATAAAAATAGTTACTCAATCCTGCGTACGATTTCCTTGAAGAGCCAAGGTCTTCAGGCTCGAAATGATAGTCTGTTTTTTTTTTTTGTGTAAGAACTTAAAGATTTACGAAACGCGGTGCGGTACCCATGGAACCGTAAAACCGGCGATGCCGAATGAAGAAGGTAGGAGTGGAAGTGACACACCTTGAGTAGAAAACACGTTTAATATGGAATCTTTCATTAAGCAGTTTTTTTTTCGTCATTTTCATTTAGTACTGTCAAATTGCTTTCAAATATCAGGGGTTCCAAAAATTAATGTCGTTTTTTTGATACTGTGCAATTTTTTTATTTAAAAGTAAAATATTCGGCGAGTGAATTTCCACGAAAGAAAATGTTCTATAAATCTGAAAATGTAGTAATCTGATGGTCCAGCGTCAGAAGAAGACGGTGGGCAAGGAAGTACTTCACAGCCTAACTCTTTGATTTTTCTTGGGTGGGACTATGAAGTATTGTATAATTTTCCTTTTCCATTAGTAAATCTTGGACGTTTTTCAGTCAAGGCATGTTTATTATATCACGCTGGGTACAATAATATTCAACAATTATGGTTTCTTTATTATTCAGTATCCCAAACTGAATAATTCCTGTAAAATACCACTATACTGCCAGTACCATTTTGTTCTGGTGAAGACCAGGTCTTTTGAGTGGCCCAAGGTCGTTATCCTGGTGTTAACTATTACTCTTATATATAATCCACTTTTCCGTTCTATTAACAATTTGTTGAAGAAATGGATTTCTGCTTAACCTGGACGAGAATGCACTGCAGATGGTTACACGCTGAATTTGTTTTTAACTGAAACTTGGCATTTCTTCCCCCTACAGCCTGTATGACTTGCATTATTTCCCTAATTCTTTCATTGGTAATTCTTCCTCTTCGTTTCTATTCCATTAAAAACCCCCGGTGTTCATACTTTTCTGCCGTAATTTCTTATACTTTTCATACTGGTGGATTGTTTATTGCTTTTTAGCATTCTAAAGGGGGATTTTCTTTCTTCTATCTATTTTGTTCAAATCTATTTTGTTTTCCAACTGCTTCGTTCATAGTGCCATCTTATGTGATATTCTTTCCTCCTTATGTTATATGGTTTGGTTAGAAGCCAAAACTTCGACATTTTACAAATCTAAAAAACGCGGTTCTACCCGAGAACCTGATAAACAAAATTTTGATTTTGACTTTTAAAAATTCATTGTTTACTTCCATGAAGCTTACGCCCTTTTTACCCATACGATCCTGATACCCAAATTTACCCATTTTTAACAACTACTGGATATATATATATATATATATATATATATATATATATATATATATATATATATATATATATATATATATATATATTATGCACTTGGCAATATTCAGTGGAAGCATATTACAAGCACACCAATCGGCCAAGAGGTGCAGGTCACCCTGTAATAGAGAGCAGTCATGTGACGAAATCATCATCATTCAGCCATTGTAGATCCTGATGAAGGCCTCCCCAGCATACTTCCAACTCGCGCGGTCCTTTTCTTTGCCATTCGGGCAACGTACTTGATGATGTCATCGATCCATCATGTTTTAGGTCTTCTTCGTGGACGCTTATGATCAAGCGGTATCCATTCCGGAATTGTTTTAATCCATCTGTCGTCACATCGCCTCGCTATATGGCCTGCCCACCTCCGTTTCACTTATTTCACCCTCCCAATGATGTCACATACTTTCGTTTGTTCTCTGATCCATATGCAGGTCTTTCTGTCCCGCTTTGAAATACCAAGCCGACACCTTTCCATTCCCCTCTGTGCTACCCTAAGCTTTTGAACTGATTGGGATGTGAGTGTCCATGTTTCACTTTCGTAGGTCAAAACAGGCAGCAGGCACTGATTAAAAACTTTCCTCTTGAGACAAAGTGGGAGTTTGTTCTTAAACACTATATTGAGCCTGCCAAATGTCTGCCAGCCACACTTAACACGCCGTTCCACTTCTCGGACAGTATCACCCTGCATTGAAATGCTTTGCCCAAGATATGTATAGTGGTCTACAACCTCAAAACGCTTCCTGAAATGGAAATCTTCTGTTGACAGCAATTTTGTTGAACATAACCTGACTGTTCTTTAAGTTTATGTTCAAACCAAATGGTTCTCCCGCCCTTTGCAGTGCTCGAATGTGTTTTTGAAGCTCATCTGGGTCTTGTGAGAGGAGAACGATATCATCTGCGAATCTAAGATGGCTTAGGTATACAACATTGATTTTTATTCCCTCCTGTTCCCAATCCAGATTACCGAATACTTATTCAAGGCAGGCTGAGAAAAGAACAGGCGATATTGAGTCACCCTGCCGTACACCCCGTTCTAGGTTGATTTTAACTTCAAGGTCATCCATGTGTACTGTAGCTTCCTCATACATGGATCCCAGTAGGTTCACATAGGCTCTGTCTATCTCCTGGTTAAGCCATGCATCCATTATGGCTTGCGTTGATATTGAATGCCTTCTTATAAAGAAAATCTATAATAAAAGCCAAGCACAGTGGCATGGTGTATTCATTGTGTCATTCTATGGCCTGTTGGACAACCTGTATATGATCCATTGTACTGAATTCACTTCTGAATTCTGCCTGCTGTGTGTATATATATATATATATATATATATATATATATATATATATATATATATATATATATATATATATATATATATATATATATTAGGGTGGTCGTTAAAAATGTGTATATATATATATATATATATATATATATATATATATATATATATATATATATATATATATATATATATATATTAGGGTGGTCGTTAAAAATGTGTATATATATATATATATATATATATATATATATATATATATATATATATATATATATATATATATATATATATATATGTATATATATATATATGTATATATATGTATATATATATATATATACAATTTTTTCCATTCAAGCTATTTCCCATTATCTCACGCTCATTGATCTCAGATGGTCCTCTAAGTCGTGCAGCCTTTCCAACCTCGATCTATGGATATCTGCAATCATGTACATACACGTGCCACATATTGATAGTGCGCAACTGCAATCAACAACACCAACACCCATTTTAGTTCCAACTTTGTTGGAACTCGAATGGTGACCTTCCACACCACCTTATTTTCCAGACTTGGCACCATTGGATTACCACCTTTTTCGATTCTTTTCGAAGTCAATCTTACACCATTAATTATATTACTGGTCAAAAAATAACTAAATAATGAAAGAAACAACATTCGTTCGATTTTTTTCTAATTTGGTGTGGAAAATATAGTTAATGTTTTAGTAATAATTATTTTACGCCTTGATTCTTTTGTTTGTGCGACCTTCGTTCGCAAACCATTAAGATTAGTGGAGGTCGGCACATGCGTACTAACGATGCGGTGTGTCGTTTTTAACTACCTACAATGTAAAAACTTTGTTCAGGTCTTGTGTTGTAGCATTACTTGGCAATTTCGTCAGTTAATTTGACTATTTGCGCTTATTTAAAAATAAAACGTTTTTTCTCAAATTAATGTTCCCGTCGATACCGAACGCAAACAAATTTAGTAATTACTAGTTTTTTTTTCTTCAAGGTAATAAAAATCAATTTAAGACGTCCAGAAAAAATCGATTCGAATGTAATGACGCTGCGAGGCAAAAAGTTGTACCCAAAAACCAGCCGCACGTTCCAGAACTGAGCCCGGTGTACCACTGTGTCTAAAAAAGCTTAACACACGTTAATTATCGGATTGTCCGGAAAATTCGTAGCGATTTTTTTAAAAGAAAGAAAAACGAAAATATTGTTTTTGAATATTTATTTAGTTTAAGTAATTACTATATTATTAATGCTTTTTTGCACGGCATTATAGGGGATATGGTCCAAGGTTACAAAATAAAAAGAAAACATATATAATAAAAGAAATTTAACGAGAGACTTTTAACAATGTTACTAATTATTATCAGACTTAAAAGATCTTTCAATTCGAATTGATATTCGGCGGTGGCATTAACAATTTGCCTTTTTAAAACAAGACTCTTTCCAGAGGCGGATCAATTTTTATGAATAAGTCCCAAAGCTCATTGATCGTTCGTTAACCTTCACTCAGGTTTTTTGAGTTTAACGTCACCTTTTCGGTGCTCGTTGAGACTTCCTCTTCGATGGATAGGGGCTTACTTAAGTATTTCCTCCAAGTCGGTTTCAGACAAATCTTTATCTTGCGATTCAAGCACTTCTTGAATGTGACTTGATAACTATCTGTTCGAAATCATCTAGTACTATACCATTCGCAATTTGAGCAATGTTTTGAGTTAATGTTTGAATTTGCACGGATTCTTTATCATTACCGACAGTTAGTTCAGGCAACAGTTTTTTCCAGCATTATTTCAAAATGTATGGCTTCAGCTCTCTCAATGGTTATTTTATGTTAACAGTGCACTATATTCATATCAGGATCATTTTCCATGGTGTCCAGTATGAATTTAAAGGTTTGTCTAGTATAATAAAGCTTAAAGGCCTGGATTGGCCTTGGTCCATAGGTTGCCGATATATCGGCAGACGTACCCATTTATTTTTCAGATGACAAAAACAGATCGGATATATCTTCATGGTGGTGCGTGTATCTTCGGCTGTTATAGTCTTTATTTCCTCAACATCACTGCTGGAAGGACTCCGAGAGCGATGCTTGTCTTCCAGGACAAAATCTTTGCCCCTGAACCATCCAAACCACTTTTCCACCGTGACCTCCTCAACATGACCCTCTCCTTAAACAGCCTTTGGACAGCGTTCTGGCCTTTTTCGAAATCACAATTTTTTTCCATTTGAATCAACTCAACTAACTCTAAGACCGGAATTAATAATATGTAAATTTACAATATTAATTCAACAAAGATTTTAGTTTACAAGCGGTGGAAGAGGAATTAATGGAAATCCTCACTCATTATTTTGTCAAAAAGTTTCAGTTTAACCCCGGTATCTTCAACTACTGCCCTACGTGCATATTGTTGTTTGTTTTCTGGTAATTTAATTCATACGTGACTTTTTCACTCAGCGCAAATATCCTTAAGAAAATATTAATAAACATGTAAAAACCAAGGCGAGTGGAAACCTTCATAATCACTTAACAAGGCAACTATTCTCTCGTATAATGAAAACGATTAAAACCGAATCTCAAAAGTAAACAAGGGTGGGTATACAAATAAGAAGAAAACATCATATAAATATTTCTTTGCTTATCGACAATAAAATATTTTATCTCGCCGAGATAAAAACAATTTGTTTTACAACAAGCCGATCTTGGGCTTTAGATATAATTAATTGTGAATGATGCACGAAAAAATAAAAATAGATTAAAATACTAATCAATGAATTATTGCTTGTTATCGGTTAAAGTTTGATTGGATCTCCGTGGCTTTTAGGTTGTTTGTCCGTTTTCGGTGGATGTAAACCGTGCCTTCTACGGCAATAAATCGATTATTCATGAAACACTCTGCATCGTTAATCAAGGTAAAGGACTCGAAACCCATCGTCGAAGAATTCGAAACGACCATGACGTCGAAGAAAAAATATAAATAACACATCGATTTCGATCGGGCTGTTAAATACAAACGAAAAAACAGAGAAAATTGTACAAAATTCCGGTTTTTTAACCAATAAATTGAAATGCACATATCTCAGCTCAAATAAAACTTAATTAATCGAAATAAAAACAATTACAATCAGCACACTTTTGTCAACCAGAAAAGTTTATTTGTATAGTCCGGTTCAAGATATTTCGTTGCCTTTCAGTAAAATGTTAATTGCCACAATAAATTTCAATAAAAATAGTTCCCAGTTTCTTGAAAGGCGCCAGAGTCGGAATGGTTCAATTTCCTAATAATTGTGGAAAAAATAAAATATTGTTAAATCATTGTTATTATTATTATGTATGACTAAAACATTGTTTATTGATTAAAAAATTATCTGTTAGTACAATAACAATTATAACTTAAAATTAATTATACATTTAATTCGGTTTTACTCTCACTGTCACTTTGATCTACATTATTACTAAGTGATTCTATATTATTAGTAAATGATACATGGGAATCTTCTATTTTATTAACATGGTTAATCGAACTTTCAACTACAACTTTCTTTGGGAATACTATCTACAACCTTTCTAATTAATGTTGCAGCACTCAGAGTCGGATAAATGTTTTCTGCTCTAACATTTGATTTTACCTGATGCCACATGCTCAATTGGATTAAAAATACAGTAATACGGAGGAAGGCTTAAAACCGTACGTCCCATATCGGCTGCAATAGTATCACATCCATATTCCTTTTTAATATTAAATGTCTTTAATATTTCTAGATCACATTTTTTATGTGTTTTCGAAGTATATATCGCATTGGGCAAAAGGCTTTTTATAAACCAATCTTCAAAAAGTTCTCCTGTGGTGTTGTTATGGTAGTCTAAAGATGAATGTTTAATAGTTTTGGAGGACAACCGTAAACAATTTGGAACCCATCCACGTAAAATTGTAATTTTTTTCCTTGTTTCCTGAGGTTTTGGTTTGGCATTTTCTTGATGTATCTACATGTCCTTTTGGTGGCGTCTCATGTGTATCGAACCATGTTTCATCAAGGTAAATAATGGGACGATTTTCTAATCTGTAATTTGTTATAGAGTTTAAGTAGTCAAACCGCCATCGTCGCAATCGTGATTCCATTAAAATTTGTCTTTTATTAATGGTCCGATATGCAAAACCCATTAGAGATAATATTCTCCGGAGGGTAGTTCTGCTGCAAAGAATGTTGGTTTCATCTTTCCTTAGTCGCTGTTGCAATGAATGCAATACAGGCACAGTTTGCTCTAATGATGGAAATTATTTTGTTGACTAATATTTCAGATTTCTTTAATAAATAAATGTTTTTCGGCAGCAAAAAAAATTTTGATTACTTTTCGGGTCTCCACAGATATATATATATATATATATATATATATATATATATATATATATATATATATATATATATATTATTAAGAGCGTGGTAATTAATAATTAAAATTGCTCTTTTCAGGTTCGAGAAGCACTGGTTCCCCGACTTGCCCAGCAAGGGCCAGGGTTACCGCTGCATCCGCGTGAACGGGCTCAATCCCGTCGATCTCACCTTGAAAACGGCGGCCTCCAAGTGCGGTCTCCGCTACAAGGACCTGAAGTTGCCCACGGAGCTCACCGTCTGGGTGGACCCCAACGAAGTATGCTACAGGTAAGCCCGTCGCTTTATTATTGAACGTATAATAACGCGTTCCGCCGCACGATATTAAAAATATCGATGTGTTTCGAAGTCGAAATGCGCAGTTAGATTAGCCGCGAAAACATGGGAATTTTTTTCCAAACAATACTTTGATAACGCTTTAACGATGTGTACTGGGTGTTCCACTCCAAATTGGATATACGTGAACGGGGAGACGTATTCATTTTCGAATGTTGTTTGGAAATGATCGTTAAGGATCCGGTTATCTGTCCTATTATGATGGTTTGTATTTTAAATGTACAGTTATTAAAAAAACTCTGTGTATATCAGGGTAAATTTTAATGAGCGATGATGCAATTTTTATAGCATTATAATAAATAAACAAATTAAGATTTATATAAAAATGTCCACTATATTTATAATTTGTATGCATTACAATTGTTTCGACTCGCAGTGCCTTTTTCAAATACGAATTACGATCGCTAGTTTGTATTTGCAAATAGGCACTACGCGTCGAAACAGTTGTAATACGTAAAGGGTCTTTCAAATTGAGCAGTTTTCTTAATTCTTGAATAAAACATAGAATTTGCGTTGATTTCTAAATACTTTTTATTATTAATTGGCATCGGAAAAAAATTAATTTTTAACGACCACCCTAATATATATATATATATATATATATATATATATATATATATATATATATATATATATATATATATATATATATATATATATATATATGATATCATATGTGACATCATTGGAAGAGTAAAGCAATTGAAATGGAGATGGGCAGGCCATATAGCAAGGCGATGTGACGACAGATGAACCAAGGCAATCCTGGAGTGGATACCGCTTGATCGCAAACGTCCGCGAAGAAGACCGAAAGCACGGTGGATTGGTGACATCGTTAAGTATATTGGACCTGAGTGGCAGAGGGAAGCCCAGGACCGTAAAAGTTGGAAGCATGCTGAAGAGGCCTTCATCCTGCAGTGGATCGACACAGGCTGATGATGATGATGATGATGCTGATGATCCTACTGGTATCCATGTATGAGGGAGCTACAGCTACAGTGCACATGGATAACTTTGAAGTTAAAATCAACGTAGAACGGGGTATACGGCAGGGAGACTCAATATCGCCTGTTCTTTTCTCATTTTTTTTGTTGGAAATCGCCAAAAAAGCAAAAATTGTTAATTTAAACCATCTATAATTTTGCGTCTTAAAATTAATAATGTCGTATAATTCAAACAGTGGTTTTATTGACTTCTTTTGGAAGACGTACGTTCAGTGGTCTGACATCACTCTACCGCTGACTAAGCGAGCCGTTGTTGCCATTAAATATGGGAAAGTTTACGGCGATTTCTATTTAATGAAGGCACAAGTTTTCGTCCGCGTTCATTGTTCCAATACGTAACGCACGCGAAAATTGACCGTTTTCTTTTTACAGAGCGCAAACCGCAATTAACGACCGACGAAATGATTACAACTAACCAAAGGTCTCGTTCGCATATTATCGAGTAAACAAAGTTTCGAGAAATTCTCATTTAAACTACCCCTATTTTTTTGAAGATTGGTAAGATTGTTTCTGACATAATTTATGTTTACAGATGAAACTGCGCTTGCGAACCACCTTTTATGTGAAACACTAAACTCGAAGAAATTTACTGCTACATACCAAATTATCCTTTTTTTAACTGATGATGCTAACATGGTTAGCGAAACTCGTGTCGAGAAGTTACAAAAAAATAATGAAAGAGATCTGGTGTTTAGTGTAAATCTCTTCTAGCTTAATACACAATTTATTATTTATATTATTTATTTATATTATTTTTCTAAAATGGTTGGTTTTATTAGGTTAATTATAAGGTTCGTGGAGCGACACCTATAAAGTAGTAAAAGACCTTTATAATCCACTACACTTTGAAGTTTCATCCTTCATATGAACATAAGAGAAGTTTCAAGTCAATGTGTCAATTCATTTGTACATAATCAGCAGCATACAATAAACATATCAGTGTTATTTTTTAAAATGGACAATATTGAAAATCGTGCAGTGATTAAATTCTTTATAAAAAAAGGTTTAAAGGTAATGGAAAATCATAGTGAAATGGTAAATGTATTAGTGGGGGTCTGCTCCTTCAAAAATAACGTTTTGTAAGTGGGCAGGTGAGTTTCAACGTGATCGTACAAGCCTGGATGATGATCCTCGTTCTGGAGGTCCAATAAGTGCAACTACTGAACTAATAATTCATTCTACACATAGATATGGATACATGATATGGGTGATAGACAATTGACTTTGACTGAAATTGCTAGTGTCATGAGCATCTAAACTGAATGGGTGTTTCATATTTTGAAAAAGGAATTGGGCTCGAGAAAACTATGTGCAAGATAAATGCCGCATTTCTTAAATTAACAGTAATAACAGGATAGTATTACTCAAACCTTTCGGATCAATTGTATGCAAAAATTCGCGTGAAAAGACCTGGTTTAGCGAAGAAAAAAAATATTTTTCATCAAGAAAATGCTCTGGCCAGACAGAGGTATTCTTGCAATGGCCAAATAGAAGAAATTACACTACGAATAGTTGAAGCATCAACCTTCTTCATCAGATCTGGCTCCTCTGACTTTCATCTGTTCCCAAACCTCAAAAAATTCCTACGCGGCAAGCGTTTTTCATCAAATGAAGATAACTTCTTCATTCATAGATTAGTATTTTGAAGGATTTCCAGAAAATCACTTCAGAATGGAATAAATGAATTGGAGAACCGCTGGAAAAAATGTATTGGGCTTAAGGGAGAATATACGGACGAATCAAGCCATTTTTTAACTGTAAACATGTTTTATCATTTCCGCTCCGTGAATTTTTCAATTAGCCTAGTAAATAATAAGAAAATTTCGACCTACTGGGACAACCTCTACACGAAACAGAACGTATAACAGGACTGCATACGTTAACAAATTGATTTTAAATGGATCGATGTCGATTTGGTGTAATGCGAGGTGAAGAAATGACTTGAACGCGTTCGACGAGACTTTCAAAGAGAAACTGAATGTCAAACCTACAAGATTTAATCTGTAAACAATGTTCGGCGTTGTTGTTTTTAGTTCAGCACTCTCTCCGCGTCCCCAGTTACACCTATCGACTTTGAATACGCTTCAAAATTTCTTACGCAGATCCTTTTATTTAAATAAAATACACTCAGTGTCGAAATGTTAAAACAATTATTTTGTGAGACTTTTCAAAATAACATATCAATATGAAAACTGCAGTTAAATGAATTTTTACTCTTCTAAAAGGCAATATATTCTATATACATATAGTAGGCTCAATAGACTGGGAAAATATTATTTATGATGACAAAAAAAATATTGTAAAGTACGAGCTCTTAATATTTATATTAAGAAGTATATCATCACGACTTTTGGATTTTTAATAGCTATCGCATCTTTCGTCCAAACTTTGAGCAATACACATGCTTGAAGGGAATTGAATTCTCTACAAAGGAAGATCTTACTATAACTTTACGTCAAACAAGCCGCCTCCAAATAATCGTGCCTTGAACACTGATCTGTTTTTATAATTTTACTTTTCAAATTTGAAATGTTGTAACTAATGAACGAATCAATATTTGAAAAAATACAATACATATTCTTAAAGGAAATTGAATGCGATACAAAAAAGGGATCTTAACATTTTTCGTTAAATTCACTCCTCCCAAAGTTATTCAAGGTTAAAGTTATTTTTTTTACCCTGTATTCAGACTACTTTATTAATCTTTGGGCATTTCTAACTCATGTTTACACTTTAGCTTCTTCAGCAATTACTCTTGCAGGTTTACAGGATTAGTGTTTTTCTCTTCTCGACAGAGCAGGTGGCTTCCCAGGTAAACGATAAATTCCGCATGTCTCGTCGATTCGAATCAACTTGGCAACCAATGAAAAATTTTGTTTTATTTGGCGTCCTATGTGCCTATAACTCGTACCATCTGCGTATAACCAAAAAATTAATCATCTTCTTCTCACAAACTTTTTTTCCCATAGTAAATCACACATTTTTGTTGTTTTTCTATACAAGTCCACAAGATGATAATTAATTTAGCTGATAAATTTCGATAAAACCTCTAGAGGATTATAAATCGCTCAATAAGTCCCCGTACTGACAAATAAAACAGACTTTTTTGCAAATTTCGCCTTTATTCATAAATATATACTTCTTCAAGAGAAACTCGTTAATTCCAAGACTTGTATAACATTTCTACACATTTTTTATAGAATGATTTCTCTTTGCCTTCAAAATATCCTTCAGTTTCGCCAATTACCTCTTCATTGTAGCGAAATTTCTTTCCAGCGAGCATTTTTTTTAGGTCTGAGAACAAGAAATAGTCGCTGGGAGCCAGATAGGGAAAATATGATGGACGAGGAAGTAATTCATGCAATTTAGCCATCGTTGCTAACGATTTGTGACACGGTGCATTGTCCTGGTGAAACAGTTTTGCTGGTTTTACCTTTCTTGAGATAGTCGATGTACAATATCTCATGCGCATCCCAAAAAAATACAGAGGCCATAATCCAGAGCGTTCATCATCAGACGAACGTCCAGAGTGTTCAGCATCATCAGTACCTATACGGTCACGTTTGAATTCAGCGTACCTATCAAGTATGGTTGATTTTCTTAGGGCACAGCCCAGGTAATGTTTATCAAATCATTATTTTGCTTCAACGGTATTTTTCTTCATCAAAAAGCAATTTAAAACACAACTAGTAGACAGATTGGCACAATCAACCATGATAAGGATTTTTCGTAAGTGACACCATCTGTATGTCAGATCGGGGACTTATTGACCGATGTGTTAAATATAAACCAGTGAATCTAACATTTTGACGCGCAAAAAAATTAATATTTACTAATAAAGCTTTATGTTCTGATCAAGGTCATTCAAGCTTTTTCCCATTTCTGATATTTTAACTTGTCCTTGAAACAAATAAAAAAAAGCATAATAAAACTTAATGAAATTTAAATTTTTCGAAATTTCTATGGTGTCTGACATTTTGACACTGTGTGTATGATAACTAAAAAACTGCGAGCGCCCAGATTCAACATGCAGAATATTGTTTTATAATAGACTTTGACGCCTTATTTAAAAAGGTATTGTATGTCTCTGACCTGAGGATTATGTTCGAATGTAATGTGACCCAAATTAATATGAATTTTTAGGTAAAACCTGATTCATCAAAAATTCCGACATATTAATGTGTGTTTCGGTTAATAAGGTCGATTTTTTCGCAAAATTTCAGCATTTATTTCCATAACAAAATAAATTACCTTAATAATCAAGGTATTGGGCATCGTTAGCCTTTACTTTTACCCATCTCTCTGTCAAAGAATAGATTCCACGCTAAAAAACTTTTGGTTTTTTGAGGCCAACAATTCGTCAAGCCAAATTCTCAATATGATCTTATTTATTACCTGGGTTTGGAAGTTTAGCTGGTATTTCTTAAGGATTTTTATATTTCCAATATTTCTAGTAGGTCTAATTTTTCACTCTTTTGTAGTGTAATTATTTAACATTGTTTATATCTATAAAATGATTGTTTTCAATATAGTGTGTAGCCATTCCGGGGCTTTTTATATTATTTAAGATATCTTTTTTGTGTTCTTTTATTCTACAATCTATACTTGTACCACATAACATTCTACCTACATTAAGTTTATTTTCACAAATAATCTTACAACCTGGTTTATTTAATATTTTACACACTATATTACTCAGTTTAAAAGTGTAATTAATAAATTTAAACTATTTGTCTTTTTGCTTTTTAATGTTATTAATTCTTGTAAATTCGACCTTCTTTGTTTATTTTTTAACCATCAATTAATCCTTTTTTGTAGCCCTTGTTTTTTTGCTATCTGTTTAATGATATAGAGCTCTTTATTAAACTTATCCTGATGCGATTAAATCATCTCCTGATGATGCTAACATGGTTAGCGAAACGTGCGTCGAGCAGTTCAAAAAAGCGTTTTGGTGTTTAGTGGTAAATCTCTTCAAGTTTAAAACTTATCCTTGTTTAGTGGAAAACTAACTAACCTATGTATTAAACTATGAAAAGGAGATAGTTTAACTTGCCAAGATTGTTTAGAATTAAAGTGTATAACCGTGTCTCTTGTAGTCGGTTTTCTGTAAATATAGAATTTCTGTAATTTATTAGATATTTTCTTTATCTTTATGTCTAGAAAATTAATTTCATCATTAAGTCTAATCTCCATAGTGAATTGAATATTTTTGATTTTGTTTATGAAATTTTATAGATATAAACAATGTTAAATTATTACACTACAAAAAAGTAAAAAATTAGACCTACTAGAAATATCGGAAATAAAAAGATCCTTAAGAATAGCTAATTCTTAATAATAACCACGAATGACGGGCTAAATTTCCAAAACAGTCCGGAAATAAATAAAATCATATTGTAATTGAATAGCCCGGTTTTTACGAGCCGATATTAAGGATAATTAGACTAGACGTTAAAAAAAACAAGAAATAAAAAATAAATAATTTTACCTGTATACTTGGAAACACTGTGTTTGATAATTAGTATTAGTTTGAGCTACTACTAAAAAGCTACAAATGTATCATTTAAAATCTTGCGGAATCCATAAACCTATAAATAGTTGTAATTTTTGACTATATTGTCAACATTATCGGCAATCATGTATGCACGATAAGAATACTATTTTTGTAACGAATTCGATGTTGACATACGTTGTTTGCTAAAAAATGTGCATGCGAATTCAAACTGGACGACCCGAACCGACCTGCAAATCGCAATCATTTCGATTTTATGCAAACTACATATTTCGCCATTGATCAGCACGAAAATGCGATAAGGTTTAACGCAAGTACGCGCTCGTACGTCAAGCATTTTTTCCCTCAGATAAAACCACGTCCACGTTCCATATTCAACCCGCATTTTGCAAAATATTTTGCTTTTCGACTGGCGAAAAGAAGAAATGATAGATGGACGAAGATGGAGTGGAAATGTGGCAACGTGGCCGCGATGTAAACGAGGTCGCCGACTAATCCGATTCGGGGTTATCCGTGAATCGGCGCTGATTCTGCAAGAATGAAGGCGACATTGTAGAAAGTCGCAATATACAGCGTGTCGAAATAAACGACCCCGTTTCGCTTGCAACAGCCGACCGTCATGCTATTTCTCAAAATATCCGTCCTTTTCAAATATACAGTTATGAAAAAAAAGTCAGTGTACAGTGTACTACACAAGGTCAAATTGACGGCCTGTTCTTTTAATCAAAAAAGAGGATACAATGCTCCCAACTTTATAATGCTCAATAGAGTTTTCTAGTGAGAGTGTAAGAACTTTCGTACGAAATAACGAAATAACATTGTGTCAATGGAAAAATACACGATTCAACAGCCGAAGAAGGTGGGAAAAGCGACCCCCTCCCCCACTTGGGGAAAAAATAATCCTTTCCGATGATGGATTTGTAAACAAACAGAACTAATTCAGGAATTACCTCTTCATTCTCACAAACTCACTATTTGATGCGGTTTTTAGGATGAAGGAGTGGTAAGACCATGTTTTTTTGAAGGCGCTTATGGGAATCGTGTTAATGTCATTGATGAGCACTATAGGAATATGCTAACAGAATATCCTTGACCTAAACTGATAAATGTGGACGTATAAATACAATGTTTTCATTCAACAAGACGGTGCGGCTTGTCACATATCACGCCAGCCAATCGATTCATTGCAAGAAAAGTGTCAGTCGGTGCGATCTCACGCCGTTGAATTATTTTTTGTGGGGTTATGTTAAATATCTGGATAGAGGAAGTAAACTTGACTTTAAACGAAACATGCACGTCACCATTGAAAATAATACCACGCGATAACTGTGAAAAAATAATCGAAAATTTGGTGTCCAGAAATGCATTCCACCAGACCAAACCGAGGGGGCATTTGAACGACATTATATTCAACCCAATATGTCATTTGTTCTTCAAGCTAAAATAAAAATTACCGAGTTTTTACTTGTAGTTATCATTAACATTCCTCATTTTAAAGTTCTGATACTCTTATTGGACAAGCACTGGGCGCTACTAGGCTAATTGAAAAGTTCGCGGAGCGACACCTATAGAGCAGTAAAAGAACTACATAATCTACTACATTTTGAAGTTATTGATTACCTTCAAACCGATAAAAAATAACAGATGATCAATTGGATGAATGTATTCGTGAGAAAAGGCCTGATTTAGCCAAGAAAAAAATTAGTTTTCATCAAGGCAACGCACCGGCTTACAGAAGTCTTCTTACAATGACCAAATTGAAGGAGTTACACTACGAATTGTTGGAGCATCCACCATATTCACCAGATCTGTACCCCTCTGACTTTCCTCTGTTCCCAAACGTGAAAAAAATTCCTACGTGGCAAGCGTTTTTCATCAAATGAAGAAGTTATAGTAGCCGTGGATGAGTATTTTGAGGGACTTCCAGAAAATCACTTCAGAAATCGAATAAATGAATTGCAGGACTACTGGAAAAAATGTATGGGGCTTAAGAACTTAATATACGGAAGAATAAAATAATTTTTTCAACTATGCACTTGCTTTATGATTTCCTCTTGGCGAACTTCTTACACTGTATCTATATCAGTTTAGCTTTGTTGGTGAATGTGAACAGAGAAATTTTTGTTTTATTTATTACCCAGAATGGAAATTTCTTTGTAAATAATAAAATTAGTAGTAAATCTAAAAAAAAGAGAAAATCTCTCCGTGAAATCAGAAAAATGATTAATAAAAATAATTTAACAGTTCAAAAAATTGTAAACAGATATGAAGGGTTTCTTTCAAGTATATCCTTGGATCGGGGTGTAGAAAAAAGTTATACAATATCTTTTAACTGGTTCACCATTACTACGGAATTGTAACACCGCAAACTACGCAGCGTCATAAAAAATGGTCGAAAAAAGCACGCAAAAAACCATATATATCAAAAATTGACAGATCTAAAAGACTAGTTTTCGCCTAATCGTATGTAGATAAGCCTGACAGCTTTTGGGAGTGTGTAATTTTTAACGATGAATGCAAATTCAATGTTTTTAGAGGCAACCGCAACTTGAAGGTGTGGAGAAAAAAAAATTGAGCAAATGAAATTGAAAAATGTATAGCCTACTTTCAAGTATGGCGGTGGTGGAGTTATGACGTAGGGCTGTAAGTTCTAGAAAACTTAAATTTATAGAAGGAATCATAGATCAACATATTTTACTAGACATTTTGAGAGAAGATTTGCATCCAAAAACTTGAGTTCAGGTGTGATTTTATTTTCCAGTGAGGCATCGATGAAAACAAATGATGGGCGAAAGGGACCAAGTTTGATGAGTACGGCGGGTGTGGCAAGAGTTCTCACCAAGTGCAGAAATAGGTCTCTGATCGCTTTCGATATGTGTGATGGGGCGTTGTGTAGCTGCAAAATCACTATTCCGTTTCATTCGCGTTTTTCTTTTGTTTGAAAAAGAAAAGTTTGCTGCAAACGCTCTTTATTGAGCTGCACACTAGACATGTTTATCACACGAAAAAATATGACGTTAACTCGAAATCGCTTAAACATAAATTCCGTCCTGAACTACGTAAGCTAAGCTAAGGTAATGTCATAGCAATAAAATGACAAGAAATTAAAATCTACCCTTGTTAAAAAAATTATGACTATTAATCGCCACACCTGGTATATGAACAGCTGAACAGAACTCGCCAGGTATCTTTCAGGAAACCATTATTTTAAAATTACTCAAAACTAATTTTTTATACGCCAAACCATTACACAATGTTGGCACAACCATCCTAGCGTACATTACCCTACATACATAATTATTCTAAAGCGTAAAGTAAGCGAGCGCTTCTCGATACCCCGTCGCGTTCGAATAAAGCAGAAGTCCATTTTTAGTTTCTAATAATAAGTTTAGGAAACTGCGCGATTAAGAGAAAGAAAAAAAAAAGATTTCATAACCCATCGACCGTATTTTTAGATTAAAAATGTTTCTAGGAAGCGTAGCATGTACGAAAATAGGACTCGAGTATTTTTAAGCATTTGTTTACCAACTAGGCTCAAGTCCGCAGCGTTCAACTAAACGTTTTCAATGTTTCTTTACAGACTCGGCGAATCTGAAGGTTCGTACTGTACCCTAGCAACTTTTTCCCAATCGGACGCCTCCTCGACGACGTCCTCGAACCCACCTTCGGCGTCCTCCACGCCGCCGCCCTCATCGTCTCGCAGCCAATCCAACTCGCCCACACCGCCCCATTCGCCCGCCCTCCACGACCGACAAGGGATGCACAGGCGACAGGGCCACGCCCATCGTTTACCCGGGGGCCAATCGACGAATCGCTCTCCTAATGGGGTGTATTCGGGTAACGGCTTTGACTTCGGCACGCCCTCGGGAAAATTCAGGAACAATCCTGGCTTCCAGAGCGCCAACGGAGGGGGTAGACAGAACAGACAGTCGCCCCGAGAGGTGAGAGTGTTGGTTTTGGTTTGTGGCGTTTTTTTCTAAACTGTCCTTTCGTTTTCAGATGAACTTTAACTCGTTCAACCCCCACCATAGGCCGATGTACCCCCGCTGTGACGGGCCACCCTACACCATGGCGCCACCATTCTACAGGAACATGAACTACAACCGAAATTACAAGAACGTGTTGAGGGTATAGGGACGACCCGTCAGCCCCTTTTAAGGGGTCCTTACTCTCACTTTAGGATTACGTCACCCCTCCTTTGGCGAGGTCAAGATATTCGACGGCGGAGGGGAGCTTTCTCAAAACAGACGGATCTTCAATTAGCGTTTTTAAAGCATCTTCTTCTTTATTTTGTTAATTTTCACTCAGCTTAGAAACGTACATTTAGTTCCTGTCCAACGCCTCAGTGTAATGAGTGCTGTAAGTCACCCCCCGGTCCGTTTGTTTTGGGACGGCCCCTCCTCCGCTTTTGTTTAACGCCCTTTGCACCGCCAATACGGTACAACACTTCAAGGATTACTGATAGATGGTTGGTAGAAAAGGATGGATATACCTGACCTAGCGCAGGCCAAAAGGAGAGGGAGACAGCTCGCTGCGAGAAATGGAATCAGTGGGCTGCTGCTGCATATAGGGGATGATTCCCTTAACAGCACGTCTCTTGTCAGTCCTTTTAAGCCATGTTTTCTACATAAAGTAGACTTTTTTTATTTTTGTATTCGAGAATGGTTTGACCATTCGCTCGCAAAAGAAATTGTGTGTACATGTAACTGTAGATATTTGTCGAAATCATTGAGAGTCGTTAAATGTGATTTATGTATGTTCTGGCCAATAAAATGAAAAAGCCAGAGAAAATGAATGTGATTTTAAGTTAAGAGAGTGTTTTTCTTGATGTTTTAAATATTTTTGAGGTGTGGTCCGGTCAGTGTGACGCGACCACCGAGATGCGGCCTTTAGAGTCTACCTTTTTCGTGATTAAGACTCTGTATGGGGCCCTGATAAGACTCACCATGTATCAAGACTGATGTTAAAACATGGGAAACAATTTTCGGTCGCCGTAATCTTCCTCGCGTAACACTGACCGATCGCCCCACCGTTCTACAGGGCTACGCAACAAAAACACCCACCCGCCCAACGAATGCGTACTGTTTTCTTCTAAGTATTGTGTGCGTTTTTCTTTGTTCATAAATAATTATTTTTGTATAAAAAATATTATCTGTGATATTTAACCATATTGTGCGTCGCATGACAGAAACAGTGTCGCCTCCTGTCGTTTATTCCCTCTCTCGCCTTTCCCCATTATCCCCCTCCGCCCCTGCAAAGTACAAAACGAAAATCCCAGATTTGTCGATCTTGTTTTTTTTTGCGCAGTGCCCTCGAAACCCCCATTTGAACATATCAACACTTACAGATCAGTTTCGAGGTCCGCGTATGTCTTCGTCTACCTTCCCCTGTACATAAGTAACACTTTGTGACCGAAACTGAAAAAGACTTCCTAGTAATTGGAACATTTTTAAAACAACCGGGTCGGTGGTCGTTTTTTTCCGGTAAATCGTCGTAAGCCCGTAAGTGGCGTTTTGGACCCTGAGGTTGTTAACTGACTGAATCATACGTGGCATAAATCTGGATCCAAACGTCAACTTCCCTACTTGCAAGGAAAAACTTATGGTACAAATTTTTAATATATTATTATATTGATAATGTAACGGTTCGAAATAGTTCTTGTTTTCGGAAGATGATCCTTTTTTGTATGTGATAGATGTCGTATAGTTGTTTTTTGTTCAGTAAAACCCACGAGAACCAGAACTATTTTCTTTGCTCTGTCGCAATAGCTGCCCCTGTGGTGGGACAGATCTTGTGACGTATTCAATGTATTTTTTTGTTTTTTTGTTGTTTTTGAGAGTAATACTCTGCTTTCTTTCTGAAATGGTTATTTTCTTGTACTATACAAAGCCTGTATATAATTATTATGTAGAAAATATAGCTTTAATTTTCCTTAGAAATCTTATTAACTGAAACAAAGCAGGGTATTCAACTTTTTTTGCCGATAATCTATGAGCGTAATCCTTTGAAGAAGAAAAATATTGTTTTTTTTTTATTGAATCACATCTTTTTTATATCTATATATATATTGGTTATAGTTTTAGTTAGTTTCTGAACCATAATATAATTATTTTAGAAATTGATATATTTTTGCCACTTCTTTTCCTAATAGACGAGCCATTATACCAATCGATGAAAACATTTCAGACATGTTTGAGCTAAAAGGCTGAACTCTTGTTGTCTTAAGACTTGGTCTCGTAAAATAGTATTTCCACCTCTGATCGGGGTTTGAGTCAACTTGTCCAGACCTCCGACTGAGCAGCATTTTAAGCTTTTATTTTTTTTATACTAAGTAACAAAATGCGTCGATTACAGAATGTTGTCACTGTGAAACAAATTGAAAACTTGGCCTAACTACCAGTGTTTATGAAAGACATTGAACGCCTTTGAGACTAAGACAGTTCTGTACGACGCATCTTAACTTATTCATAAGGTATGGTTTTTTTTACGTTTATAGTAAAAATTATTTTGGATATCGTTGCTAACAGGGTGTTTTTTTAACAACTATCTTGGTAAAAAATATCAGCAGGTTCTTTAGGATTGTATGTACATCCGCGCGAAACGAATTACTTAAACGTTTATTTTTTCTTTCTTTAAAACAAATTAGACGAAAAAAGTGCAATTAATTAAAAATTCTCAAGACGAAATTGTGATATTTTTGTATATATGAATAGGGCTACAAAAATAGTTGGAAAAAAATAGATCTAAAATAATATTTGTACATAAATCTTAAAAAGCCTGTGCATAATTTAATTGTAGAATGTTTATGTATAGAGATGTCATATTTAAATATAATATTAAGCAGAGCATTTAAAGATTCGAGTTTTATTTGCCTTTCACTTTGAAATGTTCGAAATATTCTTGGAACCGTTTCTGTTGGGTTGATGCAACAATTTCGTTCCAAGAAATATTTCATTTACTACAAATTAGTCTCTCCGGCAGCTGCATAATCTCGCGCTCATAGAAATTCTGAGGTTTCTGGAGGTAACATTTTTACCATCTAAGTTGTTTTGAAACGATCAAACTAAATGGTAGTCAAAAGGCGCAAGATCAGGACACTACGATGGATGGATCAAACATTCTAGTGAAGTTAATCTAACATTATCTCGATAGTTTCTGGTCGATTGATCGCTTTAATCCCCTTAGTTGGGAACAGAATTTCTCCAACTTAATGGTCAGGTTTTCAGGTTTATCTACCTATCTAAGCAGCCTTAAACATGCTTCCCTGAATATAAACCCCCTGTTTCCTTCTTACAACTTTCTTTGTCTTAGGCAATTTGTTTCCATCTTAATCTAGCTCGTCCATCCATCGTATTTGAATTCTTTTTTTTATAATACAACCTTCCTCGGATGTGGACTGGCTTTTGTGCTGGTCGGAGGGACATCTCCGTGCTTACATCGGGATCTCTAAAGTTGGGTCCACATCAATACAAATTTGTGTGGTACGAGCTGTATGTGGTGTGCCTGCGCGGCAACGTAGACACTCTGACACACAAATATTATCGCCGCACAGCACGCACACGAACCATCTGTTGTTCACCAGATAATTCGAACAAATTATTCCAGTAAATTCAACACACACACACAATTTTATTAGTGTGGACCCAGCTTTAAAATTAAAATTATTTTACACAATCCATTTTTCACTTATAACAGTCCCCTTTAGAAATTAATCTATTTTTCTTCATTATTTATACACCCTTATTTTGACCGGATAAAATCCCCTTAGAACTTTTGATTTGTCGATTCCAATAATTGATATGATGTTTGGAATTATTTTATTTCATCACTTTCAATTAGCGTCAATTTTGCATCAAAACTTTACACGTCTGTAATAGAGAACATTTCATTTTTACGATGCAGGGCGATCTATCCAACACCAAAAACAGGACGAACTTTTGCATCAACCCACTGTGGATCCGAAAGTTTTCAGGTCCTTTATATAGAAGATTCACTAATTGGTGCACATGCTTTTAATGAGATGAAGAATGGAGTTGTGGCAGTATAAGTTCAACTCTCACTCATTTTATTGATACTTGTGCTTTATATATATATATATATATATATATATATATATATATATATATATATATATATATATATATATATATATATATATATATATATATATATATATATATATCCCCTTTGTGGATCAGACCTTGACGTGGTAAAGGGGTTTGAGTAGGGCAATGAAGCATTGAGCTATGCCGTCTGGAGTCTATGCTCCTGGGAGGGTCACCCCTGGCGGCCAGGTCAAAGCGGAGGCCTCAGACTAACATGATCCAAAATCTGCCAACCCGCATTGGACCAGCATGGCAGATTACGGTCCATACCTTCAACATGGTATTTCGATGTGTTGAAATATGACAGTACAACCTCAAACACGGCCCTCATTCCCCGGAGGCCAAGGGGCAAGTACCTACGGCAGCGTTAAGACCTGCCCCAAGGCAGAGGGTGCTAAGAATCACCGGGTTAGATCAGGCTGCCATTGGACTTTTGACATTGCAACGTTAAATATACGGACTATGAAAACAGAGGCCCGATTGCAAGAACTGTTAATCGAATTTGACAACATACATTGGGATATTATTGGGCTCTGTGAAACACGAAGGAAGGGTGAAGAGTTAATCAAACTGGAACCAACTGGACACGTACTCTACACTCGAGGTACGGAAAATGGCCGATGTGGCGGAATTGGATTCCTCATCAATCGAAAGCTGAAGGACAGTGTGGTAAAATTTGAAAGTACATCCGACCGATTAGCCCAATGCGTCATTCAGCTGAATAAAAAGTTTAGGCTTCAAATCGTCCAAGCTTATGCACCAACTATAAGCCATAAAGATGAGGAAATTAGAAGATTCACTAATTGGTTCACATGCTTTTAATGAGATGAAGAATGGAGTTGTGGCAGTATAAGTTCAACTCTCACTCATTTTATTGATACTTGTGCTTTATATATATATATATATATATATATATATATATATATATATATATATATATATATATATATATATATATATATATATATATCCCCTTTGTGGATCAGACCTTGACGTGGTAAAGGGGTTTGAGTAGGGCAATGAAGCATTGAGCTATGCCGTCTGGAGTCTATGCTCCTGGGAGGGTCACCCCTGGCGGACAGGTCAAAGCGGAGGCCTCAGACTAACATGATCCAAAATCTGCCAACCCGCATTGGACCAGCATGGCAGATTACGGTCCATACCTTCAACATGGTATTTCGATGTGTTGAAATATGACAGTACAACCTCAAACACGGCCCTCATTCCCCGGAGGCCAAGGGGCAACTACCTACGGCAGCGGGAAGACCTGCCCCAAGGCAGAGGGTGCTAAGAATCACCGGGTTAGATCAGGCTGCCATTGGACTTTTGACATTGCAACGTTAAATATACGGACTATGAAAACAGAGGCCCGATTGCAAGAACTGTTAATCGAATTTGACAACATACATTGGGATATTATTGGGCTCTGTGAAACACGAAGGAAGGGTGAAGAGTTAATCAAACTGGAACCAACTGGACACGTACTCTACACTCGAGGTACGGAAAATGGCCGATGTGGCGGAATTGGATTCCTCATCAATCGAAAGCTGAAGGACAGTGTGGTAAAATTTGAAAGTACATCCGACCGATTAGCCCAATGCGTCATTCAGCTGAATAAAAAGTTTAGGCTTCAAATCGTCCAAGCTTATGCACCAACTATAAGCCATAAAGATGAGGAAATTGAGGAATTTTATGATGATGTGGCCCAGCTTTTATACAAGGAGAAATGTAGGTACAAAATCCTGATGGGTGATTTTAATGCCAGAATTGGAACAACAAGAACAGACGAAAATGCAACTGGCCCATATGGAACTGGTGAGCGAGACAATAGAGGTGACAGATTAGTTGATTTTGCTGAAGGACAAGAACTATATATTATGAATTCATTCTATAAGAAAAATATCAGCAGAAAATGGACATGGAAAAGTCCATCTGGGCTCACAAGCGAAATTGACTACATCATGACCAACGATAAAATAATATTTACCAATTGTACTGTCCTTAACAATTTTAATGTTGGAAGTGACCACCGAATGGTACGAGCAAGGGTTCGGATTGACTGTCGAAAAGAGCGCGAAAGAATGGTAAGATCAAAGAAGGGCAAGGTGGATTCTGGAAAACTGCTGGAGAGAGGAAGCGATTTTGAGATTGCTTTGTCAAACCGGTTTGCTGCGTTACAAGATCCAGAGGACGTGGAAATATCAGTTCAATATGAAGAAATCGCCAACAATGTACTTCAAACGGCTGCTTCAATAGCACCAGAGGAAAAATGTCTCAAACAAACAAAAATCTCCAGTGAGACCATTGATTTAATGAAGAAACGGCAAGCAATGAGAAATGCAGGTAGTCCTTTTGGCAGGGTCGAGTACACTGAGCTCTGCAAAACTATAAGAAAACGTATCAGAGAGGACACGCGCCGATTCAATATGCAGCTAGTGCAAAAAACCCTGGAATTAACAAAGCTAAACAGAAGCTGAGAAGCAAAAGAACGCAAATATATGCTTTAAAGCGTGAGGATGGCACAGTGTGCAGGACGCGTACCCAAATGTTAGAGATTGTCAGAAGGTTTTATTCCCAGTTATATGAAGATCAGAGCCAGTCAGGGACAGCAATACCCACGGAAGAACAATATATAATGCCAGATATCCTAGTGGAGGAAGTAACAAATGCTATAGAAATGATGAAGAACGGCAAGGCTCCAGGAAAGGATAGTGTAACTGTCGAAATGCTAAAAGCTGGTGGTCGGACGTTACATAAAACACTGGCAAAATTATACTCAAAATGCCTCAAAGAACAAAAAGTACCGGACTTATGGAAAAATGCAGAAGTGATCCTTTTACATAAAAAAGGAGCACAGGAAGATTTAAAGAACTACCGTCCAATAAGCCTCCTATCAGTGATGTACAAAGTTTTCACTAAGATAATTTCTAAAAGAATATTAAAAAAATTGAATGACGCACAACCAAGAGAACAAGCAGGATTCAGAAGTGGATTCAGTACAATGGATCACATCCAGGTTGTACAGCAGGTCATAGAAAGGCACAACGAATACACCATGCCACTGTGCTTGGCTTTTATCGACTACGAAAAAGCATTTGATTCCATCTCAAAGCATGCGATAATGGATGCACTGCTTAGCCAAGGTGTAGAGAGAGCCTATGTAAACCTATTAGAATCGATATATGATGGAGCTACAGCCACAATTCACCTTGATGATCTTGAAGTGGGAATTAATATAGAACGAGGTGTACGGCAGGGTGACGCAATATCGCCTATTCTTTTCTCGGCTGGCCTTGAAGAAGTATTCCGTAAACTGGATTGGGAACAGGATGGTGTAAAGATCAATGGTGCAAACTTAAACCATCTTAGATTTGCAGATGATATTATTCTCATTTCACAAGACCCAGAGGAGCTGCAAAGACACGTACAAGAACTGCAAAGGGCTGGCGAACCATTTGGCTTGAAAATAAACCTGAAAAAGAGTCAGGTTATGTTCAATAACTTCGCTCAGGACAGAAGAATTTCAGTTCTAGGAAGGGATTTAGAGATTGTGGACAGCTTTATATATCTTGGGCAGAGGATTTCCATGGAGGGGAATACCGCCCGGGAGGTGGAACGGCGTGTTAAATGTGGCTGGCAGGCATTTGGTAGGCTCAACATAGTGTTTAAGAGCAGACTCCCACTTTGCCTGAAAAGAAAAGTATTCGATCAGTGCGTTCTACCCGTTATGACATACGGAAGTGAAACCTGGACACTCACATCGCAATCAATTCAAAAACTTCGAGTGGTACAGAGGGGAATGGAAAGATGTATGCTTGGCATTACAAGACGAGACAGAAAGTCCTGCGCATGGATCAGGGAACAAACAAAAGTCTGTGACATCATTGGAAGAGTAAAACAGTTGAAATGGAGATGGGCAGGCCATATAGCGAGGCGATGGGACGACAGATGGATCAAGGCAATCCTGGAGTGGATACCGCTTGATCGCAAACGTCCGCGAAGAAGACCGAAAGCACGATGGATTGATGACATCGTTAAGTATATTGGACCCGAGTGGCAGAGGAAAGCCCAGGACCGTGAAGGTTGGAAGCATGCTGAAGAGGCCTTCATCCTGCAGTGGATCGATGCGGGCTGATGATGATGATGATGATATATATATATATATATATATATATATATATATATATATATATATATATATATATATATATATATATATATATATACTAATATATGACTATAACTAATTGTCAATGTAAGTATCATTGACATACACAAAAAATATATTTACTTCTTTTCATACTTTATAGAAATTAATATACTTTATTTTTAGATTCGTTTTGAAAACGGGAGGAGAATACTTCCCGAAACGTTAACGTTACAATTTGTATATTTTTTTAAAACATTTTTATATTTTTAAAATTTTGTTCGTTAGGCAAATTTATTACAAAAAAGAATCACTGAGAAATTTGTCTCCGTTTGGTTTTTTGTTTTTACCCATTGATTCTTTATTTACATAAGAACAGATATTTTGGATATTTTTTAAGTTTTAGATCGTGGCGAAAACCCCAAATAAAGAAAAAAATATAAGTGTTTTCATACGAAATGTCGAAACACGTCAACTTTTCTTTTAAGGGGGAAACATTTTAATTATATTTTTAGTTATACAGGGTGCTTCAGAAAATCTGGACATATGTCATCTTACATTTTTTCAATGGAAACCCTTAATTTTTTTTATATTTGTGGATTCCTGTTGAAATAATAAACAATTTTTCTCTTACATATCCTATGGCTTAATCATACGGTTTCTAAAATATCGACACATTTTGACATTTTACTAAATAAATTAAAAAATACAAGTCTGTCGGTTAATTTGCCGACTTTCTTCAGTAATTCCATTTCTCAATTCGGAAATATTCTCGGGAGGAGTTTTATAAACTAGGATCTTCAAATATCCCCAGAGAAAAAAATCAAGAGGTCTGAGGTTTGGTGACCTCGCCGGCCATTCCACCGAACTTCTACCTACCCATTTTCCGGGAAATATTTCATTCAACCATGTCCTAACAGGCCATCGTGCTGGAAATACAAATTTTGTTCATCGAGTTAACTTGATTTTCCAAAGATTGAGTAATAAGGGGGATCTATAAGATTTTCCAATATATTCAAATATATTTCACCTGTCAAGTTTTCTTCGATGAAAATTTCAATCTCCAAGAATACCGGTCCACACATTGATCTTCTGAGGATATTGGGTATTATCTTCCCTAAACACGTGGATTTTTATTGTCCCAATATCTGCTATTATGTTTATTCACAAATCCATTTAAGAAGAAAGTTGATTCGTTACTGAAACATACATTTTTAACAAAATTTCGGTCGGCTTGAATCAACTGAAACATTGTTTCGCAAAATTCAATTCTTCTATCATAATCGTCTTTGTCGAGTTGTTGAAGGGTTTGTATTTTATAAGGAAAAAATCTATTCAGTTTCAAAATTTTTTAAATAGAACCTACTGAAACGTGTGTCAATTCAGATACTGTTAGAATTGACTTATTGATCCTTCCATAGCAAAACGCCCTAATATTTCAATTTGCGTAACTTCATCTAGAACCCTGACTTGCTTGTATACTCTGTTGCATTCGGAGCCGGCTTCTCCAAACTTTTTGGCCTACGTTTCTGTTAGGGTGCATGTCGTTAAATCTTTGAACCGTTCTGCGAGCACAACGATTTTCAGCACCATACATGAAAATTATTTCTGTCCTTTCTTGGAGAGTATACACCATTTTTTAAATGAATATTAAGCCAACTTTTTGTTAAACAGTAAATGAATTACTTGTCACTGTTAGATGAAAAGTCACTTTTATAAATAAACTTAACTGGTTGGTTCCTATGACGGTTTAGTGTGCATAGAAACCAAAGTCTGTCACCATTTTAAATAAAAATACAAAAGATGAGTGAGGCGATACCTCGAGCACATCCTTCGCTCGATTCTACAGTGATTCTGTAGGCAAATTAACCGGCAAATTTTTGGAAATGTTCGTGAAGAGTTCGAAAATAGGCTCTAGTATTGTCTAGTCAATAACGGAGCACATTTGAATTGTTGAACATGAAGTCGTATTTTTTAATTTATCTAGTAAAATTTTAAAATGTGTCGATATTTTAGAAACCGTTAGATTTCTCCCTAGGATATGTAAGAGAAAAAATGTTTATTATTTCAAGAGGAATCCAGAAATATAAAAAATAGGGGTTTCCATTGAAAAAATGTAAGGTGACATATGTCCAGCTTTTCTGAGGCTGTATAACTATAAATAGAATTAAAATGTTGCCCCCTTAAAACAAAAGTTGACGCATTTCGACATTTCGTATGAAAATAATTAGTTCTGCCTGAAACTGGGCTGGCTACTTTTTAAATGAAAGCACTGTATATATATATATATATATATATATATATATATATATATATATATATATATATATATATATATATATATATATATATATACATATATATATATATACATATATATATATATATATATATATATATATATATATATATATATATATATATATATATATATATATATATATATATATATATCATGATCATCATCATCATCATCAGCCCGTGTCGATCCACTGCAGGATGAAGGCTTGTTCAGCATGCTTCCAACTTTCACGGTCCTGCGCTTTCCTCTGCCACTCCGGTCCAATATACTCAACGATGTCAGCCCTATGACCTGCCCAGCTTCATTTCAATTGCTTTACTCTTCCACTGATGTCACAGACTTTCCTTTGTTCCCTGATCCATGCGCAGAACTTTCTGTCTCATCTAGTAATGCCAAGCATACATCTTTCCATTCCCCTCTGTGCTACTTGAAGTTTTTGAACTGACTGTGATGTTTAGTGTCCAGGTCTCACTTCCGTATGTATAACGTATATATAAAGCTGTCCACACTCTGCAAATCCATCCCTAAAACAGAACTTCTTCTGTCCTGAGCGAAGTTATTGAAAATAACCTGACTCTTTTTCAGATTTCAAGTCTAATGGTTCGCCAACCTTTTGCAGTTCTTGTATGCGTCTTTGCAGCTCCTCTGGGTCTTGTGAAAGGAGAACGATATCATCTGCAAATCTAAGATGGTTTAAGTTTGCACCATTGATCTTTACACCATTCTGTTCCCAATCCAGTTTGCGGAATACTTCTTCAAGGCCAGCCGAGAAAAGAATAGGCGATATTGCGTCACCCTGCCGAACACCTCGTTCTATATTAATTCCTACTTCAAGTTCATCAAGGTGAATATATATATATATATATATATATATATATATATATATATATATATATATATATATATATATATATATATATATATATATATATATATATATTGCGCTTTATATTTATGATTTTTTACAGATACTCATAGCTCGTACGGAAGTGGATAATCAAACAATACTGGCAGACAGAAAATACTGAAGAGAATCGAACAAAATGGGCTGGAGAATTTAATAATTTAACACTCCTCCACCAACTAGACCAACACTTGCAGATTACGCGATAAATTTCATCAAACTGGATCCATTTGTAATGCGCCAAAGAGTGGTCGACTAGTTAGTGTTACAACCAATAAAAATAAAATATTAGTTAGTTCTGACATTTGCCCAATGCCCAAAGAAGTCAAAGAGAACTTCTGTTGAGTAAGAAATTTCCCGTAGATCTTTGGGTCGTCTGATGTAACGTTTAGGTTTAAAAATGTATCGGCCAAGATTTCTTTATGGATTATTAGAGGATGATCCAGATCGCTGTTTTCAATTCTGCGGGCTACTTTTGAATGATGAAAGACAAGGTGATGGAATCACTCGAAAAATGTGTTAGTCCGTCGAAAGGATTTTAAATTTTCAGGCGCTGTTGACAGGCATAACTGCGCCTATTACTCAACAAAAAATGTCCATCTAACAATTAAAGAATAGCTGAATCAAGCGGGGGTTATTGTTTGGGCGGGCCTTTCATGTAAAGGGGTCAGTGGGCATATCTTTTTCAATACACCAGCATCTTAAGCTGGCATCAATAGCTCAGCATCTTAAGGTGCTGAGGGACACTGTTAATTCCACAATTACGGCTACAACATGACGTTGAAGAAGAAGAAGAATCACAGGAAACATTAGAAATCGCATTCTGAAAGGTAATAGAACTACTTCCTCCCTCAAGTAGGGGGGGTCAGTGGGCATATCTTTTTCAATACACCTGTCAACCACGACTTGTATCTTAACGTGCTGAGGGACACTGTTAATTCCACAATTACGGCTATAACATGACGTTGAAGAAGAAGAAGAACCACAGGAAACATTAGAAATCGCATTCTGAAAGGTAATAAATAGTACTACTTCCTCCCTCAAGTCTACCTTGAGCATTAGGGTGGGCTGAAAATCCGTTTTTTTTTCGACTTTCTTTTAATAATACCGAAAATATTTTTCATTATGCCAAAAAAATTGTGGTTAATGGAAAAAAAATTAAGTCGATATCTTAGACTCCTCAAAGTTAGTCAAAGTTCAAAATTTTCAAAAAAAAAATTTTCGCAACTTTGATCGGAAATGTAATTCTCTTCAATAAAGGTCCTTACACCAAATTAAGAATAAATAAAGAGAATATTGTTGAAAAACTTTGAACTTTGTCTTACTTTGAGGAGCCTAAGATATCGGCTTAATTTTTTTTCCCTTGGCACATTTTTTTTTGTCATAATGAAAAATATTTTCGGTATTTTTAAAAGAAATGAAAAAAGAAACGGATTTTCGGCCCACCATACTACGCATATTATTAATACGTTCAAACACCTTGTAAGTGATTTTTAAAAATTAATGTTCAGTATAATAAGGATTTTTTTTAAATGTACAAAAAAGTAACAGTTTATCTTCAGGAAATGACATTAAAGGAGTATTAGTTGATAACATTGATTTGGTGTTTAAATTTAATATATGTACAAAACTATTTAACATTTTATTGTAATAATATTTACATATAGAATTATTAAGACCCGCGTGTACGTCTTGAATTTTGAACAGAAGAATACAACATTCCAACTGTTAGTTTCTTTGTTTTGCTCATTTTAAAAGTGTACGAGATTTCAATTTCAATCGGTAGTAATCAGTAAAAAAAAACACTCGGCGATGAAAAACCAAAGTGAAGTGTGGTTTTCTTATGTGTATCTCGGTATTTTAGATTTATTTGTAAAAGTTAAAAATTACATCAGATGTATCATTTTGACTTTGCAAATACCAGGACCAAAAACCACAACGTGTCTAGGAATTATCACGAAACTCAAGAATAACAAGTGTAAGTTTTTTTAGAACGTATTTTTGCTACTCAAAAATATAAATTGGTTAATGAAAACTCGATGGAAAAAATTTAATTTTAAATAAAAGGTGCCGTTGATATACGAAATAAATAAATGATGTATTTATCGTCTTCGTCATTCATGTTGTATTCTAAAAAGATGTCTTGCGAGTCAACACAACGCTGGACGCGTCGTATTCTCCCGAGTTAGCTCCATTTGCTATTACATTCTGTGTAAAAAGTACCCGAAATTGTTAAACAAAACACACAAAAAATTAATTCATTCATCAAAATTTATTTTGTCGCCCCATCGAGTGTAATACATTTATGCCACCGCTTGACTCAATTCTCCATTCATTGTTCGTAGGCTGATTGAGGAATGACCTTCAGCAAATTTTCTTTTGTGGTCTCAATTGACTCAAAATGCCATCCTCGAAATGATAATTTAAGCTTCGGGAGCAGGAAAAAGTCACAGGGAACCATATCTGGCGAGTATGATGCTTGATCAATCTTACCCTTGCACAAAATTGATCTATTTCGGAACAAATTGTGCGATGACGCGTTTCATGCCCAAAATATTAGTCATGATGTTATGAAGGGGCTTAAAGATATGTCCACCTCTTGAGCCAACTCTCTAAGACTCACACGATGATTTTCGAGCACCAGTTTCTTGATTTTGTCGATGTTTTCGTCGTTCGTAGACGTTGAAGATCGACTAGAACAAGATAAATCAACTAACACTTCTCGACTCTAAGAATATTTTAATAAGAAATTAATAAATAAGAAATTCCAGGTACAGGACGTATGTCTAGTCGAAGCTACAAACGAGAAAAGCGAAAAGTCGAAATGATGCAGCTTTTCATGGACTAGATTTTTATGGGTTATAGAAATGTTCGACAGGGTTGAAATCTGGTGATTACGCAGGCTATGGTAAAAGCTCAACTTCGTGATCTTTCAAATATACAGGTACCAAAATTGGAGACCAGCTCGTTGTGTAAATGGTACCACAACGAACTCAAGAATGATACTGCGATAGTCGGTTGCGTTTTAAGTAAACGATGTCAGTTCTGCCACCAATGGTGATACCACATCACCCGTTTCTTAAAAACTTGAGCCATAAATGATTAATTGTACTTCTGTAGACGTCCAAATAATGTCTGATCTGTATTGTTTCAGTCATGGAGGACATAGGCACCAACGCGTCAGTGTATTTCGGATCTATTTTTCGGGTGTGGATAGTTTTCCTTCCTTTTATTTTCATTTATGAGCCCAAGCATTTGAAAATTATTCTGAGTAGTGGGAAAACTTCGGAGAAAAACTTTTTCTACCGAGTGATGCATAATTTTATAGGCGATGGGTTGATAACTAGCAACGGTAAGTCACGTATTATTCTGTACGTAATTTTGTTCTTTGGACTTAGTTTTGCATTTTCGTAGGGGAAAAGTGGAAACGAAATAGACGACTGATCCAACATTATTTCCAGAACAATTTTTTAGAAAATTATTACGAAATTTTCTCCCAATCAGCTCAGAGGATGGTTGATAATTTGTCATATAAACATCGTGTGAAAATTACTGAATTTGTCAACGATTGTGTTATCGATATTCTACATAGTAAGTGATTTTGAAAATTGTTTGAACATGTAAGAATAAATTCTTTTTAGAGGCAATATTGGGAGTCACGTTGAACGCCAACGAACAAAGTCCTTTTAGAAGGTAAATTTTATGTATTTATCGAAATTCAATGTACAATATATTTATTCTTTATTTAGAGGGGAATTACTTATAATAAAGAGGATTTTAAAACCCTGGTTATTGCTTGACGGACTCTTCAAACATTCGGAAATGTCAAAAAAAGAAAAGGAACACAGCAGTACACTTCACCAATACGTCAAAAAAGTAAGAAAATTCTACACCTCTGGACAAATCCGCAGATCTTTTCTTCATAAAAAATCGACAGTTTATCTATATTGGTATCTTGAATAAACACACAAAGTACAACAAAGAAAGAATCGTGGCATTAGTTACAATTATCAAATTATTTTTGTTATCATTAAGGAATGTTTGGATTTCAATTTAAAAAATTCCAAAGTTGCGTATAAGGTGTGTAAAGTAATAACACAGGTATCGTTCGATGTGGCAACATTGTTAGCTTTCTCTTTGGAGGGCGAGGGGGGAGCTGGCAAACCAACATCTGATGCATCTCCGGTAAGAATTTAAACTTCCACATTTAGTGCTCCGTAGCAATTTTTTTGGACGGACTACCAGGTGACTTTAGAGAGTTCAAACTCAAAGTTCAATCATGAAAAAGCATCAGGTCTGAAGTTGCATCAGATCTGTCTCTCCTCCGAGTTTCATATTCATACCATGACATTTTCTTTTCCCTTAATTCACAACCTTAGCTGGATGTGCTTTAAATAGTGTAATCCTTGGCGTTAAAGCTCAAGTTTGCGTAAACATTTTAGGTCTTACTTCGGCGTCTTAAGGACAGAAAATCCCAAAAAACAACCAACACCTGTCTCTTGGATTATTTCATAGAACTGATGGAAACCACCGACTTCTCTGAAGAGGATGTTCTCAACGAATGTGTGACATTTATGTTAGCGGTAAAATTTTCCATGAAACAACCAGTGCTCTTTAACTGACAAACAATTTTAGGGCCAAGACTCCGTAGCGGCAACGGTAGCTTTCTGTTTATATTATTTAGCGAAAAACCAAGACGTCCAAGAAAAAGTATGGAAAGAGATCAATAATGTTACATCTAAGAGTGACTGTCAAAGACTTGGACTGGGTCAAGTGATGCATATGGATTATGTAGAGCAATGTATCAAGGAAACTCTACGATTAACGCCTAGTGTACCCATAATATCCAGGGTGTTAACAAGCGATGTTATTTTGGGTAATTCAAAGAAATATGTTGTCCAATAAGGGTGTCAGATATAAAATATGAAGCACCAAATGTCCCCCTCGGCTTCGTCTGGTGTAGGCAACACACAATTTTTCGATTACGCTATCTCGATTGTTCTCATTCGACAAGAATTGTTCGCGATTTATATGAATCGTCTTTCCATGGTGAATTGACACAACCTACTGTCAGTCACAGTAGTCTGTGAGTGACATTGTATTTTATACAGTGTTGCCACTATTACGTTTCAAACTTCTGACACTCTTATTGGAGAACTTTACTAGTATACCAGGTATGGTCGTTAATAACTTTTTTTTAAGAGATGGTGCTGGAAACAAAGGTCGGTTCACAGTCTAATCTCTTATGTTATTTTGTTGCTATGGCAGTATCTTTCAAAACAAACTTTTCAAGTTAGCGTCATATTTTTTCGTGTGGTAAACATGTTGAGCTTCGAGCCACACAAAAAGCATTTGCGGCACTGCACTGCTTTTCTTCTTCAGCAAAAAAAAGCGCTAGCGAAAACCATCGAACCACTGATGGAAACTTACGGTGACAATGTTCCAACGCTAAGGCGCTTCTGGGTGTTGCTTCGGACGGTTCAAAAGTTGTGATTTCGACTTTAAAAGACAAAGCACGTCCAGGTCAACCGAAATCATTTGAAGATGCCGAATTGTTGGAGGAAGACGATATGCGAACTCATTAACAAATGACAGAAAGGTTAGATGTTGGCTGTCGAACCTTTTATGATTATGTGCTAGCAAAATGGATACCACATCAGCTGAACGACAGACAGATGGAAAAGCGAAAAACGGTGCGTTGTGCAGCATGAAAGAAATACTTTTTTGCATCGGTTGAGACGAAAAATTGATATATTCCGAGACTCCATAACGCAGAACATTATGGGCTGGCCCCGAACAACCATTAACATCGATCGCAATACCGAATCACTTTGGAAAGAAGGTAATGCTGTACATATGGTGGGATTAGAAAGGTGCTGGCTGTCATGAGCTTTAGAAACCAGGTGAAACAGACAGAATAACTTTCGCTACCATAAACAAATGATCAACTTGAACCATACTTTGATCGAAAAGCGACCAGAATGGGCTACAAGACACAAGACTACCGCTTGTTTTCATCGATGTCTCACGCACTTTCTATTAAACAATTACAGAGATGTCGAAAAATGGCTTGATGACTGGACCGCCTCAAAAAATGTACGATTTTTTTGGGAGGGCATTCACAAACTGCTAGAGAGATGGGGAAAATATTTAGCTAGCGATGGCGCACACCTTGAGTAAACCATTTTTTACCTTTCTCCCAAATTAAACGTGATTATTTTAAGAAAGATTAAGAACTATTAATCTGATAGTAAACCACCACCACACCCATAATAAAAAGTTAGGTGACTTTTAAAAATTCGAGCGATTTACGTATCGATACAACTATTTGTTTTTCAAGTTGGTATAACTCTGCCTTGACATCTGACAGAAGTTTTATATCATTGCGCTCGTGTTAAGTTAAAAATTATAGTCTTTTGTAATTGGTGGATATATATATATATATATATATATATATATATATATATATATATATATATATATATATATATATATATATATATATCTATAGATATATATATATCTATATATATATATATATATATATATATATATATATATATATATATATATATATATATATATATATATCCATCTTATCCACCAATTACAAAAGACTATAATTTTTAACTTCTGTCAGATGTCAAGGCAGAGTTATATATAGATATATATATATATATATATATATATATATATATATATATATATATATATATATATGTGTGTGTGTGTGTGTGTGTGTGTGTGTGTGTGTGTGTGTGTGTGTGTGTGTGTGTGTGTGTGTGTGTGTGTGTGTGTGTGTGTGTGTGTGTGTGTGTGTGTGTGTGTGTGTGTGTGTGTGTGTGTGTGTGTGTGTGTGTGTGTGTGTGTGTGTGTGTGTGTGTGTGTGTGTGTGTGTGTGTGTGTGTGTGTGTGTGTGTGTGTGTGTGTGTGTGTGTGTGTGTGTGTGTGTGTGTGTGTGTGTGTGTGTGTGTGTGTGTGTGTGTGTGTGTGTGTGTGTGTGTGTGTGTGTGTGTGTGTGTGTGTGTGTGTGTGTGTGTGTGTGTGTGTGTGTGTGTGTGTGTGTGTGTGTGTGTGTGTGTGTGTGTGTGTGTGTGTGTGTGTGTGTGTGTGTGTGTGTGTGTGTGTGTGTGTGTGTGTGTGTGTGTGTGTGTGTGTGTGTGTGTGTGTGTGTGTGTGTGTGTGTGTGTGTGTGTGTGTGTGTGTGTGTGTGTGTGTGTGTGTGTGTGTGTGTGTGTGTGTGTGTGTGTGTGTGTGTGTGTGTGTGTGTGTGTGTGTGTGTGTGTGTGTGTGTGTGTGTGTGTGTGTGTGTGTGTGTGTGTGTGTGTGTGTGTGTGTGTGTGTGTGTGTGTGTGTGTGTGTGTGTGTGTGTGTGTGTGTGTGTGTGTGTGTGTGTGTGTGTGTGTGTGTGTGTGTGTGTGTGTGTGTGTGTGTGTGTGTGTGTGTGTGTGTGTGTGTGTGTGTGTGTGTGTGTGTGTGTGTGTGTGTGTGTGTGTTTTGTGCTGGTGCAATAAAAATGTTAAGAAAGGATTTACGGCGTCAAGCTATATTAAAAAAAAAATTACAAGTAGTACAAGGGCTTTTATGATTGTAAAGGAGCAATTAAAGATTAACCTCGCCCAGGAAGACCTTCCACGACAACCAGTGTAGAAAACATTATCAAAATTAAATATTTTGTAATGAGTAATCTC
Organism: Cosmopolites sordidus; assembly: GCA_031761425.1. Lineage (NCBI taxonomy): Eukaryota > Metazoa > Arthropoda > Insecta > Coleoptera > Curculionidae > Cosmopolites > Cosmopolites sordidus. The sequence goes on from JARFXV010000306.1 coordinate 558,173, forward strand.
CGATTTAAGTCTTAACGATACTGTGGATATTAACATACAGATTTGTGGCAAACAATTCATGTAATGTCTGAATGATTGTGACGTGTTTATATATTTTTTTAAATTTTTTTGGTAATTGTCAATGTAAGTATCACTAAACTTGAATAGATTTACCACTAAACACCAAAACACTTTTTTGAACTGCTCGACGCACGTTTCGCTAACCATGTTAGCATCATTAAGGAGATTAAATCATCTCCTGATGATGCTAACATGGTTAGTGAAACGTGCGTCGAGCAGTTCAAAAAAGTGTTTTGGTGTTTAGTGGTAAATCTCTTCAAGTTTAGTGTTTCACACCAAAGGTTCCAATAGAAAAATTAATATAAGTATCATTGACATACACAAAAATATATTTACTTCCTATCTTTGCATTATATATAAAAATTAATATAATTTTTTCTTTTCGAAAACGGGAGGAGAATACCTCCCGAAACGTTAACGTTCAAAAATTTGTATTTATTTTAGAACATTTTTATGTTCTTTAAAATTTTGTTTGTTAGGCAAATTTATTACAGAAAGGAATTATTGAGAAATTTGTCTCTGTTTGGTTTTTTGTTTTTTACCCAGTAATTCTTTATTTACATAAGAACAGATATTTTTGATATTTTTTGAATTTTAGATCGTGACGAAAAACAAAAAGAAAAAAAAGAATTCATGGTTTTTATATCACGATAACGCACCTTTGCATTAATTATTCGTCAATTCTTCACTAAAAACAAACAAACACTTTCAACAAGTACCATATTCGCCAGATATGACGCTGTGTGACCTTTTTCCGTTACCTCGATTGAAAAAAAACATCGCAGACACTGTTTTAGCCCATAGAAGCTATTCAATAAAGTTCGCTGTTCGCTTTGAAGCAAATGACGAAAGCCGAGTATAAAAGCTGCTTCGGGGACTAGAAAAATCATTGGAAGAGTGATAATGGATTACTTTGAAAGATACAAAATAAATTTGCTTGAATAAATGATCAGTTTGTGTTTTAAACTCAAAGAGATTTACCACTAAACACCAAATCACTTTTTAAAGCTCTCAGCGCACGTTTCGCTAACCATGTTAGCATCATTAGGAAATGGTTTAATCTAATTCTAAAACTATGTTCTATTTATATGATAACCCTAATTACTAATCTACTACTTAGGAAGCGTACTGCCTGCCTAATGAAGCGTGAAAAAAAAATGATAAAAGAAAAAAATAAAAAGGAAAAAGAAAAAAAGAAAAAAATAAAAAAGAAGGAAGAAAAACACAAGATTTTCCCTTTCTCCCATGGGAGAAGGGAAACATGACCACAAAATAGACATTAGTAATTTAAGACTGGTTTGGTATAATAAACATAAATAACAATTCTGCTTTGGATGCACATGAAAGGATTGAAATAGAAAAAATACAGTAAAATCATGAACTGAGATAAACGACCTATTCCGTTCAGTCAACTTTTTCAATTATTAATGTAAGACTCAGTAAACTTCATTTTTTAGGTTCATTTTAGTAGGTTAGTAATTAGGGTTATCATATAAATAGAACATAGTTTAGTTTTAGAATTAGATTAAATTATCTCCTGATGATGCTAACATGGTTAACGAAACGTACGTCGAGAGCTTTAAAAACAGATTTCGTGTTTAGTGTTTCACATCGAAGATTCCAATAGAAGAATTGATTGAGTTTGTGTTTTATTTATAGTCATCTTACATTTTCATAATAGCAGTATATAGTTGTTTCCGTTTCTACAGTTTTTACGTCTGATTTTAGGCAAGTACACTTTACCCGCTGGTTTAAATATCTTTATATCGCCGTTTATAACGCACAGACTTCCGCACGTATTCAAAAATCCCTTAACGTTTGATCCAGATCGGTTTTCAGAGGAACAACTTAAGAAAATGCCGCCGTATAGTTTCCTACCGTTTAGCGCTGGAACAAGAAATTGTATAGGTAATAAAAAACATATTCTAATAATAGGTTTAGTGGTCTGTAAAATGGCAGCACTGACTCAGCACCATTAAAATCGTTGAAATAATCTGCGCGCGATTTTTAACTCAAAATACAAGGTGAGTAGATAAATTAATGAGACTGGTGGCATAGCATTTCGACCTGGCAGCACTGTTGGCTTCCCTTTTGGAAGCCCGCAGGCAGGGCAACATCTGACGCGCCTTTAGTACGAGTTTGAACTCCCTAGAGTCACTTGGTGGTCCGTGGTAAACCGTTTCGTAAATCGATTTTTTCTGATGCGTTGTGAAAATGACTGACTACAATTTAGAGCAACGGTGCCCTATCAAGTTTTGTTTTCGACCTGGGCACTGTGCAAAATGTTAACAGGCCTGTGGTAACAGTGTTTTGTCAAAGGTCTAGGTTTTCCAATGGTTTAAAGATATTTTCAGAAGGCTAAGAGTCGATTGATTCCTGAAATTCGTGACCTTGTCTGTTCTGATTGTCGTTTTACGGTCAGAATGATTGGAGAAGAATTGAATTTGACACTCACAACCGTTTATCACATTTTGACCTATGAATTTGGGATGAAGAAAATCTGCGCCAAAATTTGTGTCCGAAAACCTTTCGCAGGATCAACAACAGACTTTTTGAGTCAGATTAACAATAACCTTTATTTTCCAACTGGTGACGAGCCTTACATTTTTGAATACGGCCCCGAAACGAAGCGCCGGAGCTAGGAATGACACACTCCAATCTCACCACGGTCAAAAAAACCAGAATGATCAAATCAAAGATCGAAAGCATGCTGCTTTACTTTTTTTGATAGGCGGGGAATCATCTATCAGGAACTTCTGCCTCAAGGCGAAACGGTTAACCAACAGTTTTACCGACAAGTTCTTGAAACACTTCGAAAAAGGGTCGTTCATGTGAGACCGAACATCATGTGCATCACGATTAAGACCCTTTCATCACGGCCATTTCAATTAACGAGTTTTTGGCAAGTAAAAACATCGCTGTAACTCCGCAATTCTCTTATTCTCCAGACTTGAGCCCTTGTGACTTTTTCGTAGTCTAAATATTGAAAATACACCTCAGATGACGCCGTTTTGGGACATTGGAGACCATTATGCAGAATAGACAAACCATTTCCAGGCTTCCGAAGGTAACTGTTTTGAAGGACCAGACTTGAAGGGATTTAGCACTAGGTACTAAATCACTTTTATAAATTTCTCGATGCGTGTTTCGATTTAATTTGATTATCATCATCAGAAGATTAAAACATCTGATGATGCTAACATGGTTAGCGAAACGCGCGTCGAGAAGTTTAAAAAAGTGATTTGGCGTTTAGTCGTAAACCTCCTCGAGTTGAGCGTTTCACTCCGAAGCTTCCGCTAGAAGAATTGATCTACTTTGAAGGAGACAATGCAAAATTGAAATTTCCACTGAATAAAAAAGATAGTCTCGTTACTTTATTTATGCACCTCACTGTTCATTTTGTAACTGATTTTCATGTTTCTTTTAGGTTATAAATTTTCATACTTAGAAATGAAAACGATTATCGGAGCAATAATAAAAAATTTCCATCTGACGTTAAGCCCTGGCAACGAGGATGTTTCTCTTGCCTACAGAGTTACCTTGAGGGCTACCTCAGGAATTTTCTTGGACTTAAAACGTAGACGTTAGTGGAGAAAAGTTCCATATTAAACATTTAAAAATTTATGAGTCAATGCTGTTGGATATTATATTGTAAATTACAACTGTATTAACTCATAAATAAAATAAAATTTTGAACAGTATCAAACAACGACACTACTTGTGGATCCCCCTAATAGAAGTCCAGATGGATTTTATTAATACATTAATTATACATAATATATATAAAATTAATAAATACATTATTATATTAATGGATATCAGTGGTGGTTCGAGAGCAGCAAGCGATTTATAAAATACATTTAACAAATCAAAATTGAAAATAAGAGATATAAACTTGCCAGATTTAGTAAGCATGTAAAAAATTTCAAATCACAACATAAACATTTAATTCTTTTAGGTTTAAGCCTTATTTTCTATTTTTTTGGGGGTCTGCAGCTTTTATGTACCAGGCGCCACTGATGGTTATCACTGCTATATCAATGGCTCTATCGACAAACTATGTTACTATAAAAAGAAACTTTTTTGAAAACGCCTGTAAGTGTAATATTACAGTAAACTTTAACGTATAGATTAAAATGTTAGTTGGCAACCCAAATAACAAACAAATAAAAAAGATAGCAATTTTTATTTATCTTTAATATTTATTGTTGTGTCTAGATAGCACAATAATGCAATATTTTCTTTAAATGGAGAACCATCAACAGAAAATATGAAGGGTCTTTCAAATAGAGCGATTTTTATAATTCTTGAATAAAACACAGAATTTTCGTTAATTTCAAAACAATTTTTATTGATTATTGAAGCATAGTGTATGACATTTAAACACGAAAAGCAATATCTGCCAAATGACCACCTCTTGCTGCTCCACAGACGTCCACTCTTTTGTTAAAATGTTGGCATGGCCGTGGCTCTATCTCACCAATGACTCGAATAACTTCATCGTTCAGTTCAAGAATCGATTGAGGATTGTTCTTATGAACCTGGCTTTTCACGTAAAAGCTGATAAAGGAAATAAGGCTGTAGTGATAGACAAATCTGATTACTTTGAACACGTTGAAAAATTAATTCAAGACGGTCCATATAAACGATTACCTAGGACACCATTGTCAAAAATGGTTAACGAAGTTCGAGATACATTGAAATCTTGCAACAGCCTTATTTCTCCTTCTCTGAAATGCAAATTACATATTTCTAATCCGAAAGTACCAAGACTGTATGCTTTACCAAAAATTCATAAACCAGGAAAATCAATGAGACTAATTGTATCACTCATTGATTCTCCAACATACAACTTGGCAAAATGGTTAACAAAGGAATTTGAAAATATACCAAACCAACAACCTGTTCGGTGATAAACTTAACAAAATCCATAGAAAAAGGCAAAAACACACATCTACAGGAAGGTGAGGTCTTGGTTTCTTTTAACGTATCTGCGTTAGAGACATTACGTTGAAAATGTCCCTCATAAATGTTAGAGGCATTATGTTACAAATGTCCCTCGTATCTTTAATTTGGTTAAGTATCATTTAATACTAACTTCGTATTATTCTGTGGTATTTGAAGTGTTTTTGTTTTCTATATTCAGTGGACTCTAACCTCCGTTACACAGCTGGCATTTTGCCGCCTAAGACATTAGAAATAATGAGACACTGTCAAGAAAAAAAATAAGTCTGTAAAAAAGAGAACCCGTAAAACAGTTTTTGATTGCTCACTCCTTTTAATGTTAGTACGATTATATTTAAAAAGTGCGTGTCTGAGCTTTTTATTATCTAACCAGTGAGTCAATTTAAGCGAGTAGCTTTCTTGTGATCCATAAGTTACAGTATCATCGTTGTTTCCAAGTGTTTCGATTACACATACCTTGAAGTACCTGAGGGAATTACTCGAGTTAAACGGTTGGTTAATAACAAGATTGTTTCTGAGGACATCACTTTAACAAGATTGTTTCTGAGGACATCTCTTTAACAAGATTATGTATAAAGCAAAATTGTTTTCAACTTAATTAACAGGTATTACGAACAACAAGAAGGAATGGCAATGGGTAATCCTTTGTCATTTAGCCAACTTATTCAAGAGTAAATTGGAGTCCGAGACGAAGCATGAATTCAGTTACTTTCCAAAGGTATGGTTAAGATATGCATTAATGATAAATGGAGAATGTGTTTTAAAATGAGCCACAATGATAACTGAAAGTGAAATCTGATAATTTATATTTTATCCTGAAGAACATATAATGGGTTTAAATTTAACTGAGGTAACCAATACCTGATGGAAATTCATTTTAAATAATGAGTAAAGATTAATATCGAAAATTTCCACTATATTTAAAATTGTACGTATAACAATTGTTTTCACCCAGTGCCTTCTCCAAATACAAACTATGTTAAACTAATACTAAGAAAATTAATTACAACCTAAAGTGTCCATCGACTTAATAATACCTTAAAAGATGACAAGGGAAACACATTTCTTCAATGTCTAGCTGGTCATTTAGTTCAAGTCCAGCTGGTCATTTAGCCAAATTTTTCCTTTTATTAATTTCTAGGCTCTCTAAAATATTTAATTTTTAGAATAATTTTCATTATGTAACATTTTAAAAATATCATTGAAAGCATGATTTTTTAACATTAAGTGGTTAGCATAATGAGAATTATTTTGTTGTTTAGTTTAACTTCTTTTATGTTTGTTTGTCTACTAGGCTTAATGAAGATTACTTTTTCCTCAAAGTTGGGGTTGTCTTCCAATTTCTAAGTATCACCTAAGCAGAGCTCGACATATTAAAGCTACGTGAGGACGGAGGTGTAATATTTTAATATTTATCAGCACTAAAGAAGGTAAGAGCCCTTTCTTTTCATGTACAATCTCTAATGCAGTTTCAGATGATTATTTGCCGACGGTGGCATTGTCTATTCAAGAAGGTAAAGATTTTCTCTGGGCAAAAACAAAACTAGCACTTGAATATTTATATAATTTTTATTACGATCAAGCTGACTGGTTTTTTAAAGTCGATGATGATACGTAAGTAAATGTCAATGATAATAGGGTTAGTTTTACCCAATATGAATCATCTTATTTACTTAAATTGTGGCAAGCAGTAATATTTTAGTTTTATTGTGTTTGCAGCGATTTAAATTGTTTAGATAACCAGCAATGACTTGAGGTCAATTTAGTTTTAATTTGGGTTATGTGTGGCCAACCTGAATGATATCTTAGACAACCAGCAATGATTGATACTTATTTTTTAATTTTTTTTTTAGATATACAATCATGAGAATCTGAGATATATGCTTTATTTGAAAAATTCGGATTTTCCGTTTTTGAGTTAAGCCTGTAATTGGTATAGTTTAAGATACCTTTATCAGAAGTTTTGACTAAACTATTCAAGTAAGTTTGAATGTAACTTTTTTAAGCTTGACTTTTAATTGTTCATATTTATAGGAAGGTAAATGAAAACAAATAGCACTATATTGAAAATTTGAGGAATGCAGTTGCGATAAAGTCGGTATCAGTTTAGGTTCAGAATAGGGCCAATATTAAGAAAATGTTGGAGTGGACTGTGATCAAACTGGAGACTTTAGGAGCCAGTGTAGAGTTTATGTGACATTGCTATACAAAAATTTTCTGATGGATCAGTGATTCCTTTACCGCCAATTTTGTTGGATCAGTTTCTTTTATTCCGAGTACCATTCAAAATGACCTTTTTCTTCACTGTAGGAACTTTTGGTTAATGATTCTGCTAAAAAGACTGTTCTTGTTTATGGTCATTTGGATATACAACCTGCACTGTTAGAAGATGGTTGGAACATAGAGCCATTTGTTCTCACCGAAAAAGATGGAAAACTGTTTGGCAGAGGTGCTTCAGATGATAAAGGACCTGTCTTAGGTTGGATACATGTTCTAGAAGCATACAAAACAATTGCTGTGGACATTCCTGTAAGCACCAACTGATTTTTTGGAAAATTTTCAATTATGAATGATTCTGTATTTTTTTAGGTAAATGTCAAGTTTGTGTTTGAGGGCATGGAAGAGTCAGGAAGTGTTGGTTTGGATGACCTCTTGTATAGAGAAACTGACAGGTTTCTAAAAGGAGTTGATTATGTCTGCATATCAGACAATTATTCGTTGGGTACAGAGAAACCGTGTATCATCTATGGCCTTAGAGGTATCTGTTATTTCCATATAGAAGTTGAATGTGCTGCCAAGGATCTCCACAATGGAGTTTAAGGAGGTACTATGTAAGTATTTCTGTTATAGTTGATGAAACCTATTTCTAAAAAGTCCCTTTTTTGCAGTTCTTCCAGTCATGAAGCAATGACTGACTTGGTGTATCTACTAGGAACATTGGTCAATAAAGATGGACAGATTTTAATCACCGGTATAAACAATGAGGTGGTTGTTTTAACCATGGCAGAAGAGAATCTATATGAGAAGATCTATTTCAATGTAGGAGAGTAAAAATCTGATATAGGTTCCAAAAGCTTGTTGCACAATGAAAATAAAGAAAAAATCTTGATACGTCTCTGGAGATATCCTTCCCTTTCCATTCACAGCATTGAGGGTGCTTTGAGTGAGCCAGGACAAAAAACTGTCATTCCTAGAAAAGTAATTGGAACGTTTTCAACCAGGATTGTGCCCAATTAAGTACCAGAACAAATTGAAAAGTATGTGGTTGATTATGTAACCAAGAAATGGAAAGAGTATGGCAGTCCTAATGAAATGAAGGTAGGTTTGATAGGATTTTTTTGCCCGACATCTCCATTGATGTGTTTTTTGTAGGTATATTTAGCTCATAGGGGTTCCCATGGATGGAAGACCCTTCTCATCCTCATTACACTGCCGGCATCAAAGCTACAAGGCACGTTTATGGTATTGAACCGGATCTAACACGAGAAGGTGGTTCCATTCCTGCCACACTTGCATTGCAAAAGGCCACAGGAAAAAATGTTATTCTACTTCCTGTTGGATGTGGTAATGATGGTGCCCATTCCTAAAATGAAAAGATCGACGTGAGAAACTACATTGAAGGGGTAAGATAATAAAAACTGTTTTATTAAAAAGAATTTAACGATTATTTCTTGCCTTAGACTAAATTGTTGGGTGCTAATCTGGATGAAGTTTCACAACTCCAGTCGAAACATTGAATATTTGAAGATGAGAACAAAAGAAGAAATCTAATGAATTAATTAATTAATTAATAATAATTAAATTAATTAGATTAATTGCAGTTGTAATAAAAGCAGTTGTTAATATATTTTTTTGACAAAACGCATTTTTTTATTTGCTAAATGTGTCTAATATAGAGACCTCTAAAAAGTTACACTTGTGAAAATCAAGCTGAACGAACTCATTATTTTCTTATTTCTGGGCAAACCGCATGTTTCCCTTTGCTAAAGGTGTCTAATATATAGAGAGTTCTACCACCCCTTCAAAAATCGGCGCAACGGTAAACCCTTTTCCGTTAACGCTATTTAAAAAAATTACATATTTTGTATGTAGGCAATTCCACCCACGCCTTAAAAAATCCGTGGCATACACAAAAAATCCGCGGCACACACAAAAAATCCGCGGCACCCACAAAAAATCCGCGACACACAAAAAATCCGCGGCACACACAAAAAATCCGCGGCAGCCACAAAAAATCCGCTGTACTCCATAAAAACCGCGAAACGGTTGTTTAATTTTTAGCTGAACTGCATTTTTTTTTAAAGTGTAGTTTTGTAAATCTAGACAATTTTCTATGTAGTTCCATCTACGCCATAAAAAATCCGTGGCATACACAAAAAATCCGCGGCAGACACACAAAAAATCCGCGGCACACACACAAAAAATCCGCGGCATCCAAAAAAAATCCGCGGCACACACAAAAAATCCGCGGCCTACACAAAAAATCCGCGGCATACATAAAAAATCCGCGGCACACGCAAAAAATCCGCGGCACGCACAAAAAATCCGCGGCATCCAAAAAAAATCCGCGGCATACACAAAAAATCCGCGGCACACACAAAAAATCCGCGGCATACACAAAAAATCCGCGGCACCCACAAAAAAATCCGCGAAATAAAAAAATCAACAAAACACTTTTTCCGTTAATGTTATTAACTGATTTATATATATATCGATATTCACACACATTCGATTATTATTCGTTGATTTTGGTGCAAACTGACAATTATTAATTAAGGGTAGTCCTACTGGATGAATATAATAAAATTCTTTATAAAATATAGCTTTATTCAACCTTAAATGTGTTTTAAATATAATCTCTCAATAAATATATATATGTACATTTATAAATAAAATATATATAAAAAATATATATATATATATATATATATATATATATATATATATATATATATATATATATATATATATATATATATATATATATATATATATATATATACACACACACAGACACTGCACAGACACGACACACAGACACGGCACACACACAGACACGGCACACACACAGACAAGGCACACACACAGACACGACGCACACACACAAACACGACACACACAGACACGACACACACACACAGAGACACAGCAGACACAGACACGACACACACACACAGACACGACACACACTCACACACACACTGACACGGCACACACACACACGACACACATACACCAAACAAACACACGCAGTGACACAGACACGACACACACACACACGCACGACACATACACAGAGACACGGCACACACACACACACACAGACACGGCACACAGACAGAGACAAGGCACACACACAGACACGGCACACACACACAGACACGGTACACACACACACAGACACGATACACACACATATATAGACACGGCACACACACACAGACACGGCACACACACACATACACGGCACACACACACACACACACAGACACGTCACACGCACGCACACACACACACAGATACGACACACACACAGACACGATACACACACACAGACATGGCGCACACATACACACAGGCATGGCACACACACATAGACACGGCACACACGCACAGACACGGCACACACAGACACGGCGCACACACACACACACACACACACACACACACACACACACACACACACACACACACACACACACACACACACACACACACACACACACACACACACACACACACACACACACACACACACACACACACAGACAGACACGGCACACACACACACAGCATACAGACACAGACAACTAAGACACACACAGCACACGCACACACCCTCACACGGCACACACATACAAACGGCACACACATACAAACGGCACACACACACACGGCACACGCACACACAGACACGGCACACACATACACGACACGCACATAGACACGACACACACACAGACAGACACGACACACACACAGACAGACACGACACACACAGACACGGCACACACACACACACACAGACACGGCACACCCACACACACGACACGCATACACCACACTAACACTCACAGAGACACAGACACGACACACACACACACAGACACGACACACACAGACACGACATACACACACACAGACACGACACACACACATACACGACACACACATACACGACACACCCAGACACGACACACACACACACACAAAGACACGACACACACACACACACACACACACACACAAAGACACGACACACACACACACACAGACACGGTACACACAGACAGAGACACGCCACACACACACGCCATACACCCACATACACGGCATACACACACAGACACGGCACACACGCACACACAGGCACGGCACACACCCATACACACAGACAACACAACCACACATAAATGACACACACACACACACACACAGACACGGCACACACACACATACACGGCACACCCACGCATACACCACACAAACACTCACAGAGACACATACACATACACACACACACACGACACATACAGACAGACACGGCACACACAGACACGGCACACACACAGAGACACGGCACACACACATACAGAGACAAGGCACACACAGACACGGCACAAACACACACACACACATGGCACACAGACAGACACGGCACACACACACACACACACAGACAGACACGGCATACAGACACAGACAACTAAGACACACATTTATAATATACATATACACACACACACAGACCGACACACACATACACGACACACACAGACACGACACACACAGACACGGCACGCACACACACACACACACACACACACACACACACACACACACACACACACACACACACACACACACACACACACACACAGACAGACACGGCGCACACAGACAGACACGGCGCACACAGACACGGCACACACACACAGACACGGCTCACACACACAGACGCGGCATACAGACACAGAGAACTAAGACACACACAGCACACGCACACACCCTCACAAGGCACACACATACAAACGGCACATGCACACACACACACGGCACACGCACACACAGACACGACACGCACATAGACACGACACACGGCACACGCACAGACACGACACACACACACACACAGACACGATACACACACACACACAGACAGACATGGCACACACACATAGACACGGCACACACGCACAGACACGGCATACACACACACAGACAGACACGGCGCACACAGACACGGCACACACACACACGGCATACAGACACAGACAACTAAGACACACACAGCACACGCACACACCCTCACACGGCACACACATACAAACGGCACACGCACACACATACACGGCACACGGACACACATACACGACACGCACATAGACACGACACACACACAGACACAGCATACAGACACAGACAACTAAGACACACACAGCACACGCACATACCTTCACACGGCACACACATACAAACGGCACACGCACAAACACACGGCACACGCACACACAGACACGGCACACACATACACGACACGACACACAGACAGACACGCACATAGACACGACACACACACAGACACGACACACAGACAGACACGGCACACACACACAGACAGACACGACACACACACATACAGACCGACACACACACAGACAGACACGACACACAGACAGACACGACACACAGACACGACACACACAGACACGGCACACCCACACACACGACACGCATACACCACACAAGCACTCACAGAGACACACACACACACACACACACACACACACACACACACACACACACACACACACACACAGACAGACACGGCGCACACAGACACGGCACACACACACAGACACGGCTCACACACACACAGACGCGGCATACAGACACAGAGAACTAAGACACACACAGCACACGCACACACCCTCACACGGCACACACATACAAACGGCACATGCACACACACACACGGCACACGCACACACAGACACGACACGCACATAGACACGACACACGGCACACGCACAGACACGACACACGCACAGACACGACACACACACACAAACACAGACACGATACACACACACACAGACATGGCACACACACATAGACACGGCACACACGCACAGACACGGCATACACACACACAGACAGACACGGCGCACACAGACACGGCACACACACACACGGCATACAGACACAGACAACTAAGACACACACAGCACACGCACACACCCTCACACGGCACACGCACACACAGACACGGCACACGGACACACATACACGACACGCACATAGACACGACACACACACAGACACAGCATACAGACACAGACAACTAAGACACACACAGCACACGCACATACCTTCACACGGCACACACATACAAACGGCACACGCACAAACACGGCACACGCACAAACACGGCACACGCACACACAGACACGGCACACACATACACGACACGACACACAGACAGACACGCACATAGACACGACACACACACAGACACGACACACAGACAGACACGGCACACACACACAGACAGACACGACACACACACACATACAGACCGACACACACACAGACAGACACGACACACAGACAGACACGCCACACAGACACGACACACACAGACACGGCACACCCACACACACGACACGCATACACCACACAAGCACTCACAGAGACACATACACAGACACAACGCACACACACAGACACGACACACACACATACACGACACACACATACACGACACACACACAGACACGACACACACAGACACGGCACACACAGAGATACGGCACACACACATAGACAAGGCACACACACAGACACGGCATACACACACAGACACGGCACACACACACAGACACGGCACACACACAACACGACACACAGACACGCCACACACACAACACGACACACACTCACAGACACGGCACACACACACAGACACGGCACACACACACACACACACAGGGCACACACACACACGGCACACACATACACGACACACACCCACACACACACACAGACACGACACACACAGACACGACACACACAGACACGGCACACACACAGAGATACGGCACACACACATAGACAAGGCACACACACAGACACGGCATACACACACAGACACGGCACACACACACAGACACACACTCACAGACACGGCACACACACACAGACACGGCACACACACAGGGCACACACACACACAGACACGGCACACACAGACACGGCACACCCACACACACGACACGCATACACCACACAAACACTCACAGAGACATACACAGACACGACACACACACAGACACGACACACACACAGACACTGCAAACACACACAGACAGTGCACACGCACAGACACGACACACACACACACGACACACACCCACACACACACACAGACACGACACACACAGACACGGCACACACAGAGATACGGCACACACACATAGACAAGGCACACACACAGACACGGCATACACATACAGACACGACACACACACACACAGACACGGCACACACACCACACGACACACACACACACAGACACGGCACACACACCACACGACACACACACACAGACACGGCACACACACAGACACGGCACACACACATAGACACGGCACACACAGACACGGCATACACATACAGACACGGCACACACACACACAGACACGGCACACACACCACACGACACACACACACAGACACGGCACACACACCACACGACACACACACACAGACACGGCACACACACAGACACGGCACACACACATAGACACGGCACACACAGACTCGGCGCACACACACACACACATACACGGCATACAGACACAGACAACTAAGACACACACAGCACACGCACACACCCTCACACGGCACACGCACACACAGACACGGCACACGCATACATGACACGCACACAGACACGACACACACACACACACACAGACACGACACACACACACACAGACACGACACACACACACAGACACGACACACACAGACACGACACACACAGACACGACACACACAGACACGGCACACACACAGACACGGCACACCCACACACACGACACGCATACACCACAAAAACACTCACAGGGACACATATACAGACACGACACACACACACAGACACGACACACACCCACAGACACGCAGACACGACACACACACACACACATACACGACACACACACACACACATACACGGCACACACACAGAGATACGGCTCACACACACATATACACGCCACACAGACACGGCACACACACACACACACAGACACGGCACACACACACACACAGACAACACAACCACACATAAATGACACACACACAGACATGAGACACACACAGACACGGCACACACGCACACAAACACGGCACACACGCACACAAACACGGCACACACAGACAAGGCACACCCACACACACGACACGCATACACCACACAAACACTCACAGAGACATACACAGACACGATACACACACACAGACATGGTACACACACATACACGGCACACACCCACAGACACGGCGCACACACACATACACGGCACACACACACACAGACAACACAACCACACATAAATGACACACACAGAGACATGAGACACACACAGACACGGCACACACACACACAAACACGGCACACACAGACACGGCACACCCACACACACGACACGCATACACCACACAAACACTCACAGAGACATACACAGACACGACACACACAGACACGATACACACACACAGACATGGTACACACACATACACGGCACACACCCACAGACACGGCGCACACACACATACACGGCACACACGCACATACACGGCACATACACAGACACGGCACACACACACAGACACGGCACACGCACAGACACGACACACACACACACAGACACGATACACACACACACAGACATGGCACACACGCACAGACACGGCACACAAACACAGACACGGCACACACACACAGACAGACACGGCGCACACAGACACGGCACACACACACACGGCATACAGACACAGATAACTAAGACACACACAGCACACGCACACACCCTCACACGGCACACACATACAAACGGCACACGCACACACAGACACGGCACACACATACACGGCACACGCACACACATACACGACACGCACATAGACACGACACACACACAGACACGGCATACAGACACAGACAACTAAGACACACAGAGCACACGCACATACCTTCACACGGCACACACATACAAACGGCACACGCACAAACACACGGCACACGCACACACAGACACGGCAAACACACAGACACGGCACACGCACAGACACGATACACACACACACAGACATGGCACACACACATAGACACGGCACACACGCACAGACACGGCACACACACACATACAGACCGACACACACACATACACGACACACACAGACACGGCACACCCACACACACGACACGCATACGCCACACAAACACTCACAGAGACACATACACAGACACGACGCACACACCCAGACACGACACACGCAGACACGACACACACACAGACACGACACACACACAGACACGACACACACACACACAGACGCGGCATACAGACACACAGACGCGGCATACAGACACAGACAACTAAGACACACACAGCACACGCACACACCCTCACATACAAACGGCACACGCACACACAGACACGGCACACGCACACACACACAGAGACACGGCACACACACACACATACGCGGCATACAGACACAGACAACTAAGACACACACAGCACACGCACACACCCTCACATACAAACGGCACACGCACACACAGACACGGCACACGCACACACATACACGGCACACGCACATACATACACGACACGCACATAGACACGACACACACACAGACA
This sequence comes from Cosmopolites sordidus, assembly GCA_031761425.1. NCBI lineage: Eukaryota > Metazoa > Arthropoda > Insecta > Coleoptera > Curculionidae > Cosmopolites > Cosmopolites sordidus. Next base: position 575,134 of record JARFXV010000306.1, read on the forward strand.
CGGCATACAGACACAGACAACTAAGACACACAGAGCACACGCACATACCTTCACACGGCACACACATACAAACGGCACACGCACAAACACACGGCACACGCACACACAGACGCGGCACACACATACACGACACGCACATAGACACGACACACAGACAGACACGACACACACAGACATGACACGCACATAGACACGACACACACACAGACAGACACGGCACACACACAGACAGACACGACACACACACACACACACACATACAGACCGACACACACACATACACGACACACACAGACACGGCACACCCACACACACGACACGCATACACCACACAAACACTCACAGATACACATACACAGACACGACGCACACACACAGACACGACACACGCAGACACGACACACACACAGACAGGACACACACACAGACACGGCGCACATACACACACACACACATACAGACACGGCACACACACACACACACAGACAACTAAGACACACACAGCACACGCACACACCCTCACACGGCACACGCACACACAGACACGGCACACGTACACGCAGACATGACACGCACATAGACACGACACCCAGACAGACACGACACACACACAGACAGACACGACACACACGCACAGACACGGCACACCCACACACACGACACGCATACACCACACAAACACTCACAGAGACACATACACAGACACGACACACACATAGACACGACACACACAGACACGACACACACACAGACACGACACACACAGACACGACACACACACACAGACACGACACACACACACAGACACTACACACACACAGACACTACACACACACAGACACGACACACACACAGACACGACACACACACAGACACACACACACACAGACACACACACACACACACACACACACACACACACACACACACACACACACAGACACGACACACACAGACACACACACACACACACACACACACACACACACACACACACACACACACACACACACACACACACACACACACACACACACAGACACGACACACACAGACACGACACACACAGACACGACACACACACACAGACACGACACACACACACAGACACGACACACACACACAGACACGACACACACACACAGACACGACACACACACACAGACACGACACACACACACACACAGACACGACACACACACACACACAGACACGACACACACACACAGACACGACACACACACACAGACACGACACACACACACACAGACACGACACACACACACACAGACACGACACACACACACACAGACACGACACACACACACACAGACACGACACACACAGACACAGACACGACACACACAGACACGACACACACACACAGACACGACACACACAGACAGACACGACACACACACACAGACACGACACACACACACAGACACGACACACACACACAGACACGACACACACACACAGACACGACACACACACACAGACACGACACACACACACAGACACGACACACACACACAGACACGACACACACACACAGACACGACACACACACACACACACAGACACGACACACACACACAGACACGACACACACACACAGACACGACACACACACACAGACACGACACACACACACAGACACGACACACACACACAGACACGACACACACACACAGACACGACACACACACACAGACACGACACACACACACAGACACGACACACACACACAGACACGACACACACACACAGACACGACACACACACACAGACACGACATACACACACACAGACACGACACACACACACAGACACGACACACACACACAGACACGACACACACACACAGACACGACACACACACACAGACACGACACACACACACAGACACGACACACACACACAGACACGACACACACACACAGACACGACACACACACACAGACACGACACACACACACAGACACGACACACACACACAGACACGACACACACACACACACAGACACGACACACACACACACACACAGAGAAACGACACACACACACACAGAGAAACGCCACACACACACACAGACACGGCACACACACAGACACGGCACACACACACACACACAGACACGGCACACACACACACACAGACACGGCACACACACACAGACACGGCATACAGACACAGATATAATTTTTTTTCTACAAGTTAACTATCTAGGTAACAGAAGATATATATATCTACACAAATAAATACATACCGACTAAGAGAAAAAGAGAAGAGAAAAAAAAATAAAAAAAGATATATATACAATTTTTTTCCTACTAGTTAACTATCTAGGTAGCAGAAGAAATATATATCTGTATACAAATAAATACCTATCAACTAAGAAAGAGAAAAAGAGAAGAGAAAAAAAAGTATATATATATATATATATATATATATATATATATATATATATATATATATATATATATATATATATATATATATATATATATATATATATATATATAATTTTTTTTCTACTAGTTAACTATCTAGGTAACAGAAGAAATATATATCTCTACACAAATAAATATATCAACTAAGGCACACACACAGCACACGCACATACACTCCACGCGCACGCACACACACTCACACGCGCACGCACACACACACACACACGCGCGCACACACAGATACGACACACGCACACACAGACACGGCACACGCACACACAGACATGACATACACACACAGACACGGCATACAAACACAGATATTTTTTTTTTCTACAAGTGAACTATCTAGGTAACTAGGAAATATATATCTACACAAATAAATACATACCAACTAAGAAAGAGAAAAAGAGAAGAGAAAAAAAAATAAAAAAAATATATATACAATTTTTTTCCTACTAGTTAACTAGGTAGCAGAAGAAATATATATCTCTATACAAATAAATACCTATCAACTAAGAAAGGGAAAAAGAGGAGAGAAAAAAAAAATTATATATATATATATATATATATATATATATATATATATATATATATATATATATATTTTTTTTTTTTTTTTTTTTTTTTTTTTCCCCTACTAGTTAACTATTTAGGTAACAGAAGAAATATATATCTCTACACAAATAAATACATATCAACTAAGAAAGGGAAAGGAGTTTTTGTGATTACACAAAAAAGGCATTACAGATTGATTGTCTATGTATACATTTTCTAAAAAAAATAAAACTTATGAGGTAACCAGTTAGGTTTTAGGTTTTAATTCAAACTATTTAAATTCAAGCTCCTTCTGTACATCTGTGGAGAGTGCGCGAGGAGAATGATCGGAGATGAGTTGTTTGATGGTGGTGGTGGTGCGGTACGACGGTCAAATATCTTGATTGTGTTGGCCATAGTGCGGGAGGAATATATTGGAAGTCTTCTTAAGCTTTCTGATGCAGGTTGCGACTTACCTGTAGGCAAAAAGTGACATTTTGATACAATATCGCTAAAATGAAAGTATGGGAACTGAGTTACTTGAATTAGTTCACGTTCCACGAGTTTTTTATATACTGGATTAAAAAAAACCATAAATATTTTTTTTTTGTAAATTTTGTTTTTCTTTTCTTGTCCATATAAAAAAATTGTATTCGTCAGATATACCCAGTCCCAATACTTTTTGATTTATTTAAACATCTCATAATCCATTTTTAAAAGAACAAAAAACACAAGGCAGCTTAAAGTTACCTTTACCTGCAGCAACTGCGCCGAAGCTCCGGATCTTATTTTCCAACCTTCCCGATGATTTATTTCATCCTCGGTTAAAATAGACGCAGGTTCTTCTTTAACAGTGTCTTCTTCAACGGCTTCAGAACCAGAATCTTTCTCTAGACTTTGATTCTTGTGACTGTTGAAGCTCTCGAACTGCTCCTCGTTATTCGTGCCCTTCTCCTCTTCGTTTGTCGTTTCTCGGTGACTACTTTCGTTTTCCACCTTCGCAGTATGCGTTCTTCTTCCAGGCTGGACGTGCGCGGTATCAAACCTCCAGACCGACTGGCCATCCTACCCAAGGCGCGTATCGCGTTTCCGGTTTTCTAGGGTTAGAAAAAGCAAAACCCAAAATTACTTCTGGCCTATATAAAAAAATTGTATTCGTCAAATATACCCAGTCCCAATACTTTTTGATTTATTTAAACATCTCAATCCATTTTATAAAAGAACAAAAAACACAAGGCAGCTTACACTCACCTTTACCTGCAGCAACGGCGCCGAAGCTCTGGATCTTATTTCCCAACCTTCCCTATGATTTCATCCTCGGTTAAAATAGACGCAGGTTCTTCTTTAACAGCGCCTTCTTCAACGGCTCCAAAACTAGCATCTTCCTCTAGACTTTGATTCTTGTGACTGTTGAAGCTCTCGAACGCTCCTCGTTATTCGTGCCCTTCTCTTCGTTTGGCGTTTCTCGTCGTTGTCGTTTCTGATTACTTTCGTCGTCCTCGTCAAAGGAATCGCTGATGATTCTTCCGAAACTTTCCTTTTCCACCTTCCGCAGGATGCGTTCTTCTTCTAGGCTGGACGTGTGCGGTATCAAACCTCCAGACAGAGAGGCACGAGGCGTGCTCGTGCTGGAATTGGACGAGTTGCGTCTACTGGCTGGATAGAGTGGCCATCCTACCCAAGGCGCGTATCGCGTTTATGGTTTTCTAGGGTTAGAAAAAGCAATAACCAAAATAACGCAACAGCAAGCTTGGTGTGTCAGGTGTACAAACTCATTCAATGTCTTGTAGATGTTGGATTTATATTTCTCAACAAAAACATATTGTGATAGCAAATGCTCTACTACTTAATGGCAATAATGGATTTCTTTTGATTGCAGCCACAAAATTTGTTACACACACATTTAAAAGGTAGTGTAACAAATGTTCTGATCTCTTTTACGGGTTCCTTTAAGGCTCCCTTTGATTTGAATACACCCTGGTAAAATGTGGTTTCAGTATCGCCAAACAAACCATCATACAGTTCGAGATTTATATGATATTTTGAGAGGAATGTTTTTAAGCAAATTTGGCCACCAAGCTCATCCTGACTGGTCAAACTGAATTCCTTTTGCGAGGTGTCGAGATTGGTTACTCGCCAGCAGACCAATGGTTGACACTCTTAGCGAGTGAAGATCGAGATTTATCTGTAGCCAATATATTTGCTTCAGAAGAAGCAGTACTTTCAATTAAATTGCAGCTTTAAATTAGAAAAATATTATAATAAACCAACGATATCCGAGGAGTGTAAATAAAGTAATGAGACTGGGGGCATAGAATTCTTTTTGGTTTCCCCTTAGGAGGGGAAGCAGGTTAGCATCCAATGCTCTTTAGTACGAGTTTAAACTCCCTAGAGTTATCCAATTTCGAGTAACGGTGAGCAAGGTGGTCGTATAAACCTGGATGATGATCCTCGTTCTGGGCGTCCAATAAGTGCAATTACTGAACAAATAATTCATTCTATTATAGGTTACAAGGTGGGCGTGGTAGCTTCGTTTGGCTGGGTTTGCCAGTGTTGTGCTGGTTTCCCACCTTATAACTACACTATTGTACAAAGGAAACACTGAAGAACTCGTCACTCATCTTTATTTACAACTAAGATGTAAATTTACAATGAATTGCTCTAACACCTAATGTTGACATGTTGAGACCCATCTCTCCATCTTCCCACTGCCGAGAATTGCCGCTCAAAACCAAGGTTTGCCTCTGCTTGGCTTTGTGTCTGCTATGTGCCTTGGTGTGGTAGCTAACGCCAGTTCTTGTAGGCGCTAAGCCGCCACACTATACATGATATGGTTATGAATGACAGACAATGAACTTTGAGTGAAATTGCTATAGCCATTTACATCGCAACTAGACGGGTGTTTCATATTTTGGAAAAGGAATTGGACTTGAGAAAGTTATGTGCACTTTCTAAACAATTTTTGGGGATGTAAAATGTATTTTGTTAATTGATTACCTTCAAATCGCTAAAACAATAACAGGACAATATTACTCAAACCTTTTGGATCAATTAGATGTATAAATTCGTGAGAAAAGACCTAGTTTAGCGAAGAAAAAAATTCTTTTCATCAAGACAATGTAGTAGTAGATGAGTACTTTGAAGGACTTCCAGAAAATTAAACCGCTGGTAAAAATGTATTGAGCTTAAGTGAGAATATAAGGAAGAATAGCGCCATTTTTTCAACTATAAACTTGTTTTATCATTTCCACTCCGCGAACTTTTCAATTAGCCTAGTAATTATTTTGTTCCATGTTAGAGACTCGCTCTGTTCAATTTTTCTCTTTGCATTGCCATAGCAGGAGAAACAAAATTTCCTAAACAAACCATAAAATTACTAGGAAGCAATTTAAAAAAAAATATTTTGTAGACATTAGGACTGAATGCATCACAATATTCACACCCACCAATATTCACACCAACACGACTACTAAAGACACTATAAAAAGCTGTACACCTGACGTTGGTATGAGCACTTTAGCTTCAGTGAAGAAATTAAACTCATGTTTCACTGTTATGTTTATGAAATCATCAACGTACTCTTTTCTCTTTACGAGCAAAGCTCCGATAAAGTCTCGTGCGTCTTACCATATCGTGCTGAAGGCTTCGTCGTCAAAGTCGTAGTCGGCTCTGGTGATGTTGGCGAAGGTCTCGGAGTCTGTGTCTCCCATGAACGGGAAAGCCCGGACAGTCTAAAATAATCGAAATGACCCATCGCGATTTCGAACGTATTCGAAAAAAACTTACAGTACGTTGCAGATGACTCCCAACGACCATATGTCGAACTCGACACAGGTCGGCTCGTAGTTGCTGATCTCTGGAGGTATAAATTCTGGTGTGCCAAAGAAAACTCGAACCGGAACATCAGGGTCGAGCTTTTGGGCTAGTCTGAAAGAGAAATATATATATATATATATATATATATATATATATATATATATATATATATATATATATATATATATATATATATATATATATATATATATATATATATATATATATATATATATTTATATATATATTTATATTATATATATTTATATATTTATATATATATATATATATATATATATATATATATATATATATATATATATATATATATATATATATATATATATATATATATATAAAAGGTCGTTTAAGAAGTCCTTAGACAAAGATAAAAAGCAAATTATTTTAAGTAGATTTTTTTATTTTTCAACATTATCCCCTTTTAGCTCTATACACTTTTCCAAGCGTTTCTTCGACTTTTTTAAGCCTAGTCTAAAAAGTAAGATTTCGGAAGGTCCTAGGAAATAGGCATCTGTTTGGCCGATGACCTTCATTCAATGTGAGCCGTTGTCCGCTGAGTCATCTTTTTAAGTTCGGAAATATAAAAGTCACAGGGGGCCAAATCCGGTGGATGTTGTAATAATTCGAACTTTAATTTCATGATTTTGCCCATTGAAACTCTAAGGTGTACACCCGTGCATTGTGTTGATGGAAGAGGATTTTTTCCTTTTTCAAATGAGAACGATTTTCCTTGATTTCTTCGCTCAATAGGTGTAATAACGACGCACAATACTCTCCAGTTATTGTTTTTCCTTTTTCCAAGTAATCGGTGTAGATGATTCCGCGTGCATCCAAAAAAAAACTGTGGCCATAACCTTGTAGGCCAATTTCACCGTCTTCGCCTTCTTCGGAGCCCGTTCGCCTTCAAAACCCACTGTTTTGATTTTCCCTTTGTCTCTGGAGTGTAGTAGTGTATTCATGTTTCGTCCACAGTTATGTATCGGCGCAGTAAACTCATCAGGATTGCGACGAAAAGATAGCGCGCGAAGACAGTCTCAGAGTCGACCACACAATTGCGTTTATTCTCCACTGAGAGCAAACGTGGCACCCATCTTGCCGATTTTTTTTTCACGCCCAATTTTGTCACCAAGCACTGACACCGCTTGACAAATAGTTGAAAATCGGCACTTCTGATAAAAATGTTTTTAATTTTAGCTGCAATGAGGAATAAAGTGTGTATTAAAACACAAATGAGTCACAAATGAGTTAAAATAAAAAGTCTCTTATCTTATTTTTTATATTAGGAACAGAAAAATGGCGTGCGCAAAAAAACTAAAACAAACATTGTTGCGATTCCATTAAATATTTCTTAAAATTTATTTTTCCTTCTATAACGAGAACGAATCAATCGATTTCAGTTTTGTAAACGCAGTTTAATTGGGATTTTCAAGACCTTTAAACTGATATGTTACAAGATAAGGGTTGCCATTTAAAATGTTTAGGTACAGGTGACTGGAGATAAGGAGGTGAAACATAAAATATAACGGGCATTGATTTTGAACTTCCACCTCGATATTTAGATAAATTATTTTTTGTCTAGAGCTAACTTTCATTGGTAAAAGAAATAATGAGGGTGGCCACATTTAAAATTAAAACACTGTATATGCATTCCAAAGGCCTTTTCATAGTTCACAAAATTATTGGCATCATTTTTATGAAAAACTTAATTTTAATTTTGAAATGGGAATTCCAGGCGGCAACAAATTGCATTTTCGTCACTTGCAATATTTCGCCTTTCGTCGTGGTCTAAACGCTACAGAAGCAGTTCGAGACATTAGCGCTTTATATGGAGAGGACGCTGTACCCGATCGAAGTGCTGCCATTGGTTTACCAAGTTCAAAAATGGCAACTTCGACTTGGACGACGAGAGTTCAGCAAGATCTCCATCCCAAGAAGACCATGATATGTGTTTGGTGGTATTGGGAGGGCCCCGTGTTTGGTGGTATTGGGAGGGCCCCGTGTACCCAATGCTTGCCCCACGACTCCACACAGCAAACATCATCGACCTCGAAGGTTCTTCCGCATCCGTGGTACTCTCCAGAGTTTGCGCCAACCTATTATCACCTCTTCCGCTCGCTGTCCCACCAAATGAGGCACGTTCCAGTCCAGGCCCGACGATTTCTGACGAAACGGCATCAATAAATTGGTCCAGAGGTGAATAACAGCAGGTTGTGAACAATGACGGAAAATACATCATTGATAAATTCGTTGTTATAATAGTTGCTTTTCTCAATAAAACTTTTTTAATAAAAAAACATGTACAGACTTTTTGTGACAGAGTGTCATTACTGGTGACGAGCCTTGAATTTTTGAATAAGACACTGAAACGAAGCGCCAGAGCTCAGAATGGCACACCTCACCACGGCCAAAAAATCAGAATGTGAATCAGAATCAAATCAAAAAACGAAAGCATGCTGATTTGCTTTTTGACAGCCAGGGAATCGTATATAAGGAATTTCTGCCAAACAGTAAACCAGCAGTGTTATCAAGAAGTTCTTACAACACATGGAAAAATGGTCATTCGTGTGAGACCGAACATTATCTGCATCAAGATCAATGTCCTTGCCACACGGCCGTTTCAATTAACGGGTTTTTGGCAAGTAAAAACATCACTGTTTCCGCAACTTTCTTATTCACCAGATTTGAGCCTTGTGACTTTTTCGTAGTCCCGATATTGAAAATACACCTCCCAGGACACCGCTTCGGCATATATTTGGGACATTGGAAAACATTATCAAGAATGGACAAACCATTTCCAGCACTGCATGACTTCCCAAGGCAACTGTTTTGAAAGACAGGAGATTAAATTATCTCCTGATGATGCTAACATGGTTAGCGAAACGAGCGTCGAGAAGCTTAAAACAGTGATTCGTCGTTTAGCCTCTTAAATATCTCTGAATTTAGTGTTTCACACCGAAGGATGTAATACAAAATTTGATCTACTTTAAAAAAAATAGTCTCATTACTTATAAACCTCGCTGTTCATTTTCTAACTGA